>OZ016501.1:44906557-45279057 GCA_963966595.1 Physocephala rufipes
AAGAAATTTTAAAAATTTTGGTCAGTGTACTGCACTTCGTATTGGCCTGAACCGCTTTCAAGAAACTTTATGAAGTAACCAAAAATAATAAAAATTAGGCTAATGAATTTTAGGGACAAATTAATTTAAGAAACTAATATATAATAAATTACTTTTATTTATATATTGCAAGATACTTGTGATTATTGAATTATAGAACAGGTATAAAACAATTAGCACAGTATTTCCTGCGAAAATGCTTTAAATTCATTTTGTTTGTTTTAGATATAAATTCATTTAGGTTTACGAGCCTTACAAGTATTAGATCTTAATGATTTGATAGGGTAATTTTATTAAATCCTTTCTTAAATATTAATCTCTTAAAATAATCTAACATTAATAACAACAATTAATTAATAAAACCGCTTATGAATTTGTATACAAACTTTAATACAATTTAATCAATTGTTTGAAATAAATAATTTAAGGTTGTTTATTAATTACAAATTGTGATTATTTATAACATGTTGTTGTGATTCTTCGAAGTTAATCAATACTTATTGTACTTCTTGTAAACGGTTAGGTCGGTGCAACGTGAATGACGTCACAAAGTTTTAATTTTATAATTAAATTTTTTCATTTCCTCAATATTTCAATGCGTAGACATTTTTAAATTAATGTTAAAGAATATTAGCTATTGCTACCTTTCATGGGTGGATGTGCTGTGCTACACCTGTGCTCTCATACTTCAACGCGTGTACTATTGGTGTGTGACTAGTGCTTACTTTAATTTTCTCAATCATTCACTTTAATTTTTTCAATCATTCAATTTGCAAATATCTTGCGTGCCTCAGGCTGTATATTTTCTTAAATAAAATATACATTTTTTTATTTAATCATTATTTAATTATTTATGAGTTTTGGTATCGTTGTTTTCTTTGACATTTTTTAAATGGAATAAAATAAATACTTTTTAAATTTCAAATATAGGAAATTTTAATTTTATTTAAATTAAAGAAGTGGTTAAAAAAATTATAGGCCGATTGGCTCTAAAAAAGCTATATTCTGAGAGGTTTTTCCTTTTTGCTTTTTCTTTAATTATTTTGTTTCCTCTTGCCAAATATTTTCCATTCTGTTGCGCCTTTTCCGACGTTAAATTTGTTCGTTTCAAATATTGTAAATTGAATGAATTAAAATAATTTCCTTTAAATACTGGTAATTGTTTTGTGAATTATATATTATAATGTTTTGTTGAATTTTTTGTCTAGATCCTTTTTATATAAATGCTCCGTTTTTATGAAAATTGTATGAATTTTTTTGGCCGAGTTTGATTTGCATCATCAACAAACCTACCACGGATTCTTTATGAAAGAAGTAATATTTAATTTGTGAGATCCTTTTTATTTGTAGTTATTGAAATCTATTTTAATAATAAGGAATTCTTCTGGACATAGCTTTCTATTGGCATGAAATAAATTGAGGCTAAAAACTTTGCAAACTTTTAGTCGTTATGTTTAGAAATTATTGAATAAAATTTAAATATTTTTTCGTTAGTAGGAAATCAATGACAACAATTTAATTGGTGTTAATCAAGTGATTAGTTGTAAAGAGAGCGATTATTGTGAAAGTAATTTTTTAATGACTTTGTTCAAATTATTTGAATCAAATGAATGATCATGAATGCATAAATGATTTGAATCGTAGGAAAAGGAAAGCAGTTCGTTTCAATATTTGTCGATTACAAGCTTCGCTTATTTGGCAAAACTGTTTTGGCTTAAGTTTATAATTATTATTAAGGTCAGACTGATTTAATTAATTGTCAATAGTCGTCCCAATTCTTTTCTCTATAACTCTTGTCACGCAAAATGTCGATAATTTTGAATTTCCTGTTTCATGGTTTCTGCTTTGCCACAAAAACATACTGAAATTATATTATATACAGACTTCTGTAAGCGAGTAGGTCGAGATAAATCGAACTATCAAACAATTAAGGTCCGCTGATTGTTCGAATATTTAGCCGCTCTTTAGACTACAGTCGATTTGCGACGGAATCCGAAATTGAAAAGTGACATCTCTGATGATTTCTTACGGTCACATTCAAGATCACTGTCGAAATAAGGGAACAAACTCCGATTTCTACTCTCAATAGCAGGATAATGAGCGTTATTGATACTAGAAAAACTATTTGAACCAACTAAGCCAGTGGTGTGAAGTGGCGAAGAACCAGGAAAACTTGAATGATCTTGTGATGGCTGCTGATGATATTGATTAGGATGTGAATGATAAGTTTGTTGCTGTTGTAGCTGATGTTGTTGTTTCTTATATTGATGTAAAACTCCTGTGGGTGATAGGTCAGTCATCTCACACGGCCAGATGGTGATCGTAGATGGGATCTTATATATCCTGTCCGATAATCTATAGTGACTGGAAGATGACCCGCTAATGATGCGTTGCGAGGCCCTCGACGCCATCTAAATTTAATTGAATTAATTGATTACAAGTGGAAATAAGAAAAAAATTTCGATATTAGTTGAAAATAAATTAAATGAAATAAATTATAGATTTTTCTCAAGTACTTTAAATGTATTTTAATATATTGCGTTATGGTACTACGGTACTTAATCTGATGTAAAGTGTTCGTGTGGGTACGTGTCTTGAAAGTAGAAATGCACAATTCGGATCGTACGGAATTTTACTGAATTTCACTAACCGCTCTTAAGCGAAGACGAGTTGTTACAGAAATTCGTATTCGTCCCATAAAATTTCATATCTCCGACAACCCAAAATAATTATGTGCGCATCTGAATTGCACATTCTTACGACAGAGCATTTGACGCAAAGCGACAGAAAGGCTTGAAGTTGAAATTAATGATGGTATCAAATAATAGGCAAATTTTTTTCATCGGAATAATAATTAGATAATTCATCTTGTAATTTAAATTCTATCTGAATTGTAACAATTATTCAGTTATCTCAAGGTTTATTAAATTTCAAATTATTATTAAAGTTTCTCAAATAAAACTTTCTACCATTAACTAATTAATTTTGGTTATTTTACCATTAATTTCAACTGAAGACCTTTATCAAATACCCTAATTTTTCTAATACTTTTTCTTGTTAATAAGCACAATTTTGAGTCATGTTTTCCTTAGTATGCGTAAGAAACAAACATGAAAAATTAATTCAATAAATTAAACATAATCAATCATACAAGAATTAAAGCGACTTTTGTGGTGCAATAGTGTCTGAGAGGTTGAGAGAGAAAGCTCAGGTTATGAAGATTCTTATAGATTGGATATTTCTACAGAATTTCTACAGAAGCAAACTTACAGACAAAAAGCATGCCTCCAGTAAACTCGTGTAGTTTTCTACTTTAAAAATTTAAATCAATAATTAAAAATCACGGATCTAGAAGCTGCTGAAGCAAACTTTGAGCAAGCATTAGTTTTTAGGAAATCAATGTAAGTATCTGGATCAGGGGCGTGAGAATCTGCGAAGTAATTTTTGATAAAATATATGGTAAGGATGAATGAATACACGGGGACGACAGAGTTGCCATATTTTTAAGAAATATTAAGCGCAGCTCATTGATTGGCTATTATAAAATTTAAAAAATTGCAAAAAAAGATGATTACAAAGATGTTTGAAATTATAAAAAGTTTTACTGGCAACGTGCTAGCCTAAAGAATTCGTTTGAAAAACTTTAATTGAGAAATGAAAAAAAGGAAGATTAGAAAAGAGCAAGTAGCTCGAGAAGCTCACCAAAGATTAAAATTTGGCACGTCAAATTTCAAAAAGGAATTTCGATATTACCCGAATGAATTATTTGCATTGACGGCATAATATTTTTGTCGACTTTTTAATTCGGCAATATAAATTTGATGGCATCTGCAGCTTTTGTAAAGGCAAGGATGTAATTTTGAGATTATTTCAGAAATTAATAATAAACACTATTTATAAGCGTAAATAGCTATCAATACATTACAATCGTGTTTACTTCGAAATCAAAAAATGCACCCGATGTAAAAAGGTTCAGCTCTTTCAAAAAACAAGGCTCCTTAAAAATTGAATACTTACCGAGGGCCGAAGGAGATAACAGGCCGAATATATTTTTTTATTACGTAGAATGGGTTTAGAGCGTAATGGTTATATCATACCAACAAATTGATGTTGACGCAGTACTTCTTTTGTAATCTTGAATTGGGCGCCTACCTTGACGTTGGCGAGGCTACTGCCACATCACGTCTACAAAAAGCCGGCCTGCTGTTGTTTTTTATAATGATTTTTTTTCAAGTTTTATTACGAAAAATTTTAAGATAAAATTGGTGTTGCGATTTTGCGTAATTTTTCGTAATTTTTCAATTTTTAGTTTTTATTATTTATTGATCGTTTGGTTATTTGTAAAGCAGAAGAGGTGAAAAAGAGAGGTTACGAGTGATAGTTTTAACGCAAATGTGAAATAATTGGAAAATTGTAATAATTAAATTCACATCTAAAGAAACGAGAAATCGACAGTAGTAGAACGAACTAAATAATAAACGCATTGAAATTATGAAGAGATAAAACCATATTTTCCAAAAGAAACTCTAACAGAGTGTCATTAGAAGTTAAAGGCTGGATAGGTGTTTTGTAAAATTTCTTTTAAGAGGTGAGGTGCAGAGAATTTTAATAAAGGATAAGGTGAAATTCTGTAAAAAGAAAGCGAAAAAAGCTTGTGAATTAGTATTACTTTGAGGAAGTGGCGCGAAGGCGTTTCCATATGAACTTACCTTTCAAAAAGAAGTTTCTGTATGATTTCTTTTTAAATTCTCGAAAGGAACTATAAAATGCATAAAAATCTTAAACATGCTGAGAAATTTCATTGGCAAAATGACTACGCAGTTCTAGAATTTTAGAGTGAAAATGCGAAAGAAAATTACAAAGGAAGTGGTTACATTCAATTGGTTTTTTAAGCATTTCATTATTATTATATACAACAATACTTCGGTATTGTCTTAGGGGTGTATAAACTTGAAGAAATTTTCTTATTGTTTTGCGAAAAAAATGTAGTAAAAGCTGCAAACTTTTATGTGAAAACTGAAGAGGCAGCAAGGTGTCGTTTCTTTTTAAAAAAATATTTTATTCATAAACAAATACATACTGATTTATAAATTCAATAGAAGCTATTGAAAGTCATGGCATATTCATTTAAAGTACTCGCTCGTACGAATACCAGGAGAATAATCACTATATCTGACGTTCCGGAATAACGTATTTCGTTTGAATGAATACATGAACAAATAAAAGAAGAAGAACAGAGACAAACTTATGAAAAACGATTGCCGTAAACGATAAATATCAACCATCATCATTATCATCATCATCGTTATCAACGTCACCATTACCAACAACACCATTTTCATTACCAGGATCACTGTTTCCATCATTTTCAATTCTTGCAGTATTATTCTTATCATAAAAAACTGTAAATGGAAGAAAACTTGGCAGAACGGAGGCACAGAACATAGACGCAGAATGTGATTTGGAAAAAGGACGCATTAACAACAATGACACTCTCGAAGGAACACTTAAAAAGGATAACAAATTTATTTGATTATTCAAATAAAAGTCGTCTGCTTTATAATTCAAAATCAAAAATCAAAGAAAGCATTGAAACGAAGACCGAAAGGATGTTGTAGACGGAGGAGATGGACGTTACTGACAAGCAAAGAAAAAGTTTCAGAAGAGAACTCAATTTCACACATTTTGAAAATCGGTTTAATTAAAAAAAATTGCATAGACTTAAAACCTCATTTAGTGTTTAATCAATACTGCCAGTATTTAATTAAAATAATACTAATATATTCATGTTCTTTATAAAAAAATTGTTTCAAAAGAGAAATGGTTTCAAATTCAAAAACTCAAAAGAATAAATAAATTCCTAATTGATTTGAAACAGTAACTTATCATTAAAGTACGGTTAAGAAAAAATTAAATTAAATTATGTATTTAATTAATACGTTTTTATATAAAAACTCACCTCGCGTTGTGTCCCAACAAGATGATATTTCTGGAAGTATATTGAAATATCGAGATACCATTTTATAAAATAGGCGCAAAGTAGATAGACAAAAAGTGATAGGGCGAGAGAGAAAGAGAGAGAGAGAAGGACAAATATATAAATGGAAATGGATATTTAAAGTAAGATCGATTAGAGGGTCATAGAAACATAAAATAATACGAAAGAAATGGTTTAAAAAAGCACGACGTGACAGGATGATGTCTCGAAATAGAGTTTTACAGATGAATCTACAAAAATTCAGAGAGTAATAGTTTAAGAAAACACAGCCACCTCACCTCGCCTGTCAGAATTGCATTAGAAACTGTATATCCATTGTATAAAGCTTCCTAAATTATCTCAGTTTGTAGAAGTTAGTAAAGGCTTTATTAAACGTGCTAATAGTAGTTTCGTAGCATATTAATAAACTATTAAAATCTCGTAAAGTCGAGACTTCTCTTGCAATAATTTTTTTAATCGCTATTAAAAAAACTATTGGACTATTGCAAAAAATGATCCGGAATGACATTAACAAATTTCAATTGAAACTACAATTGGGAAGGTCATTATGAACCGTGCTGGTAGTGGCTTATTTGTATGCTCTTCAATATTTCTGAGTACGTTTTGAATCCTGTCATATAATTATAAAGGAGTGGCAAGGAAAATTATATACATCGTATGCAGTAATGTACGATTATTTGAAGTAATCGATTATAACACAATATTTACATAATAAAATATATCGGGAAAATTGTGAAAAAACATCGATTTTAATAGATTAATTTTAGAACAACGTTTTTAGAGCTTCAATATTTCCATTTCCAACCATTGCCTCGGAGTACGGTAAAACATAACGTTAGGTATACAATAGTTTATCCATAGAGGTGCTCGCATAAAGTACGCTCAGGAAAAATACAATAGAAAATTAAATTGAACTGAAATAGAAATCAGAATGGCACCAAAAGACTAAATTCAAAATGGAAAATAATGAAATAATGAACAATTACATCCAATTTTTGAAACGAATTTCAGAGTTTACAAAATCAATAATTTGTTGAATTATTAAACCAAAAAATGTTTGAAATTTGATTTCACGTTGTTGTCGTTTTAGTCTAGTGTATAGTGTATAGTAGTGGAATATATAGTAGTGCAGTCAATCGTAGCCGAAGCCGAGACTGAGGTTCAAATTGGTTTAAAAGAAAGCTTATTATAATTAAAATTGTTTAAAAAAGATTAACTATTTGTGGAAAACAAAAGAATTTATTAAACTTCCTTATGCTTGCTTTTATCGAAGCATTCTTTTATTGAATACGGCAAATAATGTTTTGTATTTAATTAAACTATAAAGAAAAAATAATAGAGTTTTAAATAGTCGTTTGATACGAGGTTCCAATTGAAATCAATAATATATGCTCCTACAGTGTACTATTTTCCTTAATTTTGTTAAAATTTGTACCACCAGTTAGAAAATGTAATTGTCATTATTTAATAAAAAAATAACATATTCAGTCATACCGCATGGGAGTAATGGATATCGGCCAACTCACAACAACACTGGTAACGTAGAATGGCGCGCCCACTTTTACTGAAATGCGTTGTTTTTTATAGAAAAAACATTTGTTAAAGGTAAAAATAGAATTCGGAGAATATTCAAAAATTATTTTGTGTTTCACGAAAAATAATTTAAGAAAGATATAATCAAGGTAACTTATTCTGCATAAAAGGGGAAAAGGGATAATTACAAATATTTAAAATCTAAATTTACTACGAAGCATTAGAATATAAGGACCATTACTGGAGACCGATCAGGAATCGTAAGCGCCTTTGATGGTATAATAAACGTTATAGTAATTGATTTTTGTCTATTATAGATATCTATCTAGTATCTTTTCGAATTTGTAACACTGTATTTAGCATTAATAGACACCACATATTTAAATAGTCAAATACGTTCATAGTGAGAATCGCTTTATATACAAATATATGAAGAAATAATTCATAATGAAGGACAAGCGTTCTTAAAATCAAAACAAGGATTCAAACAATGGCTCAAACACTTAATGATTCAAATGAAAAATTTGAAGTGCTTGTGATTGTGTAAAGCTTACCGCAAAAGCCGTGTAATATAATCAGGCCAGTTCTCTGGAAACATGACTAAAAAGAAACCGACAGCTATTAAAATAACGCCAGCCAACTTCATGCCAGCGAAAGTGGCGCCATAGAGGACAACATCAAGTGCTAAAAGAATTATTATGTACAAGTGTTTCTGACAATTTCATAAAAATATACAAAAATCACAATATTAAATACAGATTCTCACCCCCAGAAACCGGCACCGATGTGATCAGACCCAATGTCACGAACATATTGTACGTTACTGCGGCGCTGAATTGCATTAAAATATGAAAAACTGTGAGGAAAGGGGGAAAATGGACGAAGTTAGTGAAGAAATTTTATAGTATTGTAAAACGAATAAATTTTCCAACAACTGAAAGAATGATTTGAATAATGAGTTTTCTTAAGAAAAGACCTTACCCAATAGCAAAATGCTAGCAATTAGAAGGATAATCCAAGGCATACGATCAGAAGGCATGCTTTCTGTACCAGTTAAATACAAGGCTACGCATACAGGCCACAATAGAGCTGCATTCAAAAACCCTAGAGTTGTAAAAGTGAAAGCTATTTGACCCACAGGCGGATCGCCCATAACTTTTCTGAACATAACCTGAAGGTGGGGAGAAACTTTAAATCTGAGAATTTGTGACGACAGTCAATATTACTCGAAATACGGCATAACCAGCAGCGGCCAGAGTGGCCAAAACGACGCCACTTAATGTTGGACTCTCGGTAATGCCATCCATATAAGCGAGTAAAGCAATTCCAGTGTCACATAAAATAACGGCAACTATCTGTAAAGATCAAATTAGTTTTTTTAAGAAACTCTTTCACACATCAGAAGTTTATTAGTTACCCGAACACCAACAAATTGCTCGTGCAGAATTACCCAAGACAGAAGATAAACGCAGGCAACATTTGTGGCGAATAGAGCCATCGCGTCTGTGGCAAAGAGTACACGTAAAGCTAGGGTGTAGAGGTACGTAGTGATTAACCAAAGGATGCAGAACGAGAGACACCGATTCAAGAAGCGTCCTGCAATGAAATTTATTAACAATTCTCATTAGTTTTTCTCCTTCATACGTTTGAAGAGCACAAGTAAATCCTTCCCCTCCAGAATACTAACCAATCGTAAATCCTCGATCGCGAAATCCACGCAGCACATCGCCCAGGATTTCGCCAGGCTTGTCACACTTTCTTAATGAAACTCTACCCAAAACGTAGATCGGAAAAAATAAGAATGAGAAATTTGTGAAAAACCACGCTGCAAAAAACGGTGCACTAAATATGGTCGTCTGCAGTGTAGGTTTCGGTATATGAAAAATCTTTGTGGCGTCTTCTACTTCAGCAGAATCGATACCAGCAGTATCACTAATACCAATCAAGTCGATATCGTCGCCATTCGTCACTAAATCCAATTCGGCAACGGCATGACTCGAAGACAAATCAACGTCATCGATGGCGGTTATAGTGGCGTACGTGCTTCGACTTAAGTAAAGGAATTTTATGCAATGCGTTGCTCCAACCCATGAAGCAGTGACCAAAATAGTGACGCACACACCAAAATACATCTAAATTGAATATAAGAATTTATATTGGTTTGATAGATTTAAGGGTGAGCGCATTTCTCTTTCTCTTTTCTTTTAACCTTTTGTGCTAATTCGGAGCAACATGACTCTTTGCATGCTTTCAGCCTCCTAAATTGTACGCGTGCAGGATCAGGCAGCTCTGTTGTTGGTGTATCCGATTCAATGCCGGCACTACTGCTACCGTAACCAACTCCACTCGTCACAACACGGCAGGATTCTCGTGTATCCGGATGAATTGTAATGGCTTCATTTGGATCTTGTTGACTCGACGATATCGAGTCTTGGTGGGTGATTTGTGGATTACTGGTGCTGAGTATGTTTGTGAAGCCTCCATACGGACCATTAGGTGAATCGCCGGTTACTACGACGGAGGGTGTACGAACCCTTTTCGGATTGAAAATGGCGGGTATTTCGCCGTCCCGCGTCATGCTATCGTTTTAAGAGGCAGATCATAGCGTATAAATAGACAACGATCCGTCAAGAAGTTTAAGGATCTTACAATATATTCCCTGCAAAATAAATTTTCATGTAAAATAAGTTTATAAATACTGCGTGATTATGGTTTTATTGAAAGAGCCGTTTTCTCTTAAATGAAATTCTTACAATTTTCATTCTCTTTAAGACCTTTTCATAATCTATAAAATTTTCATAAAAAACTTGTAAGAGTTAACTTAAACGGCCCTTAGTATAAAAGTTTGAAAGGAATGAATTTTCTCAGATTAATAATTACATTCATATCTCCCCCATTGAGTTTAATAGGCTGAAGCTTTGAGTTTCTAACAAAATTCAAAATTATGTTTCCGTTTGAAAGGCAAAAGCAATTTAAATATTAATTCAAATCTGGTCCACGCGATTCAGTAAATTATAATTTAAATAGAATTCCTCGTTCTTTCTTTTGATGGAATAATCATTGATGTGAATTTTCTCGTTTCCTCTTGTCTCGCAATACGAAAATCAACAATCCATTTTATATTAAGGGTCACACTTGTATGTACTCAGGAATACTTATCCAAGAGCACTCAATTTGAAAAACTCTTTACAGAAAAGAAGCGCACTGCTAGATGTATATTCGCTCAAAAAGGATTAGGTTTTTTTGTTGACAGACTAATTAGTTCCATATGAAAGTCATACATTCTAAATCCAACAGCAATACAAAAAAACGTCTGAGCAAAATTCGTTTGTAATTATTTTAATGTGGCGAGGATAACAGGAAGGACACCATAGTGTCGGAATGGCGGATGCACGATTTAGGTCCACATTTCATATGCATAACGGACTTCCGTTACTTTTGTTTGCTTTATGCATCAGCCATAGTAATTGCATCTATGACCTGCTGAGAGGAGAATGATAATTACGACGATTGGTCGAGAATATGGCTGATGATGATAGTGAGGAAGGGTTAGTCATGTTGTGATGACTTTGTCATTATCATTGAAGTTTACTTGATTGAGTGCGGTAGTAAACAACTAATAGACGACTGCATTAAATCAGCCAACAATTAGTCGTTTGGAAGAGTGGCAACACTTTCATGTTCGTCCATCAATCGACTCGTCCATCTCGTCCTTATTTGTTTTTATAAATACAAGTTGTTGTTTCTCCTTTTATTTATTATGGCTCTCTAAAGGATGTAAATTATATATTGATGATGTAAAAGCAATTGATTTAGAAATATAATTTATCTTTACATTGTTTGCTTCTAATTCGCATTTATTTCTGCAATTGTTGATAATTAATGGAATATTTTAATGACATCAGATACAAGAAAAGGAGAAAGAAAGGAGCAAGAACGATATCTTCTAATACTTAATTTAATGAAAAACGACATTTAATTCTAATAATCACATTTAAAGTTAATAATCACATAATTTACGTTTAACTTCGAGATTGACATGCATTAAATTGTTGTTCGCAACTAATTACCCTTCCTCCATCTTTCTCATTTTGATTCTTAACCTTTGCTTTTTATACCTTTATAAAAAATCTCACAAGAGAATAAAATTTATTTAAATTCTTTTTTCGTATTTCACTACAAGTATTGGGTTAGTGAAGTTGATGGGCAGCGTCCTTCGCGGAAGTATGGGTAGCTATCGTGCAAAATTTATTAAAAATGCACACGAAAGAAATCTTTTAAAAATGAAAATATACCACAAAGTAACACGTTTTCGCATTAATCATTCAACAATATTTACATGTTTCAATGAATTTTTAGTGCGGCATGAATGTACATAAGAGAAGGTCGTTTCAGTACCTTCCTTCAATTTCCTTTTTCTCTTTACAAATAAGTTTTCATACAGTTAAAGCAGTCACAGCATTTTAGCGTTATAAAATCCATTCAATCGTTAAACAAAATGAAGATTTTTAAAATAGTATTTTACTACAATTTTTATGTGTGATAAAATTCCGATTGCTTCACAATTTTCTTAATTTTGAAAATGTTTTTATTTTTATTTTATATTCTTTTTTTATTTTTTAGTTTTTCCTTTGGAAATATGTAAGGGTTTTCGTTGGAGAATGTAAGAAAATACTAATCGCCTAACTTTGTAAATGATTCTAAAAATAGAACTGTTTTTGCCAAACAGATTTTCTAATCATACAATTTATAATAATTTAAAAGGAAGAAAGGAAGAAAGGAACAACATTAAAGAATAGTCGCGCGTTTTCACAATACATGATTATCCATTGTTTTCAACTTTTCAACAAATAATTCTGCTAATTTTTGACGACGTAATAGTAATGGTCAATTATTCACTCAATTATTGAGGATAAATAATTTCATGTTATGTCAATATCCTTAAAATAAAACATGTGAGAGCTAAGTTCGGCCTAGATAAAATTTATATACCCTACAACGGCAGTAGTTATGATATTTATACTTCAATAATCAGCGGCCGTACAGAACTTTTGGGAATTTTTTAGGCAATAGATTTTATAGAATTGAACACAGTTTTAGTTTCAGCAACAGTCCGATGGTTTCTACTTCCAATACTGCCCATGTAATCAGTGAACTTGAATACATAAAATTCCATGTCGATAACTTTGTTGGTTCTCTTGTAATTTCAACCATTACCATTAGTAAGCAGTGGGTGGACCACGCCTCTTTGTAGATGTGCATATTTAATGGCAATGCATTTATAAATTCTCATGTGTTTGTGATTTCCGTAGTTACTGGGCCACGCTTATTTTTACTTTAGACGGTAATGTAATAAATAAAGTAATAAAATTAGCATCAAATTCATTCCAAAGATAACCTCTTGGCTAAAAAGGCAGCGTGGTACTGATCCAATGTCGCCTTCTATTCCGAACTATACCATACCGGAAAGCCCAAAGAATGATAGTAATGCTAGTAGAGAGATCATTCAGGGTACATTTTCTGAAAGTTTCCTTTTATCTATTCCCCTATGACCGTTACTTTCTCTAAAGACATCAGAAAAAAACGACAATTAGGCAGATACATCGCCACTGATAAACTCGATGAGAGGTTGATTCTTTACCGAGATAAAAACAACGTAATACAAACGCAATTAAAAAACAAATTCCTCCTCCCGCCTCTAAAAGTTAACGTTAGTTACCTTTATTGTCAAATTTTTCAGCTAAGAAAGTATACGTTACCAAAGATGTACATAATCCGCCTTTGCCTTTAAAACTTGAACTATAAACTTTAGCTGTAGGGTAAATAAACATCGGCCAGATGTAGGGTACATAAACATCGGCCAGTAGAAATTATCTCTTGCTTGTTAAAATTAAAAATTTATAATTTATAATTTAGTTTAGTTCTTCAGTATTTTCTTCAGTTTTTTATTATCTATTCGAAAAAATACTTTGGATTTCTAACGCAAACACTTTAAGGAACAATTGCACATATTTTAGAACACTTGCGCTCTCATATTTTTGAGTATACCCTAATTTAATTTGTTTAGATCAGAGGTTCTTAAACTAATATGGTTCGCGGCCCCCTCAAAACGTTTTTGACTGCGGACCCTTTCCGTCATTTTTGAGACTTCATTTCTGGCTCAATTTCATAAGCATTGCGTTATAAAAAAAATATTATTAAAAGTTTTGGTTATTTGCCGTCGGCAATCAAAGAAATGAAAGTTATGATTAAGACATAGAAAAAAAATCCTAAAACTAAAAAAAAATTATAAAAAATTTCTTCATTTTTAAAATGTAGGCGTAAATTCCCGCCTTCTTTTACACTCGCACATGACTAAAACGATATACGATATTTTAAAAAATTATAAAATTATATTTTATATCATTTATATTTTATTAATTGTGTATGGAAGCGAGAGATTTATATTGAGTTAGCTCTTTGAATAAAATCGAAAATGGAAACGTAAAGTCAACATTTGTCCACTTATCATCGGCAATAGCTTCGCAGACTCCCAATGTACGCGTATCACACTTTAGGGATTTACAGTCTAGATTATTTCAAATCTAACTTCTATTGATTTCAAAATTTGATGCGACGCTTAAGGCCTAGCTTACCAGGGCATTAGTGTCAGCCCAAATGTTTGCTCTTAATATGATTGGGAAACAGTTAATATCGTTTAGATACAGATCGGTTTATGGTTGCATGCATTTCAGTAGAATAGGTTTAAATCACCCACAGCCTTTTGTAGAAGATGCCGTCTCGTTCGGTGGATAATCGGTTTCGCTTGTATCCGTAGTTGCTTTATCTCGAGTTGCAACTCACCGTACATTCTTTTCATGGATTATGGACCTTCGAAATTGATTACCGAAGGCATCAACGGAATTATTTACAAAATAGTTGCAGTTTTTATTAACTTATCTTAGAATTCATTCACTTAACTTCATTAACTAACTTCATTAACTTTATTCATTAACTTAGAATTCATTCACAAAAATAATTGTTAAGAGGATTGACGGAAGTCGTAACAAAAATCGACAGTCTACAAACAATTACAAATGCATTAGAATGGTCTGGCTAGAGAAAGACTGCAGTTCGGTGTCATTTAAGTAATTGAGCTTGTGTGTGATGTCATTTTTTCCAGGAAGATAGGTATTCATACTTCTTTACATTTTTTCCAAGTTTTGGGAACAGTTTTTGGAAATAACTGTCAACTGTCGGGAGAATTATTTTCTTGATAGCTTCTACAATTGTTTCTCAATTACCTCAAAAGAAAACATCGGCATTCATGTCGGAAAATATGCGATTGCATTAAATGAAACTTGCTACCTATCTAAAAGACTATTGAACTAAAGACTATAGAGTAAAAATATGTAACAAGTAGAATAGAAGATTATTTCATTACAATGATGGTGTCGACGCGGGTAACAGACGAAAAGTAGCGGCTTGGTTCAAAGACTGAAGAGTACATTCGAACACGTAGACTATAGACACAATAGACTATAAGGCTACAAAGTACTAGCATATGTATTGTATTTTACCGTCTTTGATTGCCCCTAACATCAGAAAAATGACGACAAAGTTGATTTCACGGCCGGAAAGTAAACCGATAACAAACGAAGATAAATGAATTTGATCCGATCTGAAACGAATATACCATGTGTTGGAAGATATGACTGTGGGACCATCGACTTGTTTTCCCTCTTGGGCTGCTGCCATATCTATGTCTGCTAGAATATCCACACCATTTTTTAATAGAATATTCAACAATCTATGATTGATATTTGCAAATTATTTTCAACTCGGATCACACTTTGTGGGAAGGACTGAGCGCTTATTTTTTTTCTTTTTTAGTAAATCAAGATGTTGCTCGGGAATGCATTTTAAAAGATTACTGCGAAACACAAATGATATTACTTCTTTTAATCGGTATTAACATACTGTTAACAAAAATCTGTCTCGATAACGAGATCCAATAACTAAGAATTCTGAAGCGTTACGAATCTCATAAAATCGTTTAATAAGAAAGACCCGCAGACCCGTCATGATTCTGAGAAAGGACGCTCCCAAGTATACTGTCATAAGAAGAATACCTAATGGACATTAAAGCAGTTGGTTTCCGACTGAAATAGGAATGATATTAAATAGGTCCCCCAAGAGGCTTCGAAAACTATATACAATCTATAAAAGAAAATTAAAATGTAATAAAAGTAATAGATCAATGTTATCGTGATGTAATTAATTAATTTAATGAATTAAAGGGAAAAATTAAATGAAAACATTGGTATTAAAACCTAAAACTAAATATTTAAAATTTCCAAAGATTCTCTAGCTGAGTAAGGCACCTTTACTGCGTCCTCCTTCCCGTAGCTTAAGAGCACTTGTAGTATTCTTTTATTCTTTGAAGCGTTATGTTTCATAAAGTGCTACGGGGTTAGAGGAAAAACATAGGCTGCCCTAAAGCAAGAGCTGGAGGAGAGAATAATATCAACATGAGACTACGTAAACAATCATCGAAACTCAGAGACAGAGATAGCGAACGGTGTCTTTCAGATTAAAGAGAAAAATAGAGCGTGAAAGTCGGGGGAAAAGAGAGAGGACTAGTTTACAAGAGAATGAAAACTTAATATTGCATAAATTAAAGATGGCGCATATGGAAACTGACGTTTTAAATGCGCTGGTCAAACGCAGCGGTTACTTTTTAGCACAAACAGCTGTGGCAGCCATAAAACATTCCTTAGCCTTGCACAAATGCCTGAGGACAAATTCAATGGAACTTCAGTTTGTTGTAGACGACAGACACAATATACTTAAGGCATGAGCTGGCCGCATCGAAGCACCTCACCCACCCTCAGTCTCACACACTTCCCTCCATCACACTCACTTGCCCAGGCCATTCATTCATTCTTTCACCCATTGATTCGTTATTAAGGACCGAGTACTGAATGCCTCGTCTAACAAATGCACCCCTTGGGTTTCGCGAAGGGTTTTCCGTGGTTTCGCTCAAAACTCGCGGGGGAGGAGTGGTGAGAATAACGGCAACAACAACAATAGCGACCATCAGTAATAATCGCATCTGAACTGAGATCTGAAACGATCTCCTCTCATCATTTATGAGTGGGTGCATTCGTTGCGGACGGACGTGTGACAAATGGGTTGCGGTTGCTCTTCAGAACTCGTCGGGCAATCAAGCATTAAAGTGAATGAAGAAGAACCAATTCTAGCAGATCTCAGAAACGCAAAGAACAAAAAATGTCATAAACGTACGTTTGTATAACCAACCATAATTCCTCTTCGATATAAATGAATTCCACACACACGCGCGCACACACATATTCATTTGTTTCATTTCTCAGCCTTCTGTAGTTTTTTTAACTAATTTAATTTGGGATTAAAAGAGAATAATTACATGAAATACATTTTATGGATATTTAATTAAAGAGAAGGGTTAAACTAACCTTTACTAGAAAATCTTTGCCACATTTTTGGATTTATGTAAGTTTCATAGTCACTTATAATTCATTTCATTGCATTAAGCATTCTTTAAAAAATTTCCAAATTATAATATTTACTATTTTTACAACATTTGCCACACAATTAAATGCAATTTTATTTCACACAAAATAAAATGCAATTTGATTCTATTTTTCCTTTGCTTTTCTTTTCATTAAAACACTTATTTCAATTGACAATATTATGTACAAGTTATGAATTATTTTGCAAATTATCAGATTATATTAAATTGCATTTTAGAATTTCCTACACTTTTTTATTCATGGATTTTTCCTCTTTTAAGTTTCATACTGCATTTTGCTATTTCTGATAAACAAAAACTTTTCTTCACCACGAATTTTCCCTACAAGCGCGTAGCCTTCTAGGAAACTTCTGAACTATTACTAAAACGGCGCATGAATCCTGTGTCTCTTCAGTATTCAAACCCAAATCAAGCTCATTTGATTCGTCTCCTTTATCGCACTTAAGAATTGCCACCCTAAAGGTGGCAAGGGGTTTTGCGTGCTGGAAATTTGAAGAGGCGAGAGAAAGCTTTTGATGTTCTGTTTTTGGTATCGTCTCTTTTGTTTCGTGTTTCTTTTACGAAATAGAAAAAGAATTTCACAAGATATTTTTTGGTGGAAATTTTAGTTTTCCAATTCTTTTTCACGTAATTTTTATTGTTGATTTGTTTTGTTGTTTATATTCATTTTGACTATGATAAAGCTTCGACCCAGCCATATAAGCCAGCATGAGAGTCAATGGACTTTTCATATCATGTTGTTATTGGTTTTTTTAGTATTCGTTAGTATTCGTTTGTCTGGTACTCGTTATTATCTCTTACATATTCATAAGCTCTAATAAATCAACGTTTAATTCTCTCCTATGGTTTAAATTTGCATCTTTATTGAATTTCGTTATTTCGCGAATGAAGAAATCTTTATAAAATCCATTACGTTTATACAATTCCTTTGTAATTTCGTCAAAAATAGTTGTATCGAAATTATCTTATGAAATCATGAAAACTATCACATGATGGATTTCTAAGATATGAAAAGCTTTTCTTTTACTTTTTCAATTTTTTCATTTGTTTTTAAAGAAGTTCTCACATCTATTGAAATTTTGAACCAAAGTTGATACATCGATATTCTTTAATAAAAATAGACTAATATCGTGCAAAAATATCGTGTTTTTAATTGCCAAAAGTTTTTTCTTTTGTATCACTCCTGGGAAGCCTTTTATTTTTTGAGAGACTTTAATGATGTATACCGCTAAATCATTTCGATAAAATATAACATGAGCATAAATTAACCTTAATTTTCATGCTTAAATTTCAGTATACACGGCAATTAAGTTCTCAATGGTAATTATTTTTTAAAAAATTTCAAAAGACACACATTTTCGTTTAACGTCATTTGGGAGCCGATAAACCAATTTCTTAATTTTGTTCTCAAAAATTTAGTAATAGTCTAGATCAATTTTAATGCCAAAAAAATATAAGAGTTGTTAATTTTGATAATTAAATGTTCATTTTTCCAAAAATGCGACCGTTTTATGAATTCGAGTTTCACGATACGAACAATGGAAAAATTCCAGCGAGAATAAATAATAATTTCTCTTCCGTTTATGACCCTTTCTTACAAAATCTAAACTTTGGAGCGATCTAAATATGCTGTGAATATTTCGTTCCTTGAACTGCTTTTAATATCTTTCATCAATTCCGAAGTGGTGTCGTGTTTTGTCCCCTGCCACAATTTGCCTAGACTTTTTTCGCATTTTTTTAAAATAAATATGTATGAGTTTTACAAACTCGGTCACAATGGAAAAAAATTAATTTACATTTTGTTTATCTCGCTAAACAAATAAGATTGATTCTCTTGTTATCTTCTTATTCTTAAAGCAAACAAAAAACAGCTCCTCAAATGCAGAAGTAATTTTATGATTTTTAATGACTTTAAATTTATTTTTAATATAATTCTAAATTTGACTAAAACAAAGTTAACAGAAACTCAACCTTATTCTTGGTCAAATATTTCCAGCCAAGTAAGTATTAGTATCAAATCGATGTTCAGAGTGTTCGCAGTTCTAATTTTGTGAATATGGCCAACCATTGGTTATATTTTCTGCTTTTGGTCAATATAATCACCACAATCACAAGAGTATTGAACGTAGAAGCGTCATCACTTTCTTCAAGCAATCAAGGACAGAATGTTAACGATCCTTCTTCTTCTGAAAGGCGAGCAAAAACAAATTACAAAATTTGTTTTCTTTACTAACCACTAGTATTCCTGCTATTCATTCTAGTTATGCGGTACTAGAGGATCAATTTGGAAGATCTTCCGGAGAAAACAATTCGAATGTCCTTACTACGGAGAGACCATTAATTAATTATTGGAAAAATTTGTTAGGAAAATTGCGTTTACCACTACCAGGAATAAATTGGAGCCAGGCAAACAATCCTATAACCAATATTTTAAGTAAAGGAGCAGCTGTTATTGAAACACCAGTTACCAACAGCGGCTTAGTTAAAGCCGTAAACTCGAAATCGTCCACAGAAAAGCAAGGAATTAAGAAATATAACAAAGTTAAAAATCTAAACGGAGGTCCAGTATACTTGACAAACGGCCACTTTTATTTTTTCGATCCATATACATTTCATTATTATGTCGTATTTAAGGGAACAATTCCGTCCACTACTAAATCATCAAACACTTTTAATAAGGAACATGTGCCAAAACCAGTTAAACCCTTGAATATAAAATCTGAACAATATAAGCAGATGCTAAAACAGGAAACTAAGAAAAAACCATATCAGAATCTACAAATCCATCAAACCGATGAGAGTGTTTCTGTTGTCGAAAACTTTGAAGACGACGACGAATCTTGGAGAAAGTTAAATTCAGAAAAACCACATCACCATAAAAATGCATATTGAAGATTTATAATAGTATGAAGAAATATTTGCATCGAATTTAGTCCTATTTAGTTATTTTACCTTAGAGATAGTTATATAAAATAGGGTTCTTATTAACAGTTTACGAATGAGAAATATTAGTTTATGAAACCTTTACTGAAAAAATGTTCCACGAGAACACACTCAATACTTTGAAAGTGAACGTTATTTTTTAGAAAATTGAACTATCGTCAAAGGTCATTCTCATCGTCAGTTGCTTTTATAAAAAACACTTATTGATGAAATTTCTTGCAACAAATTTCGATTTTTTATAACTTTATAGCATTTTTAAACCTACTAAATGAAGTTAAATTCTTGCATAAAACTCAATCGGCGCGACGAAATCATTGTGGGGAGTTACATTGATTATTTTCTGAAAAATAAATGGGAATTACATTGATGATTTCCCAAACATCAACTAAAAATATGAACTTTCTATTTACTTTAGTGTGTGGTGGATATTATTCCTTCGGATTTTAGAAAACCAAGTTATTATCATTATTAGTTTTTAACGCCTTAGCAAAAATACTTTACGTATTATTAATATTAAACTAATGCCTTCATTTAATCTCTTGTGGATTGAGCTCTGTACAAAATATATTTCTTATTCATTTATTTTGGACTAAAGGACTAATCAATATTCAAATTAAGGTGAAAAATATAACCAGTCCGTAGCAATATTACAGTTTAACGAATACATACGTTACACTGGATTATCTAGCCTATTTCATTTTAGTTCAATATTTGAGTATCCATTTTCAGAGTAATTGTAGAAATATCTTAATAATAGTATTTCCCGTCTTTCTTGCTTTTGTTTTTTTAAATAAATATTTACAAATCTTCAAAGACCTAGTTGCAAATTTTACATATAGATCGCGTTAACTAAACAGGGCGTAAATAACAAATTTAACTTGAGCAATAAAAACCAAATTGCAAATAATGTTATTTAAAGTTTACTTCATCCCACAGCAGCTGACGTTCGATCTTTAGGCAAATCAACTTTATCCACGAACTCCAAATTATCAAAATATGAATGCGCCATCGCAGTTTTGGCAGAAATCCGTCCACTGGGGTTATAAATCATCATAAGCTGTAATTAAATCAACCATCAACGTTACATATTCATTGATTTCATTATATAGATTTCATTCAATATTTATCTGTACTTTGAAAAGTTCGAATCCTTCATGATTTGCTATTGCAATGGGCACGTTTGTTTTTTCCCATTTTGGAAACTTTGCCTTGTAATCGGGTAATTGTGTCACTCCCGGCCAAATATCTTCATTGGGAGTTCCAAATGTACGGAATATGCGATAGAGTTGGTCGATTTCACTGTCACCGGGGAAGAGTGCGCGACGCATTATCTATAAGTTATAATTTGTTTATTATTGTTTCCTTTTTGGGAAATGTGATCATGCTACTACCATTTCTGCAAATATACAGCCTAGGCTCCAGATGTCGACACCAGTGGCATAGAATTTCGTGCCCAATAAAATCTCGGGTGCTCTATACCATAGAGTAACAACTTCATGAGTGTAGGCGCGCATCGGAATATTAAAACAGCGTGCTAAACCAAAATCGGCCAACTGTAGTTCGAAAAAGGTTAATCAAACATTTTGAGATATATTTACGATTTGTTTCGTCTGTGGCCAAATTTAATAAATTTAGTTAATTTTATTTTGTTTTAGCTTCACCTTAATGTTGCCTGCCGTGTCCACTAACAGATTCTGGGGCTTAAGATCGCGATGAAGAATGCGATTCATATGGCAAAAAGCAATAGCATCAAGCATTTGAAACATGTAGCTCTAAATACGTGAGATTATTGAAAGCGCTGTCAAAAATTTTACGGATTTTCAATTTACTTTAATTAAAGCTGGTGTAAAAACTTCTTTCTTCTTATCCAGTAACTTCTTCAGATCCATGTTTAAATATTCGAAAACCATGTACAGACTCGAATTGGCTACGACAATGTCATACAATCGAACGATTGATTTATGATTCAAATCGCTTAACAGGGATATCTCTCGAATGGCAGTTGAGGGAACACCTTCGCTTTCACTACAAATATTTAAAATCCAGTAATAATTAGGATAAATGATAGTAAAAATTAAAATATGCATTTCTAAAGACGAGATATTCATGGATTTAAATGGAAGGACTAAGTACCTCTCTCCTAAGTATCAAGTTAGACCTGTAATTAAGATAATTGTTAATGATACTCCGCTTTTAACTATTAAAAACATATAAGAACAAATGGAATTGTGGCAAAAGACCCGCCAAACAAAGCCGAATCATGTGGTGCTACGGTTTAAAGGTACATCGCAGCTCTCACATTACCCGGGCTTTATTCGGTGGCACTGTTAAATAGCACGGTCCATTTCCTTTCTACAGCTATGCACTGCACTATTGGTTGCTTTAATTGATGCCACTTCGCAAATGCCTTTTGTGTCTACACCTATAAGGATATCATGACTTTGAGCGTGCGTGTGTTTATACGCATTGCAACAATTTGCCCGGAAGTACCCATTGATAGTTTTGAACCAATTCGTATGCGACGTTTTATTAATAACAATCCTCTAATATCTGCAATGAATTTTAAATATTTACCTTTCAAGTCTTATCTTTTTGAGTGCTACATCCTTTCCCGTAACGGTGTCTTTTGCCTTGTACACGATACCATAGGTACCTTCGCCAATTTTCTGAACTCTCTGAAAATTTCCCACTGGCTGCTCCATCTCTATTTGGAATGAGTTTATTTCTTTCGTATCGAAATATTTGAATTATTTCACTTTAGACACCATCCTTCGATTGATTTGAAGGGTGCGTGGACGCGAAGGTAATAGAAAAACAAAAAGGTTGTCTCCAGGAACTGAAGCCAACAACAATTTGACAGCAGCGCGCCAAATATTGATTGCTCCGGTACAGTACGAATAAACTATTTGATAGCTTAGTGTCGCAAAGAAATAGAAATTCGTTGCCAATATTCGGTGCAAAAATTCGGACCAAACTTAAAAAAACGCGGCTGTAATTATGTTAACGTCTTGAAAATTTAATGAGAAGTTGGAGGTATGAAGTGGAACACGGTGAGTTTATGGCGCACGCGGCAGCAGTCGCTAATCATGAGCAGTTTACTTAATAAAAGGAACCGTGCATTAAAAGGAAATGTCCAGGATAAAGAGCAAGGTCGCCTGCAACTACGATGTCATAAGATCAGAAGTGCCACGAAGGTTGCAGTCTATGTAGTTCTACTGGTCTAAGGACTTACTATTTATTGAACTTAAAATTGAATAATGTTCGTTCCTATAACCTTTATTTATACTTAATAGTTAAATAAAACAATTATTTTTATTTTATCATACGTCATAGGTCATACAATCTCTCAGGAAAAGCGTCTGCTTCGCAAATGTGTGAATCCGCCTTCGTTCTGTGCGGACTCTCGGGCACAATTTTTGGAAATTTGCAGTAGTCCCAATTTCCTTTAGTATAAATTAAAAAACTTTAAAAATTTTAAATAGTATATATTTTTACAATAAAAATATTATTATATAAATAAAATTCCGCTGTTTTTATTAAAATTTAAAATTGAGCTGACAATAATTGTGAATTTCAACTATAAATATTTTTAAAATATTCTAGTATTGCAAATATCAATATATATATATATATATATATATATATATATATATATATATATATATATATATATATATATATATATATATATATATATATATATATATATATATATATATATATATATATATATATATATATATATATATATATATATATATATATATATATATATATATATATATATATATATATATATATATATATATATATATATATATATATATATATATATATATATATATATATATATATATATATATATATATATATATATATATATATATATATATATATATATATATATATATATATATATATATATATATATATATATATATATATATATATATATATATATATATATATATATATATATATATATATATATATATATATATATATATATATATATATATATATATATATATATATATATATATATATATATATATATATATATATATATATATATATATATATATATATATATATATATATATATATATATATATATATATATATATATATATATATATATATATATATATATATATATATATTGATACTAAGTTTGTAACGCAGTGAAGGAGCTACAATAGACTGTAGTATATATATTCTGACTGAATAGAAAAGTATATATATTCTGACTGAGAATGATCCCCTGAGTCGATTTAGCCCTGTCCGTCCGTCTGTCTATCTGTCTGTCTGTTTGTCTGTTTGACTGTCTGTCCGTCTGTGTGTCTGTCTGTCTGTCTGTCTGTCTGTGGAAATCACGATTACAAGAGAACGAATGGAGCTATAATCATGAAATTTGGTGTGAATATTTAATGTTAGGATAAATACGGCGTACGACTTCCACGCCTACTTTTGGTATTTAATGTGAATTAAATCGTGCTTAGAGCTCAATTTCTCAGCTCCGAGTACGAACTTAAAGGTGAAATTGTATGTCCGAGTCTATTACCTTATTTGAAAATATAATCAAAAAATGGCCGTGGTCCGCCATCTAGAGACAAAATTCGTACAGGCGTACAAGCGTAAAAATAGAGATATTGACATGAAATTTTGCACAAATAGAGCCTGTCATCATAGGCTGGGTGCTGTTGAAAATGGGCGTGGCGTGGTTGCTTTTCACACAAAATTAGCGTGGTATTATGGGCAAAAATCACGATTACAAAAGAACAAATAAAGCTATCACTGTGAAATTTGGCACATATGTTCTCTCTCATCACATGCTGGTCATAAATGTAAGTATAATAATTTAAATATAAATATATAATGTATTTATATAATCCGCCGACCATTTTATTTGAACGTTGTTATCAAGAGATTCGGGAATAGGATATATAAGCTCCGGCCAGGCCGAAGATACCGTCCTTACTAGTTTATATTTAATCACTATTTAATTCTTTATGAGTTTTGGTATCTTTGTTTCCTTTGACATTTTTTAAATGGAATAAAATAAATACATTTTAATTTTCAAATTTAGGTAATTTTAATTTCATTTAAATTAAGGAAGTGGTTAAAAAATATTAGGCCGATTGTAGGGTTCAGGATCTTTATGTTTAATTCAGAGTTTAATTTCTTTTCTTAACAAAAGTTTATTCTATCTCTCTTCAGATTTTTTTAATAATGATGATTTTTGTATATATTTTGACAATATTTTAAAACATATTTTGTATTTATAAAAATAACAAAAGTAACAAATAACAAAGTATAATTTTAGGCTCAAAGTGAAATAAGTTTTGTAAGTGTTATAATTGAATATTAAAATAACTACTAAACCAGAGTCCCTACAATACTCCCCCTCCTGAAGAGTTGATATTGAATAGATTGAAAGTAACTTTTTTCTTTTTTGGTGTTGTGTTGTTGGTTATTGGTTTTTCCATTACTGCCGGTTTTAATCGGTCGATTGGAATAGTTTTTATTTTGTCGCTAATTTCGAGCTTAAAAAATTTTTTGTTTCTTTCCACAACTCTGTACGGCCCTTCATATGGCTGCTGTAATGAATGTTTATTTGTTGCCCGTACGAAAACAAATTCACATGTTTGTATATCTTTAGGTACATATATGCCTATGTTACTGTTTTTGTTAGTATGATGATGAATGTTAGAGTGAATATTTCTAAAAAAATTGTGTATTTCGTTTAAGGTTTCAGACGATGATGCGTTTTGTGTTGATGGAATAATAATTTCGTTCGGTAACTTTAAATTTTGACCGAAGACCATTTCGGCTGGAGTAGCTGAGATGTCTTCTTTGTAAATTGATCTTAATCCTAAAAGAGCTATTGGTAGCTCATCGTACCAGTTTTTTGTTTTTTCTCTGGCCATTAGCGTAGCTTTTAGTTGCCGGTGGAATCTTTCCACCATTCCATTTCCTTGAGGATGGTAAGTGGAAGTAGTAATTTTGTGTATACCTAAGAATTTATTAAGTTCTGAAAATAAATGTGATGTAAATTGCGTACCTTGGTCCGTTGTGATTGTTAAAGGTATTCCGAATCTAGGTATGTATTCTCTGAAAAATTTGTTTGCGATAGTTGTTGCTGAAATGTCTCTAAGTGCGTACGCCTCTGGCCAGCGAGTGAATCTGTCGATAATGGTTAAGATGTACCTGTGACTTTTCGAAGTGGGTAAAGGGCCGACAATGTCTAGATGAATATGTTCGAATCTATTTCTTGGTATTGGAATTTTGTTGATTGGGGATTTAGTATGACGGGAAGTTTTAGATTTTTGGCAGTTAATACATTCTTTTGACCAAGTATTAATCTCTTTGGTCATATTTGGCCAAAAATACTTGCTAATTATAAGTCGTCGTGTCGCTTTTGTTCCCGGGTGTGAAATGCCATGTAATTTGTCAAATGTAATTTTACGCAAATTGTTTGGTATGTAGGGTCTGTGTTTGTCGCCAGATATCTCACACCATAATTTAGAATTTAAAAGAGGTATGTCGATTGCTTTTAAATTATGGTGAGCATTTTGATTTGAAATTAGTTCTTGTAGTTCTTGATCATGTTGCTGTTCTCTACTTAAACTTTTTAAGTTTAAGTCGGTATTTTCTAGAGCTTCTATGTCGAATGCGCGTGATAGTGTATCTGCAATTGTGTTAGTTTCACCTTTTATGTATTGTAAGTTGTTGGTAAATTGTGATATATATTCTAGGTGTCTCGTTTGTCTTGGACTGCGGTCGGTTTTTGAATTTAGTGCGAAAGTTAATGGTTTGTGATCTGTGTATACGACGAAATCTCTACCTTCTAAAAAGTGTCTGAAGTGTTTAATATTCGAGTAGATAGCTAGTAGTTCACGATCGAAAGTGCTGTACTTTTGTTCCGAAGGGCAAAGTTTTTTGGAGAAAAATGCGAGTGGTTCTTTTTTGTTGTTATATTGTTGTTCTAGAATGCCGCCGATGGCTATGTTTGATGCGTCGACTGTTAAAGAAAGTTTAGCCTTTTTGTTGAAGTGGTTTAGCAAAATGGAAGAGGCAAAACTTTCTTTAATGTGTGTGAATGATTTTATTGATTTCTCGTCCCAAGATAATGTCTTGTCCTTTGTTTTTAACGCTTTGTTGGTCATGTTATAAATGTCATTTGCCATTTCTGCTAATTTACTTATGTATCTGTGATAGTAATTTACCATCCCCATAAATTTTTGCATTTGCTTCACAGTTCTTGGTCGTTCGAAATTGCGTATTGCTGAAACTTTTTCTTCTGACGGTGTAATACCGTTTTCTGAAATGTTGTGTCCTAGGAAATCTATATTTGTAGTGCCAAAAATACATTTATTTGGTTTAATGTTTAAACCGTACTTTTTTAGGCGGTTGAACAGTACAAGAAGGTCTTTTGTGTGTTGATCTTCGTTTTCGCTGTATATTAAAATGTCGTCAATGTATACGAAAACAAAATCTAAATCAGAAACTACTTCGTTGATAAATCTCTGGAATGTTTGAGCCGAATTTCTTAAGCCAAATGGCATTCGGGTGAACTCGAACATACCGAAGGGAGTTGTAATAGCTGTCTTGCATATGTCTTCTTCTGCCATCGGTATTTGGTGGTATGCTCTTACTAGGTCAATTTTGGAGAATACACGTTTGTTTCTAATGTGCATGTTTAAATCGTGAATGTGTGGTAAAGGGTACCGATCTGGTATTGTTATTGCGTTCAGTCTTCTAAAATCACCGCAAGGACGCCAGTCATTAGGGTCCTTTTTTGGTACGAGGTGTAGAGGTGAAGCTGCAGGTGAGTTTGATGGTCTGCAGATACCGGATTTAACTAGGAAAGTGAATTCGTCTTTAGCTATTTTGTATTTCATGGGATCTAAACGACGGGGTTTGCAATATGGCAATGGGCCTTCTGTTGTTAGTCGATGTATAGTGGAATGTAAGACAGGTTTTGTGTAATCTGGTTCTGTTGTAAGTGAAGGGAATTGCTTCAATATTAATGTGTATTTATTTTCAACAGTGAATAATTTTGGTGGCTGGATATCGCAATAGTGTTCGATGGCGCTAATCGTTAGATTTGTTGTTGGGTCTACTAGACGTTTTTGTTTTATGTCAACTAGCAGGCCGTATTTATTTAAGAAGTCAGCGCCGATAATAGGTTTTGCGATGTCTGCGATTAGGAAAATGAAAGGGAGTTCTCTCCTCAATCCTAAAGGTCCAATTAGTCAAAACGTATCGTAACGTAACGTAACGTAACGTATCAGCTGATGGAAACATTTACATTAGACTTAATGATTGCGATTACTCAAAACGTATCGTAACGTATCGTATCGTAACGACCTAAATTGATTAGGTTCGCTCTACGATTTCTACGTCGACGCGGGAAAAATGACAAACAGCTGTTTTTTAATATAAGCATTTTCTATTGCAAGTTCAATTTCTAAAGAGATGGACGACGAGCTATTAGTAAATTTAATTTCTGAAGAGGAGGCCTTATTTAACAAAAGTTGTTTAGACTACAGGATCCCGGAAAGGCAGGTTGTTTAGACAGGGACCCCGAGGCAAATAATGCAGCCAATAATTTTGGCAAAATGATTGCTGCGCTCATAAATGACATGGATCAATTAAAACAAGCTCGTGCAATGCGTGAAGTTATGGATATAGTTTTGTCCATTAAAATGGAATGATAGAGTTACAGTATTTACAGTACCTTACAGTGTCTTACAGTGTTTTGAAATGAAATTTAATTTTGAATAAATTTCATTTCATTTCATTTGAAATTAAATGAAATTTAATGAAATGAAATGTTTTGTTATGTTATGTTTGTTTTGTAATTGTTATGTTTTTTAATGAAATTAAATAAATTAATTGTTATGTTTTTTAGAATAAATAAATGAATTTATGTTATGGTTTTGATATCAATTTAAATAAATATGAAATGAAATAAATGAAAATTGAAATTAAAACGTATTTAATGAAAACTACATAATTAGGATGAAATTTTATATGCAGTTGTGTTGTAAATGTAATGTTTATTATAAATATTAATTTTCAGTTTTAGTTACAATTACAGTTTCGTTACAATTTTAGTTTCGTATTGTTTGCCATTTTGAAGTCGCGTTCTCTGTGATTCACAATCAGCTGTAACGTTTTGTTTAACGTTTTGACTAATCGCAGTTTTCAACGTACGTTACGTTACGTTACGATACGTTTTGACTAATTGGACCTTAAGTTAACGTTTAGTAATTTTCGTCCGTAAGTTTTAATTGTGGAACCGTTAGCTGCTGTCAGTACTATGTCAGTTGATTGTTTGCTATTCGAAAATTTTGAATGTGGAAGTACCGATATTTCCGCGCCGCTGTCTATTAAAAACTTGAATTTATTATATTTGTCGTTAATAAATAGGCGACGTGTCGAAAAATTTATACCGCCGTTGTCTGTCGCGGCGACAACGGGTTTCTTTAGTTTAACGAATCTGTTTTGCTTTGAAAATTGCACGGTTGTTCGCAATTTCCGGCTTTGTTTCCGAATTTGTAGTGGTATTTACAGATCCAGTTTGGGTTGTTTCTTGATCTAGATTTCGATCTATATCTAAATGAATTATTATATTTGTTTCGAGATCGAGATTGAGATCGGGAACGCGACCTGTTTTGATAAAGTTCCTGTCTTATTTCGGATAGTTCAACTGAAAGTTCTTGGAACTTCTCGCACATAATTGTTGTTGTCTTGACTAAATTTGTCAAGACTGAAGAGCTTTCGGTACTATTAATGGAACATATTTCGTTTTTGTTATATACTTCCCAAATATTATCTGCTAGTTTCGTTAACTCGTTAGTATCACTGACGTTGGAACTGGTTAGGATCGCGTTCAAATTTTTTGGCAACTTTCTAAGCCAAAGTTTCTTTATCAGGTTTTGGCTGAAGTTTGAACCAGCAAGTTATATTAGGGATCTATAGAACTCAGAGGGTTTTCGGTCACCTATCTCTGAATCGGATAAAATTCTGTCGAGCTTAGTATTTTCGCTTAAAGAATGTCTTTCAATAAGGACTTTCTTTAATTCTGTATATTTATTGTTTTGTGGTGGGTTCTGGATAAAGTCCAAAATGGTTATTATAACCTCCTGAGGTAATGCTGTTATGATGTGTTCAAATTTTGTGTTGTCTGGTGTGATGTTCTTTGTGTTGAATTGCATTTCTGCGTGGACAAACCATGCGTCAGGGCAATTCGTCCAGAATTGTGGAAGTTTGACGGATGTGGCATGTATTTCGTGAGTGATGTTATTATGTTGGTGTTCTTCGTTGGGCAAATCTATAATTGATGTGTTCGGGTCTGTTGTGTGTGATGTGTGTGTATTTGTAGTGTGATGTGGTGAGTGATACATATTTTGGGTGGTCGTTTTGTGTGAGTTTAAGTTAGGCAGGGGAGTTTACAAGGATGTAAAAATTTTAATATAGAGATTGAATTGACTCTCACTTATTTAGGATTCGAAATTAACTATGTAGATTGTAATAGATAGGTATATAAATAGTTTCAATTAATAAAATTAGTTAATTACAGTTAATAAAATTAAAATTTAAAAAATTGTTGAAGAAGGATCAAGTCACCTCGTTTTGGTTTTTGAAGAGAGTTCCAGAAAATGTTGGTTTTGAAAGGAGTTCCCAATAAAATGAATAAAGTTGACAGCGACCAAATGAATAAAGTTGACGGTTAGACGGTTGAATAATGACGGTATTCATACATTACACAATCATGTATACATCGATAATTGTAGGTATCAGATCCGCAAGCAAATATCAGTGGATTTTGTAAGGCATTTCAATAATTTCAAACAAATTCATATGCGACTGTGACGATGGTCCTCGGATGGAAAGAATTGCTTGGATTGGAATGAATGGATGGAAAGAATGCTTTCTGGATTGATGTTTCTTAAGTGGATGTTGAAAGCGCTGAATCTAATGGATGAACGTAGAATGCCTCCTGGCAGGATCGCCAATTGTAGGGTTCAGGATCTTTATGTTTAATTCAGAGTTTAATTTCTTTTCTTAACAAAAGTTTATTCTATCTCTCTTCAGATTTTTTTAATAATGATGATTTTTGTATATATTTTGACAATATTTTAAAACATATTTTGTATTTATAAAAATAACAAAAGTAACAAATAACAAAGTATAATTTTAGGCTCAAAGTGAAATAAGTTTTGTAAGTGTTATAATTGAATATTAAAATAACTACTAAACCAGAGTCCCTACACCGATTAACTCTAAAAAGCTATATTTCGACGGGTTTTTCTGCCAAATACTTTCCATTCTGTTGCGCCTTTTCCGACGTTAAATTTGTTCGTTTCAAATATTGTAAATTGAATGAATTAAAATAATTTCCTTTAAATACTGGTAATTGTTTTGTGAATTATATATTATAATGTTTTGTTGAATTTTTTGTCTAGATCCTTTTTATATAAATGCTCCGTTTTTTATGAAAATTGTATGAATTTGTTTGGCCGAGTTTGTTTTGCATCATCAACGAACCTCGCACGGATTCTTTATGAAAGAAGTAATATTTAATTTGTGAGATCCTTTTTATTTGTAGTTATTGAAATCTATTTTAATAATAAGGAATTCTTCTGGACATAGCTTTCTATTGGCATGAAATAAATTGCGGCTAAAAACTTTGCAAACTTTTAGGCGTTATGTTTAGAAATTATTGAATAAAATTTAAATATTTTTTCGTTAGTAGCAAATTAATGACAACAATTTAATTGGTGTTAATCAAATGATTAGTTGTAGAGAGAGGGATTATTGTGAAAGTAATTTTTTAATGATTTTGTTCAAATTATTTGAATCAAATGAATGATCATGAATGCATAAATGATTTGAATCGTAGGAAAAGGAAAGCAGTTCGTTTCAATATTTGTCGATTACAAGCTTCGCTTATTTGGCAAAACTGTTTTGGCTTAAGTTTATAATTATTATTAAGGTCAGACTGATTTAATTAATTGTCAATAGTCGTCCCAATTCTTTTCTCTATAACTCTTGTCACGCAAAATGTCGATAATTTTGAATTTCCTGTTTCATGGTTTCTGCTTTGCCACAAAAACATACTGAGATTATATTATATAGAGACTCTCTGTAAGCGGGTAAACCGAGATTAATCGAACTATCAAACAATTAAGGTCTGCTGATTGTTTGAATATTTATCCGCTCTTTAGACTACAGTCGATTTGCGACGGAATCCGAAATTGAAAAGTGACGTCTCTGATGATTTTTTACGGTCGCATTCAAGATCACTGTCGAAATAAGGGAACAAACGCCGATTTCTACTCTCAATAACAGGATAATGAGCGTTATTAATACTAGAAAAACGATTTGAACCAACTAAGCCAGTGGTGTGAAGTGGCGAAGAACCAGGAAAACTTGAATGATCTTGTGATGGCTGCTGACGATATTGATTAAGATGTGAATGATAAGTTTGTTGCTGATGTTGCCTAATTTTTCTAACACTTTTGTTTGTTAATAAACACAATTTTGAGTCATCTCTTCCTTAGTATGAGTAAGAAGCAAACATGAAAAATTAATTCAACAAATTAAACATAATCAATCATACAAGAATTAAAGCGGCTTTTGTGGTGCAATAGTGTCTGAGAGGTTGAGAGAGAAAGCTCAGGTTATGAAGATTCTTATAGATTAGATATTTCTACAGAATTTCTACAGAAGCAAACTTACAGAACAGAAGCATGCCTCCAGTAAACTCGAGTAGTTTTCTACCTTAAAAATTTAATCCAATAATTTAAAATCGCAAAACTAGAAGCTGCTGAAGCAAACTTTGAGCAAGCATTAGTTTTTAGGAAATTAATGTAAGTATCTGGATCAGGGACGTGAGAATCTGCGAAGTAATTTTTGATAAAATATAAGGTAAGGATGAATGAATACACGGGGACGACAGAGTTGCCAATTTTTTTTTTAATATTAATCGCAGCTCATTGATTGGCGATTATAAAATTAAAAAAAAATTGTAAAAAGGGAATGTTACAAGAATGTTTGAAATAATAAAAAGTTTTACTGACAACGTGCTAGCCTAAAGAATTCGTTTGAAAAACTTTAATTGAGGAATGAAAAAAGGAAGATTAGAAAAGAGCAAGTAGCCCGAGAAGCTCACCAAAGATTAAAATTTGGCACGTTAAATTTCGAAAAGGAATTCCGATATTACCCGAATGAATTATTTGCATTGACGGCATAATAGTTTTGTCGACTTTTTAATTCGGCAATATAAATTTGATGGCATCTGCAGCTTTTGTAAAGGCAAGGACGTAGTTTTGAGATTATTTCAGAAATTAATAATGAACATTATTTATAAGCGTAAATAACTATCAATGCATTACAATCGTGTTTACTTCGAAATCAAAAAATTCACCCGATGTAACAAGGTCCAAGCTCTTTCAGAAAACAAGGCTCTTTAAAAATTGAATACTTACCAAAAGCCGAAAGCTGTAATCTCCAGGCTGAATATATCTTTTTATTGCAAAGAATGGATTTAGAGCGACGCTAACTCTAAGACAACTGAAGTGAAATATCATCGAAGGTGGAGAAAAGAGAGGGCGGAACTGCAACCTTCAATCTGCACAAGAATTATGACATACATATTATTTTTGATATCTTAATCATAAACAAAGTTATTTAAATAAATAAATTAAACCAGCTGATAAAATAAAGGAATTTGTATAATTTCAACTGTTTCTATTTATATTGCTCTTAATTCGCTTTTAATAACGAAATTGATTATTGAAATTACGTAATCAGTAGTACCCGATTTTAGAGCTAACCTTAACGCTTTTTATCGACAGCACCACTTGTGGAGCACTTTGCTGGTATTAGATAATTTAAACAATCGCTTTTCATTACCGTGGTGTATATAAATGGCTTCTCCGCAACGATTATCACATTCAGTTCTCAACAAAACTAAAATCAAGATGAAAATCTTATTCGGAATCTTTGCTCTTTGCGTTGCAACTGTAAGCGATTTTTGTGTTTAATTCCAATAGATTATGTATATCATTTGACCAATAATTCCAAGGCTGCCGCTTTCCCAGAGATGTCACCTGAAAATTTCGTAAACGGTCTTTTTGAAGAAATGAGTAAAATTGTTTCTGATACTGTAAGCGAATTGAAGACCAATTTGGAGTTCATCGTAGGATTTGAAGATGACTGTGAGGAATGTGCTCAGAAAAATTCTGAAGATCTGGAGGAGGCTTGGAAAAGGTTCGAAGCTAAGAGAATTCGTTGCATAAAAAACTCTGCCAATTCACTGGTTGAGCTCGGAAAGGAATTGAGTGAACCCCTCCATCAAATAATTTTTGACGGAGTCGCTTTGAGCAAACCTTTTAAAAAATGCCTAGAAATGAAGGAAGGTCTATCAAAAGTGAAATGCTGGACGAACTTTGCGGAAGAGCTTGAAAAGTATATGGAAGAAGCTCGTGAATCAGCCGATGTTGTGAAAAACGGTCCGGCGAAAGCTAAGGCCATTTGAGTTTCAGACCCCAATGACATTTCGGTCTAACATTCCCACCACCTTTGTTTAGATATTCCAACTTAGATATTGATCTATAAAATTAAATTCTATTTCATGTACACTTTTATGCTTTAAGCTGGGGACATGCATTGTGTTCATACTTTGTTTGATGACAATAATATATCTAATAATTTATCGGCAAAAACATTTCGCTATTGTAAGCATGAGGAAATAAATGAAATGAAATTTCGTGCAATAATTTAGTGATTCGCAAAAATGGAGTGACTTATTTAATGGGGCAAATAATTCCAAAGAGGGTAAAATAAATTAAACAAATATTTAAAACAATTTACTTAAACAAATTCTGTATGTTGCTTTATTAACATTACCCTAAATCCAAGTGAAAGGCTTTGTTTTGATTTTCATGTTTACTAATCACTCGCCGAAGCAATTAAATTACCGTATATGTGTTTTAATAATCTTCACCCTTAATTAAAATATTGTTAATATTTTATGAGAATATAAACGAAATTAAATGTGGTATAACGTTTTAATTAGCATTTAATAAGCATTCATGTCAATTTTACAATATAAGTGATGGTAAAATTAATTAAACAAATATTTAAAATAATTTATTTAATAATGTATTATTAATAATAATGTGAATTAATGTAATTATTTTATATATTCTATCTTCATTTTGAAGTAATATAAATAATTTAACAGTTTATTTTTCTATCCTGAATAGTTTAGTTCAATTCAATATATTCAGTATTCACATTGCAAATATATACGAAATGATTTATTTGCGTTTACTTAGTTTTAGCACACATCTTAGTTTTTCAACATAATTGTAATGAATTCATCCTTATGAGAAACTCTTAAAAAAGAAAATGCATATAAATACTGGCGTTGGCATTCCTTAATTTTTTTTTGACCTCACAGCTGGATTTGACCATTTTAGTGTTACCTGCTTATGCGGCTCGTAGTGTTTTAAGTACATTTTTTAGCATTCGTATGAAAACAGTGTTGCCTGCATTTTGTAATTTGGTATAAACTAAATTTTATCGTTAATTATTAAATAAAGAATTATTAAACCAGTATATTAAACCATTATAGCTTGCTAAATGAGCTTGGAACTACTTTTCAATTTAGATAATTTCATTATTTTTGGTATTGAACAAGATTATGTGGGTCACATTTGTTTGTAATATCAAAGAATTCAATAATATATGTACGGAATTTTGATAGTCTTCAGTTCAAACATTTACTTACGTGTTGAATTATTGAGATTGTTACGTAAAACATACTCGCATAATTTATGTACACGTTTCAATGCGTTTCATTGGTTTCGTATTTTTGAAGTTTCTTTTTTGAATTTAATTTGCAGCGCTAGGCCTTTTTCGCTATATATTTTTCCACCACGATTTTTAAATTTGGAAAATTTAAAAAATTTTTATACATTCCAAGGATTACTAATTTTGCTAAAAAATGCCAAGTGTGCGAGTATGCAGTAAAGTTGGATGTGCAGGCGGTGGTCAATTCTTCAGGTTTCCGGACGCTGCCACCAATGGATCACGGTAAGATGTTGGTCAAGCGGCCGCAAGTGTTTTCCAATTGGAATCTCCAGTTGTTCCAGTTGGAAAACCTACAATGTTAGATTTAGGTAATAATATATAGCTCTGATATGGAAATTTTTAATTTGAATAACCAACATTCTAATCCAAATGAGAGTAAAAATATCTGTGATCTGCATTTGTTTAGAAGTTATAGCTCAATAAAATAAAAGAGCAATTAATAAAAATCAGTATCAACAACAACAGTATCAGCAACATTATATCATAAATTATCACCAACATCCATTACCATTCATAAAATGTAACACCGTAACAATCAATTTAAATTTCATATATATTAACGTTTGTGAAATGTTTTACATATAATTGTACAATTTCAGTTTCCTAACAATTTGTTATGTATATCTAATAAAATGTGTGCATTGTATATTTGTATATGGGTGTTATATGCCTACTGGGGAACCGGATATCCAAAAAAACCGGTAACGCGCCAATGTGCATACCTCTTGGGTGGCGTGGAAGTGCACACAGCCCTCTGATGGAAATTTTATGTTTCCATTTATTTACTATAGGAAATAAAGGAATAATTTGTATTGTATTTACGTAAAATAAAAAATAAACACTGTTTTTATTAAAATATTAACTAATATAATTATAATAAATCAACAATTTAACTATCAAGAATTACAAATTTCAAATATATAAACATTTTCAAAGCGATCAAGTTTTGCAAATATAAACCAATACTCCAGTAAAAATTGCCAAGCCAAAAGATCTTATGAGGGGATCCCAAAAGCCGCCAGGAGTGGGAAGTATATAAAATTCTGGTGATTTATTAAATAAATCTCTCTAAGCCCGCATCTTAAGGTCATCTTGAGGTTTTAACCTTTCTCGTCTAACTCCCTTTTCCGGCATATTTCTGGTATCTTTAGTAATTGACAATTTTGCGCATTTTTGCAGTTGTCTGATTCTAGAAAAGAAAATATTCAAAATTAATTAGAATTCGAACGTTATATTCTTTTTACTTTTTGGATTACTTCGCGCTTTCCATACGTTTTAAATTATTTAAAGTCTCATTGCCATACTTGAGGACTTCATGCAGGAGAGGCATTGATTCTATGCAGGTGCTATCTTGATAACTTTCTTCTATGAACACTGTGTCCGCTTTGGGAGGTGACACCATTATAATGCTTGGTGAGTTACTATAAATTGTTTAGCGTTCTGAATTGGTTAGAACTAGAGGAAAATTTAGCTCATTCACGCTATTGAAATTCTGAAAGAATTGAATATATTAATCGATTCGAAACGACGAAAAAAGAAATATTTAATAGAATTACCGTAAATTTTAAAAAGTATGGAGCCTGATTTTACTTCCATGACTGAGTTCTTGTGAATTGAATAATTTGTTAGGCGCGCCTGTTTCAATTTCCTTTTCGAATTAAGTGGCGAGTCCTTCATTTGATAATTTCTATTCTGTGTGGGCTGCTTTGTAGTATCATGATTGCAAATTAATTTTTTGCCTTCCAGCGCTCCGAAAAATGTTTCTCTGCTGTTTTCGTGGATTTCTTTTTGCAGCTATTTACTTCCGGTGCTTTTTACTAAACCCATTTTTGGTTCAATATTTTAGCATGAGCTGATTCTTTACGCGTTTTCTTCCTAGGTTTCCTAAACAACGTTCGCAACGGCTAGATTTCTACATTTTCGGTCTCAAAAATATACGCGCATGGTATTTGATTGTTGACACGTGGTGTTGGCCGGCCCATCCGAATTCTGACTGAAGCCCGTGTTATGTTCTACTTTTGCGTATAATTAATTTTTGAATTTAAATTCTTGTTCGTGACTCCTTTTCTTATTATTTTCACTTTAAAATAGAGCACAAAATGTGCTTTCAAATCAAGCCGCTGAACGAACTGTTGTTTACATATTTTCTTGAAAAGTCATACGTGACATTTAATTTGGTGAATAACGCATACATATACATAACCCCTGTACGTGAGTTTCGGTCGTGTAAAATTTTGTCATTTTTTTGAAACATTTTTTTTCGGGAAAAGAGTTTCCTATCTCGTTGTCTCTGCCTCATACAATATAGCAATGGCACAAGTTGAATATAAAGCTTGAATGGGTGAATCTTTTAGAAGAATGCTGAAAAAAACATGGAATGTTTTAACATGAATTAACACAATTCCTACCATCGATAGAATATAGTTTTATGCTTGCTTCTCCTTGCGATGCATAGACTGTTGCAGTCATTGTGAAAATAATTGAAACAGTCTTATCACTTTTAGCACCATTAACACTTTTCCACACTGAATTATAAAAATTACACGCCTCTTTATGTTGGCCGGCACGATAATATGTTAGGGTCAATTCTATTATACACTTTTGATATCCATGAGTATAGAACAAACCCAATGCGCGTAACTCAAAACAGATTCCAGATGATATTCGAATTGTTGACATTGCCGAAAGGGATCCAGAACTTCTTCACCTTCATCTATACCCTCAACCATTTATACATACATTTACATAAATTAGAACTAGTAAGATAGTAATCTTCGGCCTGACCAAAGCTTATATCCTATTCCTGAACCTCTTGATAACAACGTTCAACTACAATTTGAGTGGGATATAAATATATTATATATTTATAATTAAATTATTATATCTACATTTATAATAAAATTCATTACATAGTCAGTATCTAAACCATCCCGTCGTGGTAACTATGCACTGTCCAATAATTTATTTATTTTACTACTGGCGCAGAAAAAATTGGAGAAAGCCCAATCAATCTGTATTTCTCCATTTGTAGTAGCATCGGCACACTCCAATACTGAATGTTAGCCTTCCTTTACTAGTGTGTCTTCCTTACGGGGCTTGGCTCCTTCAGGGTATATATTAAAATTATCGATTATTATTAGATTGTCAATATGTAGACCTCCTTTAAAATCCCGTAAATCCTTCATTGCATTACAAAGCATTAACCAAAGTAAACATTCTGGAAGAGGAATTTATGTAAAGAACAATAAAGATAAAACTAGCCTATGATTACAAAGAACATCCCTGCTAAATTTCATGATGATATCTTCATTTTTACTTCTGTAGTTGCAATTTTTAAAAAAATTTGTAAGCATTTATCCGAAAATGTTTCCAACTGAAATGGTAGACTTGGATACATAAATTCACTTTCAGACACAGAACACAAGCTGAGAAATTGATGTATAAACACGAACTAATTAATATTCGCTATAAATGGTAGGCGTACTAGTTGTCCTATTTCACCCATTTTCAATACCAACCAGCATATGATGCCAGAGAATATTCGTGCTAAATTTCACGATGTTAGCTTTATTTGTTATTTTGGGATCGTGGCTTTTGCCCGCAGAGGGCGTGCCACGCCCATTTTTTGGAAAACAGTTCTAATTGAGGTGCTACACTCGGCAAACATAAATTCACCATTAGATTCACAACTCGAGTTGAGAGATCGATTGATATATATTAAGAAATATTCGCTACCCATCTTAACATCAACCCATTTCAACCATTTTCAACACAAACAGATGATGACAGAAAAACTTGTGCCAAATTTGATGACAATACCTCTATTTTTACGCCTGTAATCACGAATTTTTCCCTAGTGGGTGGACCACGAAAATTTTTTTACTATATTTCTAAATAGGTTAGTAGACGCGGATATTTATAGCGCATTCACATTACAAAATAAACCTGGGTTTGGGCTTTCGAACATCGATCAGCTGATCAAGTGTTCACATACAATAACCCAGGTTTCGGCTGTCAACGTGCACAGCTTTTGAATCTATTGAAAATAATTTATTGTTCAGCCTTCCTGCTGAACACCAGAGATAACGAGATAGGAAACTTCTCTAACTACAACTCTGATTCAAGGTAGTGTTCGTGAGTTTAAGACCCTGACTCATGATTTCTTCCGTGGAAATCAGAGATAAAGAGATAGGACACTCGCGCTAATACACGCACATTTTATGCGCACTTTCACAAAAAAGTACAGATTTCTTAGGAAATTGGTACAAATTTTACTATAAATTTGTAGCCACGCTAACGACGCTCTACACTGCGTCAATGCAAGTGGTATCGATTATAAGGGGGATTTAGGTGAAAAAAACAGAAAATTAGTTTGGATTTATTAAATGTTTAAATTATTATTTCTTATTTTTTAAATACTTGATAAATAAAATGTTATGATTCTGTCTTTGAGAAACGGCAATTAGTATAATTAGAATATATTTCATCATAATAAAAGAGAAAACGGAATTAGAATGATTTCACTGCCACAAAACAAAGATCATATAAAAGCATTCTGCTATAATCAATTTAGTATTGTCTCAATGTTAAATGGTAACTATATATGTATCCACATTTTCTATTATATTTTAAGAATTATATATTTCCTGCATTTTTGGGGACCTTCTATCTCCGTGGGCACCCATTGATTGATTTAAGGTAAATTCAACCACGCTTGTTTATGTATGGTGAATATTACGCAGCTAGAAAAGTGTTTAAAAATTATAAAAAACTCGATAAGTTCTAATTAGATTTTGTAATAAATTTATTAAAAATGGGGCGGCGTTGCGCATTGAAGTGTCCTGGATCAAACAGACTTTATGCATTTCCACGCAAGGATTCCGATAATCAAAGGTTTGTAAACAATCAATTCTTTTGCATACATATCCAAATTCATAATGTTATAAATAACATTATTTTCATTTAAATTATATTATAGTTAGAGCAAAAATATGTTGGAAAAGGTTTGCGATCTGCTTATAGCTCCAATTTTTTGGTAACATGTCTGTAGCTATTGTTGCTGCATATTACAGAAACATTACAGCAATCTGCTCACAACGTTTAGGAGCTATCGCTTATTTAACCTGGATTTAATTGCGGCAATATCTCATCAATAGTAATAGGGGAACATGTGATGAAGGTCTGATGGAAATATATTGAAAATATCTTTAATTCATGTCATTAATATATTTTGCCAAAGAGCTTGTTCTTTTCAAGAAAATGCTATATGTATTCAAAATATTTGTTCTGTCTAAAATGTATAATTAACCCATAGCAGGTCGTAAACTTCAGCCCATATTTTCATTCATTTCTAACTTACTGGGTTCTATTGGTTACTAATCTTAACAATCTAATTTTCATCGTAATACTTAGAAGGAGACTGTGGTGTCGACTGCTCGGAATTCTGGACGAGTATCCAAAGCAAATGTTTGCATGCAGGAATCATTTTTCACTAAAAATGGTGCTGAGAGTTTATCTTCTTAAGAATGCTGTTCCTGATATGAATCTAAATGTCAGGAAGCCAATGCTTAATGTAGTAGAGGCTCCAAATGTATCATTTAAAGTGCTGTGTAGAAATAGTGTTCAGTTCCAGACGGAACCTTCCCTCAGCTGTAAAACTCCTAGAAAACTGAAGCTTAAGTCAGAAGTTGAATTTTTAAAAAAAGAAATACGAACAAATATACGAGAATTAAAAAAATGGAAAATTTGATTGCTTACAATAATGCTAAATGTAAGAGACTTGAAGAAGAGAATTTAAAATTGAAACTAAAATCGTTCGATGTCGTAAGTGAAGATGTAGAGCATTTCTGTAGACAACTTCCAATTGAGCTTCAGGCTTTCGTAAGAAATAGCTTCAAGAACCATGGTGCCGATTCAGCAGGTCACAGATATGATAGCCATATAAAAAATATAAAAGGTACCTAAAAGAGCTGGACAATAAATTTTGTGAAGAATTCAATGACGCTTGTTGTAAAGTGGTAGTTGGCCAAATTCTTTTAGATCACATGATTCATATATAGCCCTACAGGTGTTGTGTTAACTGCAACACCGAAGATCTTATGGCACTTTTCGTTAGAGTTAAAATATATTTTACATTGAAATACCTTAACAGAGAGGTAAGGGAACCTAATTCGAAAAACAAAATTTTGTGCGTTAGAAATCTCTAGATATCGTTTGAATAATAGAGCACTTTTTAACAGAACTTTTAATATCAGTATATGTTATAATATATATTCTACTACACCAAGCATTGGCTATCAAACATTTTAACATACGATTTTGTAATACGCCAGAATGTGTACCTCCTGGGTGGCGTGGAAACACATTAGCTTTAAAATAAATATTTAAAAAATAAAGTTGTAAACAAAGGTGAAATAATTTTTTTCAACACATTGGTTAACAGATGTGTCTACTTAATGACATTATACTCGTTAGGCATGTACAGCAAACAAAAACAACAGCAGGAGAGGTCACACGTATTGTGTTCGTGAATTCAACAGACTATAAAAAAATGGCCATTATAACGAATTTATAATTTACAGCAACGAGTGTCCTATCTCTTTATCTCTGATGGAAATTTTATGTTTAAGACCCTGACTAATGATTTTTTCTTAGAAATTCAACCATAAGACCCGGCCATTACACATTTTTCAGACCCCAAATAACAATCCATTTTATAACTTCACCAGATATGTTTTGATATGCCAACGTAGTTATTGGTTTATAGAATTCAATTCTTTTGAATGTGCACTTTTTTGCAACAGTTTTCTTCGAGAAAAGAGTTTCCTATCTCGTTGACTCTGCTGTACACATATGATGGGGCTAATATTATTATTTTTTGAATGTTTTCGGAAATTACTTAACTCACTTTGTCGTTGTTTATTTATTTCAATTTATTTTAATTGCTCCTTTACTCATTTGTTAATATCCTGTGTTTATTTGAAAATATATTTCCCTTGTTTCATTGTTTACAAAAATTTATTTCCTATTTGTTATTTTATTTTTCTGACATACAATTTTAGTCAATATTTATCTCTCTCTATCACACTAGAGGTAGAAAGAGACAAATATATTTGTTTCTTTTGTTCGAACTTCGAATCAGGGTTGTGAACTGATAAACCCAAGAATTTTCTTGGATTTATCTAAAATTCTCAACAACAATTTCAGTGGGACAAACCTGGGTTTATGTTGGGTTTCGCTCTAAATCCAAAACCTAACCCGAAACCTAAGTAAATCCGTTGAATGCGAACGCGCTATTAAGTTCATACTCAGAGCTGATAAATTGAGCTCTAAACACGGTTTAATTCATACTAAATACTAAAAGTGGGCGCGAAAGTTGATTGATTTCGGTCATTTTTGACATTCACTAAAACCAATCAGCCTATCCTAACAGCAAATATGCGTCCCATTTTCATGATGATATCCTTATTTGTTCTCTTGTAATCCTGATTTTCGCAGACGGACAGACCAACGAAGGCAGACCAACGGGCAGGGCTAAACTCAGCGGATAATTCTGAGTCAAAATGTATATAATTCTCTATACCTATTGTAGCTTCTTCACTGCGTTACTAGCTTAGCGTCAACGTTAATATATCCTTTTTCCTTTTTAAAAGGGAATAGGATATAAAAAATAAATATACAAAAGCAAATAAATACTTACCTTTCGATAGGCCCATCGTTTTGCCAGAGATAAAGAGGACACTTCGCACCAACCCACATGCATTTGCTCTATACAGTCACAGAATGGTGCAAATTTAGCTGGAATTTGGTACATATTTCTTAGAAAACGTGTATTCGCGTCAACAACGATTATAAACATGGGATTTAAGTAAAGAGTGTTTGTATTTTAAGCGTCAAAGGTTTGGTGAATATGGATTTTGATTAATTTTTTCATAAAATTTTCTCTCAAGCTTTCAAAATACAATATTTCGTACTGAGTTGAGGGTCGTACTACTCTATGAGACCCCGTTACAATCGTTCAGAAATCACGCCACTTTTGTTTATGCACGGTGAAATATGTTGTTGCTTTTTTCCGCGAACTGGACGAAAGCAAACAATAACAACAATATGTCTCAAGTTCACGTATAGTGTACGTGATATAAATAATGAATAAAAAATAGACGTCAAATCACTTTTCGAGTGGTGAATTGGTAGTGTCTTATCTCTTTATCTATGGTTTTGCTCTTGAAAACAGAGAAGGATTTGTCATGCGGTAATTCACCATAAGTGGAGAACTTTAAAATTTCTTGCGCTGTTAACGCTTTCTCAAAATACCAATATTAACTAAGCGTAACAAAGTCTTTAACAGGAACTTAACAAAAAATATTGTTAAGTTGATAACCAGAATGGGGAGGCAAAGTAGAGCAAAAAAGCAACAATATGGTACAAGATACCTAGGGTGAGTGTGATGTAAAAAATTTATATAACATTGACGTCAAATCAGTTTTCTGACTGGTGTGTTGAGTGTCCTATCTTTTTATATCTGATTAAAAGTTTAAATATTTCACTGATTTTCCATCTGGCTACTTTACCGAACAGCTGTCAATTATTAACCTAAATTTTTGACCCATCGGTTTTTGGTCTTATTGCTGGACAGCTACTTTCTCTAGTAATCAAATTTTCACTGGATTGGTTTAGTAGAATTTTGCGGAATCAGCGGAGGTAGTTCTTTTGGGAATATATTGCTTCTGTTTACGAAGCTAAAAATTCTAAGTGCAGTCGGTTTCCAAACTTGAAAATCACATTTTATACACCTATCAATTTTTATACAAGGAAAGAACCATCGAAGGTAATTAAATGAAAGTTGCGAAACAGAAACGATTTAGTTATGTGCAATGCAGTTTTCATTGCGTCAGCAGTAGCAAAATATTACCAAATGGTTAGTTGCTGCGATTTGGCAGTATCCTTTCAAGTGTTTGAGGCGTAGTAACTAGACGGGCTTATGTGATTATCAGCGAAATGTTTATTAATTTTTATTTAATTAATTTACCTTACTAATGTTTCGCTTTGCAAGCACGTAACCTTTCAGGAATTGTTATTAAATTTTCAATTCATAAGCAGTGAATTAACAAATCCTTACCTCACCGATGGAGTCTAATTTTCAAAATGTCGTTTCGCTACGTCTGTAATTCATGGAGAAATGTGAAATCACACAAAATTGCGATCTCTAAAATATCAGGAGTAATTAATAATTATTAGATTATCGAGCGCTCGTATCGAATTGATGCAGACGTATTTTGTGGAAGTTATAACTGTGATTTGTGGTTGAAACATATGCAGTATTTCAACTATTGTTTAGGGAGTAGTGTTTAATATATCGTTCTCCGGTTCTCATAATATTTAATAGTTCTCGAGTTATCGTTGAGCAGATCAACTCCTATGCACTCCTATCTATTTATGATCACTACTAGCATAATTCTTTTTCTTGGTTTTGAGATTTTGGATATTCTGAAATATAATTCGTTTTTAATTGTTAAATTTGATAAATAGACCCGTGGTAATAAATATACCGCTTTCCATAATATTTTGCTAATTGATGATGTGTTCTAACAAAAAGTGTGAGATAGAGTGATAAAGCGCGCGGGAAAAGAAGCTCTCTTAAGTTAGGTGTTAATTTTCTTATTAATACTAATAGTCAATATACTATTGCTTCAACTTTCTTATATTGCTTTATAAACATTATTTACAGCCGCAACCAGATGCATCAAGTCTAAAACAGTTTGCCAACGAAGATAGTGAAAGAGGGAGAGAGAGAGAGAGAAAGAAACAAGAGAAAAAGATCACATGTTCATACAGATCAAACGAACAGAAATTGATAAATTAAACGGAAGCTTCTATAATTGTATTTAAAATAATAACTTTGCTCTCATAAAAACTCAGCCTCTACAAACTGGAAGCTTGCAGGCAAAGTTTTCAGAAAATCGGCACGAAATTCATCATTCGCTATCATTCGATAAAACAGAAATGGAGAGTCAATTGGTATCGGAGTCCGCCTCCAATTTGTTGCCTCGCAATACTTCCGTCAATGAATATTCGGATGCACTAGCCGATATGAGTGAACTCGAAACGCCTGTACATTCGTGCTCTGACAATAATGTACCACAAAATCATGCTGAAGATGATGATGAAGACATTTTTGAGCAAGTTAAAATGATATTACGAAAACGTCGTGGTTGGGGTCCAGAGGATTCTCTTAGTTCGAATGATTTGGATTTATTAGAGGATGATGATGTTCTTGTCGAAGAGGATGATGCCGGTTGCCCCTTACCCTCGACACCGGAGGATACGCAGCTAATCGAAGCAGAGGTAATTTAAATTCTTTCTCGAACAAAGTAATAACAATTATTTTATTCAAACTCTGATCGAAGTTCATATAAATTGTACGATTCTGTTGTTCTCTTGTGTTTCTTATCACACATAAATTTTCGCCCTTTGAACTGAGCTAGTTTTTTTTAAAAATGACGGCGTACAAAAAGACGTCAGTTTTCTTAATCGGTTCACCATTTATTATGAAACACTCTGCGCATTTGCCAATCGATAATTGAAAAATATATACATATGATCTTCGTATATTATTCGAATAGAATTCTGTTGGACATTATTGAAAAAATGCCATACTGTAAGGTAGTTACATACATTCATGCAAGATACTTCCAAATTATCACTTCCATATCAGTTTAATTTGTAATTATTATTTTGCATTTTCTTTATTGTTTATAAAGAAAATACTTTCTCTTCCTTTCCCTGAAAGTTTTTATATCCATAAAGAGAGAAATTAGAAACAGTTGTAAACATACCTTACGGTATTGAACAAGTATTCATATGAATTTGCGTATGCGCGTTTATTTAAAAATGCATATGTACATTACAAACCTATCGATGCCTGTTGAAGAAGTTATAACTTTTTTCATTAGCTTTTGATTAATTTCGCATGACTGCAATAACTGAATGCAGTAAATAAAAATTACAAATGGTAAAGACGATAAATCAATTAATTCCTTTTGTAGAACTTTGTTAGAAAAATCATTTTTTAAAAAAAAGTAATTTAATATTATTTTCAATACATAAGAATTATATTTTTTAGTATAACCTCGTGTATTTTTGGTGTGAGATATGATTTTATTGTAAATATCAATATATGACTTCCATTTATCAACAAACAAAAACGCTTTCTACAATTTAGATTAAAGTTAGACTCATGGATTCACACTAAAAGCATGTTTATGTCTTCAACAAAAGCCACGCTTTTATTTAATACGCTATGCTACGCTTTTATTTTACGCGGACTTACGCAAAAGCTTTAAAATAAACTATGTATCTATATTGCCTGATATTGCTGCGTAATAGGAGTAGTTAATGTAATAGGAGTAGTTAATAGGAGTAGTTAATGGGTAGTAGTTAATGGTAAGTAGTTAATGAGTAGTTAATGGGTAATTGCCTACTTCATTGGAGTAAAAAAGGAATGGAGTAGAAATTTATATAAGACGTAATTTTCATAAAATTTTTTATAGAACACACCGATGTTATAAAGTCTTATAAAAATTTTATTATTTTATCTTAACTAAATAATGTAATTTAATGTTATTTTTTAAATAAAATTGTTTAGATGACTGAAGTTTTGAAAGCTGGAGTCCTTTCGGATGAAATTGATTTAGGCGCATTGGCTCATAATGCAGCCGAACAAGCTGAAGAATTTGTTAGAAAGGTAATCCACTAATTTTTTGAAATTGAAAGCTTTGTAAAATAATATAAAATTTGTGTACGTGATTTTTAGGTTTGGGAAGCTAGTTGGAAAGTGTGCCACTACAAGAATCTACCCAAATGGTTGCAAGACAACGATTTTTTACATCGCGGTCATCGTCCGCCATTACCATCATTTAGTGCTTGCTTTAAATCGATTTTCCGCTTACATACCGAAACTGGAAATATCTGGACTCACCTTTTGGGCTGCGTTGCCTTCATAGCAGTAGCGCTTTATTTTCTCTCACGGCCATCAGTTGAGATTCAATTTCAAGAGAAAGTGATTTTTGGTGCATTCTTTGCGGGTGCAATCATTTGTTTGGGCTTCTCATTTGCTTTCCACACACTCAGTTGTCACTCCGTAAAGATTGGAAGACTATTTTCGAAGTATGTTTGTCTTCAATTCTTTCAAGAATTCAATTAATAGATTTGCTTGTAAATTTCTTTTAATCTTCGTCAACTGTTTAGGCTAGATTATTGCGGAATTGCTTTATTAATCATGGGCTCTTTTGTACCCTGGCTTTACTACGGATTTTATTGCCATTATCAACCCAAAGTCATATATCTATCGGTTGTTTGTGCTTTGGGCTGCCTTTCAATCATCGTCTCGCTTTGGGATAAATTTTCAGAACCTAATTTGCGCCCTTTGCGTGCAGGAGCCTTTATGAGTTTTGGTTTATCGGGCATAATACCGGCTATACACTACAGCCTGATGGAAGGATGGTTTAGTAAAATTAGCCGTGCAAGCTTGGGATGGCTGATATTAATGGGTAAGCTCGCTTATGGGTAATGGAAGAATATTAATAACATTCTAATAAATTCACTAGGTTTGCTATATATTCTCGGTGCCCTTTTGTATGCTTTGCGTGTCCCTGAGCGATGGTTTCCGGGCAAATTTGATATTTGGGTAAGTAAAGTCTGATGAATTATTAATTTTTATTATAAGCTTAATAATTCGTTTGTCGTTTACAGTTCCAATCTCATCAGCTCTTTCATATTCTTGTCATCGCTGCAGCTTTCGTACATTATCATGGTATTTCGGAAATGGCAATGTATCGTGTTACGGTCGGCGAATGTTCCGTACCACATGAGCCGATTACTTTCTAAACTCATAAATCCATTAAAACGAGTAGAATTTACAAGTTTGTAAAGAAAATTTTAGTTGTTAAAAAGGAAAAGAAGCCAAAGTGAAAAATTGTTAAAGAAGAAAGGAATAGGCTGCTAATCTCGAAACGATCGAAGAAACCGGGACTTACCGAGATGCATATGAGCTGTATAGGAATTCCATAATAATCTCTATATAATTGTGCTTAATTAATGTGGCCGACTAATTCATTATACCATTTTAATTCCAATATACACCTGCTATAAATATAAATCTGTGTAGTGTACTTAGTGTCAAAGACAAAGTAATTTGTCGGATTGTTGATTATTAGAAAAACCAAAATTAAAGTTTTATACACATATTTCCATCTGTTCCCCTTTATAAAAGAATTGAATATCTATAATTTTATACTTAAGCCGAACTGGATGCGGCGAAAACATATTTACTTACAAGCATACAAATTTTGATTCCTATATGTTTTGTAGCCAATTTTATTATATCCATTACTATTACTATGTTATTTGTTGAGCTGGACTCTTCTTTCGTGTACCTCCATTTTGAATTATCAGTTTTGTTTTTTCTTTAACTTCCTTGGCAATCAGATGTCCTGTAGGGTAGTTGCAGTATATTTTGAATTATATGCTTTTTTGATTAATTTTATGTTAACTTATGCTATTATGTACTGTTAAATTTTTAGAAGTTTAGGATTAATAATTCAATTATTATTATAAAGTATATATATTTTTAATACCTTCTCTACAATTGCTGTAAAAGTAGAAGAGCCCAAAGTATGCAAATAATAATCACTAATTCGTTACGCCTTTTTAACTTTTGTAAGAAAACATATTGAATACGAAAAAAAGAAGAGTTATATAAAATTTATTAGTAGAAAATGTTTGAAAAAATCATATTTCATCATTAAAAAATTATCTTCCATAAAGGAATACAAAATTTTATAGAGAGTACTGAAATGTAAAATTGCATAACGGGAGAAAGGCAAAAGAATAATAAAGGATGTGATGTTTATGATGTATTACAAATCGTATTTTAAGAGAATGCTTTGCTCTTATTCTTCAATATTTTACGTTATGAGTTGAGATCCACAATTGGTGTTACTCTGAATTGGCAGTAATATCGTAATTTTCATAATTTATAGGGAGATAATTAATTTCAAATTTATTCGAATCTCTATTATTTAATTTTTTAAAGATGCTTTCTAAAAGAGAGCATTATCTGATTACTTCTTGGCCATCCCAAAAATTTTAAATTTGGCTATTCCTAATTCCCAACATTTTCAAAATATTAATTAACTGTATTGGAATAGAGTTTCGTTACTACGAAAACGGACTGAATATTTGGAAGTACCAATGCCCCCCCCCCTCCCGACGAAATCAATAATTTTATTTAAAAGAAGTCATTGAACTTTTAGATTTCGTTAAGTACAATTGCATATTATTTTATAGCCATTACGTGATTAGTAAAGCAAAGTTTAGTACTAAGTAGGAATCAATCGAACAAATTAACTATCTCTTCCAGCCCCTTACGTCGTCGATTGTGATGATTCTATATTAGTAGCGAGGTAATTTGTGACGAAGAGATCAAATAATGGAATAAATTTCGATCGGCCATCTATCTATCGATCTATAAATCTATCGATCGGATATATTTAAAAAATTTAAAGCTATTATTTTAATAGTGTTTATAGCTTTCTTTAAACAAATAAGTAATATATATTACAATGTCTACGATTTATTGAATTAATAAGTTTGCGGTTTTTCGGACAAAATTCTCTTTTAGTCAGTAGATTCATTTGAAACTGCTTGTGAATTGATTTAGTATTTTGATATGCTTTGTTGAAGTAATAAAAATAATAAAAACAACGTGTCCGGTGTTATTGCTATTGGTGTTGGTGACGGTGATTAGTAATGGGTTGTATCGATACTACTTACGATGCTTCTTAGATGTGTTTCTGAGATATCGAAACAAGTTGGCTTTTGTTCTTCAACCGATTTTAACAAACATACTTTTTCCACCTTTACATAGACGAACGAATCATGAACGACATTTCACCATAGTATTGACAACATAGAAGTGGTTGGGAATAGGCAGATTAGTAGAGTAAGATCAAAAGAATCGGTTGGGAATTGAAGGAGTTTACCACCGCCGCCCTCCTTTTTCGACAATTTAGAATTCATAGCATAAATCTGTTTCCTACATCCCCTTTTTTATACCCCACAACCGATTTAATAGGGTGTATTCACTTAATTCATCCGTTTGTAACGCATTAAGGAAGGCATAGTAGGTGTAGAATAGTAAATATATTTTCAATCGAAATCACCTGAGCCGATTTAGCCATGCCCCCTATTTGTTTATCTATTAGTCTATCTATCTATCTGTCTAACCGTCAGTGATTCTGTTTGTGAAAATCACAATTACAACGGCAACGAAATGGTAAAATTTGTGATGAATATTCATTGCCAATATAGGCTGTTTGGATCAATCTCTATTGAAATTTTGAAAATGAAATTTCATGGCTGCGATGGCAGTACCGGGAATTTGTGGGCGTGGCGCGTCCACCATTACGCTATACAAGTTAGCAGATCTAGATTAATAAAAGGAAGGGAAATCAAATATTAATAGTGGCGTGAACCAATCTCTGACTATTAGTCAGTATAAATTGTTTTAATGGATGTAGGATATATAAGTTCCGGCAGTGCCGAAGTTAGCTTGTTAAAAATAATGGAAAGGTGAAGTTTTTATTCAATTGCTTCGAATTCTTTTATTTCTTTAATAATTTTTCAATAATTTTAATTTAGTGTGTTTATTAAACAATCTATTTTAGTAGTAGTTTTATAGTAGTATAGTAGTGGTAGTAGTTTTTAATTTTATATTTTAGTAGTAGTAGTCTTAGAATATATTAAACAATAATTTAGTGAATTTCCTCATAATGTTATTGCTGCTGCGGTGCCATAAAATTATTTTGGTTTAATTGTTTGTGATTGATGGATTTCTGCCGATAATTTGAATATTATTTTTATTTACTATCGCAGAATTAATGGTGAATATTGAAGAGAGGGAAGTACTTGACGTGACGTGTTCGGTTATTTTTTAATTTGGCTCTTTTTTGCAAATTGAATATTAAATACTAAAGCATATTTATTTGGCAACAAGAAGCAAATTAATAATCCATATACACAATTCAAAACAAATGCGACAACAACAACAGCAACAACAGCAACAACAATGAAAGCTCCTACAATCACATTAGCGCTTTAGATGATAGTCGGACGTCGGTGGGAAGGAACTGAAATAAATAATTGTAAACGATCAACGCCATCACACAAAATTCTACTAGTCAACGCCATTGTTGGCAACGATTCGACGTTGTTGTTCCTAGACGATTTCGCGTCAGCGGTTCCTTGTCGAATCGCGCCGTGACGTGTCTGACATCTTTCGTTTCCGCATTTTTTTGGGATTTTTCTTACTATTATTATTTTTTTAGTAAGCTCAAGCACCAAAGGTTGCAGCGTAATAGAAAAAATTCACAAAAAAGTCATGTGATTGGTTAAAATTTGCTGTTGTTGATTTTCTTTATTTTATAAAATCATAGATAAATCGAATACAATAGACGTTATCGATTGAATAATGATAAATTTTCTATAACAAATGTATTACTTTGTCACCTTTAATATTTTTTAAGGTACCGACACGTTCAAAAGTTGTTACGTTTTCGCCTAACTGTCCGTCTGTTTGTCTGCCTTTCTAATTAAAATTCTAAAATGTTATGACTATTTTGGTTGAGTTTAAAGAAATCAAATTAAAGCATCCGATATTTTACTGAAGACCTTGGAATTCGTTACAAAGAAATCGTTCAATAAAAATTCAATAATTGATCTTGGTTGAATAATTTTGAAAAAAAAATTTGGCGGAGGTATTCTTTCTTTTATCACAAAAAAATCGTCGTTGAATTTTTAAGAAAACTGATATTTTTTGAAGACAATGGGGATGTTTTAGTGATGAATAAAAACAAACGGAATGTGACTTATGTGTGAGCGTTATTTTTTTTCGTTGTGAATTTGTTTAATTAACTAAATAGTTCGATTTATTTTAGTGTAATCGCTTACTGATGGCGAAGCTCATTTAATCGATTTCTTTCTAAAAACCAAAGGCAGCAATTTCTTTGATAAACGTCAGATATTTTATCGTGTTTTTGTTGTCGAAAGTTGTGAATTGATATTTCAGGACTCCGAACGGACACTGAAGAGAAGTCATACTGAGTAACGTATATTTCAAAGAAATAGAGGAAGTATTGTTTTATACAATTTTTTCTTGTTGGCTGACGACTTGATTTAAATCTCATTAAAATCTTTCCAAAATCGTTGATTTTGTTAAAAGGTGATAAATGGAAACTCAAAATTTACTGCTCCCACATATTTTAGGAGGGCGGTTCAGAAATAATTGACCTGACCTATATTGTGCATTTTTAGTGTGGCTAGCCTCGGTGGCAAATTGGAAGCTTTACAAAAAAGGTGATGGTGGTGGTGACAAAGCTTAACAAAAAAGAATATTTATCATTTTGATATTTAATAGTTGTCAGTATTAAGAGTTACGGCCAATAATTAACCTCCATTCAATTTTAAGTGACCGTAAACAATTGAATCATGAATGTGAAGTTTTCAAATGAGCTATTACATCGTGTAAGGAGGTTTTAGTTCAAGCGATACCATAATCCTGATCGTCGTCTTCATCGGCATCAATGCATATCAAGGCTTTCTTCATAATTCAATATTTCATCAAAATTAACGTAAAATTTTGACGGAAGAAAGACGGATGAAATATTTCAGATATTTTTCTGAAGAAATAGTTTAGTATTTAAAATCATACAATTTAAAACAAATATAGTTTGAATTGCCCAGAAATATCAATAAATAAATTAAATTTATAACATAAACGAATTAATAGAAATGGAAAAATTATATACGTGCAGCTCATTAAATACAACATCAATAATATAAGACAAATCATCGAGAACAACAACAATAATAATACATCAGTCAATACAACGAAGTCAAAAAGTCGTATGCGTAACAGTCTATCGATCAATAAATTTGGGTTTGATATCAAAACATTTACATAAAACAACAAAGGAAAAGCTTAAGTAGCACCAACACCATTAACACCGCATAACACCAAAAACAACATCTCATAAAAACCGAAGGTAAATATCAGCACAGCGGCAATCAAATACGATCGAGTGCAATCGAACTTACTTAATCGTTACTAACGATTAGTCGTCCCTTTACAAAATTATAACATTTTGTTTAAGCAGAAGACGCTATAGCAGCTCTTACGCTAATGATCTGCGTTAACGACTGACTTAACGACAGCGCCAACGACAGCTACAGACAGCCCGATGAAATAAAGGTATCATCATCATCATCATCGCGATCAGCATCAGCATCAGAATCAAGACCGTTGTTTTCGCTGTCGTTGCCATCGTCATTATTACCGTCGGTGACATCGTGAGCGTGATTGAGATTGTGTATGTCGTTCGTTGGCTTTGTTCTTTTGAATGCCGTGATGATCGTTAACAACGAGGGTATCTGCTGCTGTTGCTGCTGTTGTTGGTAAATATAACGAGTAGTTGATCAAGCTTTGGATTTCCTTGGAAATTAGTCTGTGGGAGCTATTCGAGCTGTTAAGAAGTGTTGGATTTGTTTTCGTCAAAATAAACGGAGAACTGAACGAATAATTGAAAACATTTATAAAAATTCAAACTTAATGTAGGACGGACATAAAAAAATTGTGCACAAAATTAAATAAATTAATTTAAATTAGTGTTTTTTAAGAAAAGTGGATAGAATTAGTTTTGTTTCCAATTCAGACATAAATAATTTAAACGTAATTATTTTATAGAATTTTAGTTAAATTTAGTGCATGATTTTGATTTACTTAAACGAAAGCAAAACCGTGTAAATAAATTTCTTTAAAGAATACTCAATTTCGACAAACGATTTTTTGTGTTGTTTTATGATTGAATTTTACGAGATTTAAAAGGACATTATTTGGATAAGGGTAAACCGTTAGGTGTCTTTTGGGTAAGTAAAAAGGGATTTCGAATAAATTCACGTGGCTAAAGATGTAAAAAGTATTTAATAAATTTTAACATAAAAATTCAAGTTTTCATAAAGGTGTTTTATATAAAAAATAATCATAATTTTGATAAAAGAAATTCAAATTGTAGTAAAAAGGATAGACTGGTGCAGTAAAATATTAAAAGTATTAAACAAAAAAGAATCAGAAAAGAGTGGCTCTAAGAAAAACTGAAGATCGAAAGCAGATCATTAAAAACGAAATTAATAAACGAAATTAATAAATTGATACTCTTGGAAAATACATGTAAAATATACATAACAAAAGAACTATTTCAATCATAAAATTATGCAAAGTTACCAACAAAAATATGGTAATAATTAAGTTTTTAACAAAATATTAAAATATATTCTCAGTTTGACAGAACTAGATAATTCGAATTTGGAAAATATTTCGAAAGATATTATGAAATATTAATTAGTGAAGTGAAGTGAAGGAATGACCCAAAAAATTATATGTTATTATAATATATATTTTATATATAAATTACGCAAAATCTTCTTATTAAAAACTCATTGATTTGACCTTATTCGTTTTACAACTAAATTGACTAAAGTAAGCCAAAACGTCAATAATTAAAAAAACATAAATTACAAATAAATCAAAAGCAACAAAAATACAAAGACAAAACATAATGAAGAAGACTTAATACTAACAATATACAAATAATATTTTTAAAAAAACTTTACGGAGATTTGAGGTGCTAGCTTTCGGAATAGATTGCGCTAAATTACATATTCTTTAAAAACAGCGTGAAAAATCCCAAATTGAATCGCGTCTGTATTTTTTGTGGGCTTCACATTATTGTTGCGATGATAAATTATTTTTAAAGCTAATATTCTTAAGAAGGGCGTTTCCCAAAGTTAAATTTTAGGCATCGGAAGCACTAACATTACTAGCGAAGTATAAAATACATACAGACTAATATACTCAAGTATATGTATATAAATAAAGACAAATTGGTAAAGATCAGTGATGCCTTCCCTTAATATTTTTTCCACGTGCTTTCGTCTTCAACTTGGACCCATTCGATACACATTCACATTCGACAAATAAAAATTAGCATGAAAATTGTTTGAAAGCAACGAAAAATGATTAACAGACAAAATCAACGTAAAAACGTGTTAACTGTAAAATATACAAATTGCCAAAAAATGCGTGAATGTGCTATTTTCTCCTATATTTACTCCTCTCCTATTTCTTCTATTCTTCTTTATCTTTATATGCCGAATACATCGAATTATTAAACCAATAAAAAGAAAAAATATTACAAACACGATATAATGACGAAACTGTCTAATCATGTGTAGTATAGCGAATTTAACAGATAACGTATTAACCTAAGGAAGTGATGCTAATTAGATGATAAGATGAGAGGATGTGATTAAAAAATTAAGTTCGCTAACGATTAAGAGCCGAACAAAAAATCACAAAATTATATAAATCGCCATATTGTGGGACGCGGTTAAAAAATCGAATATTGCACACGACTATAACAGTCAAGGTCAAGTAATTTCGAAGGCAATTGAACTCATTCAGATTCTTAACATTACAAGAATCATCACTTTGGAGAATATATGTGACAGGTTTCTTACTTAAGTCTTTCGTTTAGTTGGAATATCTAATTTTATTATCAAATAGCTGTTAAGTATTTTTTGCTAAAAATTTCCTAATAAAAGCTGATGATAAAATGAGATCAGACATAGACATATTAATTTCTACATACGTTCCTAAGTAATTATTAAATAACATGGAAACTTTTGAAGAACTTATCGAATAAAATTAATTGGTTTTTCACTCAAATTTATTTTAAAATTCTTTATAAACCCAGACGAAGGGAAGAATTTCGCATTTTAAGTTTTATTTGATTTACTAATCTGCAATCTCTTAACATGTCTAAGAGTTTACTAAAAGTTTGCAAGGGTTTGACTTTTGTCAACCAAAAATTTAGTGCTGACAATTGTTGGATTTCCTCTTCTGTCTTTAGTTTCTCTTCAAGAAAAACCAAATTTAAATTCTTATTCATCCTTTCCTTCTTGACCTTTTACTATTTTTATAACGATTTTTTGAAACGGTTTACAGATTGATGACTTATGGCATAATATTTTACCATTCGCACACATATCTACCAATGCTAGCACTTAGGCTAGCATGATTGTCAATTTCTTTTGCCTCACGTCATTACTAGTAAATTGTCTTTTGGCAACGATATTCGTTGAGGAGGGATGTTGGTTAGAGTAAGCATTATCAGAAATTTGGCTTGACTCTGTTTACGAAGTTGAAAATTTTAAAAAATGTATGTATTTACAAAGCGTACCGTAGTGTGATTTCGCAGGAACATAAAATTTAAACTTGAGAGACTTATGCGCGATGATCACTATGTCAACATATAAATATTATTGGCAAATAAGGAAAAAATATTAAAAATAATTGATTTTCTAAGAATGCCAGCAGCTTTAAGAAAATATGATAATTTTGTTGCTTCATAAATAAATGAAGTGTATTTTAGCACTAATATATTTATCACTTGAATTCCGTGCGAAGAAATCAGTAAATTTTTGCTTGAAATTTAATCTTTTGATTTAGGAAAATCGATAGATCTTGCCTTCTCTTAAGGCGTCAGGATTTCATTTCATTAATTTCAACTTAATTCGGCAAGAATTTAAATACAAACCGATCCAGAGTTTATTTGGCAGATCAAATAAAATGAAGTTTCCCAAGTCTCTCAAGTCTTTCTTAATAAAACACAAATAAATAAACTCGTGTTATCAAAGCCAAAGTGTCGTAGAAAACAAATCCATAGAAAAATATTTGGAATTTTTTTATAAAATATATAAGAAAAAATTTACGACTATTATAATTGATTTTTTATAGATGTGGTTTCTTAATTTGCACAAAAATTTTGCATCACCCCTGCGAATATTCTTGATAATTTTGTTTGGAAGTTTACGTAACACCGTGTTATGAAACAGTGCATAGTTCGAAACAGAAACACCAAATACTTAATCAATGCAAAAGAGGAATAAAACTGGAAAGGAATTATAAATTCAGCAAAAAGTTCTTGACAATATTGTTATTAATTGATTTGCAATTTATAATACGTATATAAAGACAAAACATAAAAAAATGAAAAAGAAAACTAAAATCAAAGAATGAAAGAAAATGAAATTGAAAGCATCACAGTCAAGTTAAAATTATTTATTAATTCCGGTTACTGACAATGCGAATTAAAATATGAAATATAGAAAAGAGAATTTAAAAACTAATATAATTAATGTTTTTCTTAATAAAACGGATATAAAGTTAATTTTGTGGATTTCTAGAAATTTATTGTAACGAACAAAAATTAATTTGAAAAATTTATTTGAATTTTATATTGAAAATACAGTTAATAAATTTTAAAAAGAGAAATAGATTTCATTATTTTAGTTGATTGCATAACATTTAACGAAGTTGCCTAATGGCATCTTTATCGCAATTAGTAAAGTCTTCTTAGTAATTAGTACTTCTTGCAACAATGATCGGAACCAATTCGAAGCAGGAGGCGGTGATAGATTGAAGATTAATAACGATTAGTGTTATGAGTACAGTTTTCTGGCGAGAATTTTTTAAGAAATTAAAAAAAAACAAACTGGTAATCAATAACGTTAAATCGTTCCATGTGATATGCCTTAAAAAAAGTAAAGGCTTGAAGGGAATCGGAATGGTTTTTGCAAATTTCACGATTTCAGACAAAACTAGAAAAAACCGACAATAAGTTGAAGAAAATAAAAAATGTTGATACACTGTAGTAAAGCAATAGTAATGCCTGAATTTTAAAAGTGTTTTTTGGTATTCATGAAGCAATTTTCTTCTGTCCTGATTTTCTTCAATTTATTATTCGTTTGGAGGAATCTGGCGCAAAAGACAGCAAGTATCACCTACATATATAGACGGTTTGTTGAATGATGATGATGATAATGATGATATTATTAATAATGCTAAAAAATTCTTACTAAAATTACTTTTCCGTGAGTTTGAAGAAAGTTAAAAAAGAATGGAATCGAATTAAGTTCATAAAATACGATGTCGGGAAAAGGCATTTTTTCCACATGTTTGCCTAAACTTTGCCTCTTCAAAACAAGCCCGGGAATCACAGAAACAATCTTACTCAGACAATTTGAAAAGAAGCAATAGAAGGTTTTTCGAATTGTTTTACATAAATATTCGCTTGTTTTGAATTATTTTTAAAAAGTAATTTTAAAAGTAATCTTGGAAAAATTTAATCTTGGAAAAAACATTAATAGGGCGAATTTTTCTGAATAACTGAAACGAGCTCTATTATTTTTGCGATTTTATTTTCTTCTCTGACTGTCCTCATTGATATTTAAGAGAATTAATCGGTATAAGATTTCACAAACAAGCAACTTTTCAGAAGGTTTTCATCGTACTCCTTTTACGAATATCTTTCCGTTTACTATTCCGTTGGCATTCGTTGGGGGTTGATTACAAGTTTAAGGTCTGCAGCATTGTTTTTACAACGCACACATAATTGTTTTCTTAAATGAATATGGTAAATATAAATATTAATTACTATCGTACGCCCAAAACATAAAAATTCTGCTTGGTTTGAAAGTGAAAAAAAATGATGGAAGAAATACAATTTTTGTAAAACGCAATGTGAATTTTAATAAAGCGTTTTATGTTTTCATTTACGTTTTATATAAAATATTATATATCGTCTGCGTGTTTTCGATTAGTTAAAGAAAATTTGTGTGTGAGCGAAGATATTAAATGCGAATTCTGTGCCCTTTGTGACGTCATTAAAGCTTTATTTCGAGAATGAATAGAATGAATCTAGTTTTAGTTGGTGTTTTAGATTATTGGTTGATATTATTTCCGGGTGGGTTACTAAAAAGGAACAAATTTTTTGGATTTTGCCCTCATAAATAAATGCAAATTTTTATTAGTTTTTTCATTCATTAGAACGATATTCACTGATTTGCCGGACATTCCAAATTTTATTATGATGAAGATATAAATTTTCTTTTTATTTCCCCGCCCATAACAGCTGCATTACAGCGAAGTTATAGCAAATTTTGATGTAATCGCATCATTTTTTAATAAAATATTTTATTGCTTTTGATTAATTTACTTGTTAGTAAAACTAATGCGTTTTTTTTCTTTAACAAAAAAAAAATAGTTAGAGCAGATTTGAGGAGACTAGCTCTGTGGTTACGAGCATCAAAATAGTGCCTAAGATGGGCATAAGTAATAAGTTTTTATATGCTTTTTGCATTTCTCTTTGACATTTTGGGTGTTTCGTACAATTTCTTAGAGAGAATGGAGACTAGAATTATTATCGATATGAATGCCACGGCTTCATACAAAGTGGTAAAACCGTCCAGTTTTTAAATGATTATAGAACCGGGTTTTCTACAGAAACTTGCAAGTAAAAAATCCCACAAGAAACATTAATTAATTCTACAAATGAAGAGATTGATTCAAAATATTTAGTATAATTTGTTTTTATTTATAGAATGTATTTATGTAGATTGTGAACCCGAAAACACTGAGTAGAATAATCAGTTCTGTTAATGGGTTTCAAAAGCACAGAAGAATAAGAAACCAAATATTATCAAAATTGTAATAAAAATTTGATCAGAATTTTATAAGATCATAAATATTGAACCGCAAATTAAGAAAGAAATTTTTATTATTTTTCTTTTAAGAACAATCTTATTAAGACGAAGATTGAATAAGACAACTTTTTGTGAAATTAATGAGATCTATTTCTGGGGGAAAATATTCATGTCGGTACAAAATTACTGTATTTAGAATATTATGTACATTTAGAATATTATATGTGTTCTGATCTCTCTTCAATATCGATTTTCGCCGCGTCATTGAAGAATAAGACAAATTAGTATTTCTCTAATTTTTGAAAGCTTTGGTTCTATAAAAACTGTAATATCCTCCTACCATTTTGCAATGGAATTTAATCTTGGTGTCTCTCTAGTTGATTTTCCTTACAAGTGCAATAACTCACTTGAAGAACTTTGCATGATTTTCAGTTTGAAATGCATTGAAAATGCATTGAACGGATCAAACAACAAATCAATTGTTTGAACTGACATTTCTTAAGGATGCTGACTGTGCGAAATTGATAAGAAGAGATTGGCGGAGTTGATCAAGTAATTATTTAAATAGTATTTCAGTTTTGTATTTTTGTTGTTGTTTTTGTTTGGAGTATAAATATCTACTCGCTTATTTCTTTGCCTATGACTATATTTCATTGCATTTTGTATCTTACATTTTTCATTTTATTATATTTTGAAGCGGCTCAAACTTTAGAAGCGGTTAGTTCCACATGTGGAACGCATGTTAATTATTGTATTAAATTAATTTTATTATTTCGACAGAAAACAATTTATATGTATTAACGGATGATTGGAATCTTAATTATTGTGATATTGGGTTTTTTCCCAACGCATCTAAGAGCCGTTTCACGCAAATGTTTAAATTTAATTTTCTTATAATTTTTAACGAAATATAATAAATTAAATAATAAAAAACAATTAGAGGAAACTAGAATTATCATCTCAAAAATTTTTGCAGATTTTTCTTAAAAGAAATTTTACCACTTTCATTTTTCAAGGCATGATTTGGGCATGATTTTAAACATGATTCTCTTTAAAATATTGACGTAAGTTCATCACACTATCAATGAAGCCGTCTACGTGGGTTTGTTACGACATCGTTGCGATGCTTTTTCTTTGGATTTTTCTTTTTATCTTAAAGGTTTGTTTTGTTTTTTCTTTGTTTTCTTACGATACCAAAGTGTTTCAAGTTCAGACAATCTTCACGTAAAACTCAACCTGTTTTCCGAAATAGTTTATATTAAAACCAGTTTACTAACTTACGTTCACAACCTTCTTTCTTACTTCCATCCCTTTGGAATGTACTAAAACCAAAATCCGCCATCGTGTGCAGGAAAAGGGAATTAATATTATTTCGAGGGGACGGAATATAGAAAACAATGAGATGGTTTCGTAATAAAAGAATTTTTGGTAAAAGGGTAGAGGTGTTTGTGGCCTGAATTATTGTTATTATAACTATTATTTGTATTGTATTTACAATCATTATTATCATCATAATTATCATTATTGTTATTACTGTTATTATTAATAGTATTATATTATTATTTATTATTAATATTAATTTTTTATTTATAACATTGTTATATTACTTTTTGTATCAATGTTATTATTCTTATTTATTTTTTATCATTATTATTATTATCTATATAATTATTATTGCTAATATTATTATTACTATATTAATACTGTGGTCATTATTACAATTAATGTGGTCATTATTACAAATCATGTAATAAATGATCGAAAATCATAAACTTGATCTTTGTCGTGGAGCGTCGCAGCAATGTATTGCAAGTTTTTATTTTATAAAAATAATTAGTTAAATTACGCAAAGTAATGAAAGATTTACAACCATGACAAAAATATACTTAACAACAATTACAAGAAACCGTTGCATAATTATTTTTGAGAAGACGAGAGAAGATGTTAATAATCCTTGATTTCGTTTTGGGCAAAAAAATGGATTGCATCACTTTAGTTCAATGAATTATTAAGATGAAACACAATGAATGGCAGAGAAAGAGATGTTAAAAAGAGAGAGATACACACACAGAGAGAGAGAGAGAGTGGTCGAAGGGACGAGATCCGCAGAAAGAAGTTTTCCTTTCAATATTGTCAAATCAGACAGATGAGTGGCCTTAAGAACTAACGCATGAATGACTGAGCGAATGAAAGAGCAAATAATGACTTGATCGGTAAAGATGATGCTGATGAAGACATGAGTTCATGGTGCCTACCACGGCATACATGACATCGATTATTTTATTACGAAATTATTGTTGATCGAAAATAATTATCTTTAACATACATGCGCACACACACATAAAGACACACACATATATACATATATACATATACACATATACACTCAAACGCATTCACACATACACACACTTTTAGATAGCACTCCTTTTTCCCCACTTTTTTCGATAATTATTAATGTGATTTTATGCAATCAAATGAAATTTTCTTAATCTAAAAAAGAAGAAACACATTCTTTTTTGTAGAATTGGATTGGACCGATTCATTCTTTTTGTAGAATTGGTTGAATATAATATAGAACGGGGTCAGGTCCTAAATTAATCGTCCTGACACGGACGAAGGAGGTTACATTATAGGATCTGTTTTCACCTTTATTTCGAGATGTGAGGCAACGGACCAGTAAGGAGGCTTGGTTCATAAATTGTTGTAAATATTCATTTACTCTTATAAACCAAGAAGCAGACTAGATTAGAATCTAGCTGAATATCGATATTGGTTGAAATCGAAACGAAAATATTATAACACATAATTATGACAATTTCGACCCCTTTTTTAAAAAAAGATACTACTTTTTTTACCATCGTTATTATATTTTGAAATCTGTCATTATTATATATAGTGGCAGGCCAATTTCTTCTGGGACCGTCATCGAAAATATTCATTTCTTCTGAAAGAAAAGGAGTGTCATTCGTTGGTCTCCCATGTTTTTCAATTACCTTTAAATATCTTTACATATATTTTTGCCACCTTTTGCAGATCATTTGTGGGTCTTAATCTTTGTTTTTAAACTTTTATAAAATGTACAGAATTGGAGGTAAATTCATTTTCCACAAATGAGTTTGAAGACAAGCAAATAATAAACAAGCAGACAGGTCAGATAATTAATTATTTATATTGTAAAGCGTTAGGTTGTAGAATGTACAGAGATCACTAATGTTTACCTCATTAGCGCCTATAACGTATTTTAAATGCAATCAATTTAAATCGAAAATTGGTTTTTTATTTTTTTTTTCAAAGTGAAGGAATTTTTGAAATTTAACAAAAAGCAAAAAATAAGGAATCCGAAGATCAAATTCTTATAAAATTTCAATATTTAACGTAACGCCTCAACAATTGTAAATATTTAGGTTTAGAAGATATCATGCCTCTGAAATCGTACTTGGATATTTTAAAAACGTTGACGTTATATAAAATAAACATGGTTGAATTCAGTTATTAAAGCAAAGAAACTAAAAATGCTCAGACTTATGAATTTAATTATAAAATGTAAAAAATGCCTCGAGAAAAACCGATTGGATTAATTACGTTTAAATACATTTTTTTGAAAAAAAATTGAGTTCACCAAGTCAATTAATTAAAACAAAAAAGAGAAGCCAACATTAAATTCACAAATTATTCCGTTAAGTCATGCAAATTAAAGAGACTAAATTTAGAATTAACTCAGATCGAACATCGAAGTAATAGAATTTTATTCAAGAGAATTATGTTTCCATTAAAATATAATACGACTTCGTAGATGCGTTAACAGTGTTTTTAGTTTAATTTTCTTTACAGAATCAGTGATCGTTGACGATTAGTCAACATATCCACAGACCCCGCGTCAGAGTGTCATAGAAGGAAATTGCAAAGGCTGTGGAAACCTAAAAAAATTTAAAATAATCGAGTGAAATCTAAGTGAAGGATATTTGCTTATTTGTTTTGAGATATCCAACACTAACACCTCGAAGACGCTGGTTGCGAGAATAAGGTGATCACACTTTTTTTCCTACTACTTCTTCCCATACCCTTTCAATACATTTTTAAATTCATTCTAAATAAATGTTCAGTTCAGTTCAAAAACCTTTTAAATGAACAATTTTAAAATTCCGAACTACTTTTTTAAGTTCTGACCCAATTGACAAAATTCGGAATTAGAAATAAAAAATTATTGACTAGTTTAAAACAATTGGGGCCCACATTTGGGAAATATTGAACTTTTTTTAACAATCCTGAACTACGGTTCAGAAGTTCTGGCCTGCTGTTTAAAATTGTAATTTATTGCTGTTGAAATTTAGTAAAGACTTCATAAAAATTTGAACTCAGAATCTAAAAATCTAAACCCTTCATATTCTCAAAAATGTTGACAAAAATCTTGTTTTTATTTAGACACTTTCCAAAGGCATTTGAAAATAATAATAATAATAATAATAATAATAATAATAATAATAATAATAATAATAATAATAATAATAATAATAATAATAATAATAACAAACCAATCAACAGTACCAGCAGCAGCTTTATTACGATGTCGTTACGAATGAATGAAACGAATACAATTGTCGACAGGATGGTCAACTTTCTGGTCGAACATGAAGATTTGCGCACTAAAAGTTGGTTCCTTTCAAATGCGCCGGGACCTCTGATTAGTATACTCGCCGCTTATTTGTATTTTTGTCTTTACGCGGGACCACGATTTATGCGTGATCGTAAACCCTACGAACTGAAGACGGCTCTTGTGGTCTATAATGCTGTGCAGATTTTATTAAGTTTTGTACTGTTTTATGAAGGCTTCCAAAGTGGTTGGGGCGGTCATTATAATTTTAAATGTCAACCTGTTAATTATGCTACGGATCCAATATCGATGAGGGTTGGTTATGATTTATTTATTTTGATTATTCGACTTTGATTATTTTTATACTCTGAAATTAATATATCATTAATATTCTCGATATTTTCTCAGATGGCACGTGCTGTTTGGCTTTATTATATAGCAAAAATTACTGAATTGTTGGATACGGTATTTTTTGTTTTGCGTAAACGGCAACGTCAGATCTCTTTCTTGCATCTTTATCATCATACCTTGATGCCAGTGTGTGCTTTCATCGGTGTGAAATATTTAGCAGGTAAAGTACTGAATGATTTGGCCTTAATTTAAAAAGTGGGCTTAACTTCTATAGAGATAAATTTGCTCTCAACGTTTGTTTAATCTCTTGCAGGAGGCCACGGAACTCTGCTTGGATTTATCAACTCTTTCATACACATTATTATGTACGCTTATTATTTGCTTTCGGCCATGGGGCCCCATATCCAGAAATATCTATGGTGGAAAAAATATCTTACCATTTTACAAATTGTAAGTTTAAATTAAATTAAAAAGTAGTATTTTATTTAATTAGTTCTGTGCTTTATTTTTTCTTTTCTTTTTCTTTACATTATTTCAATGGGCAGGTACAATTTTTGATAATATTTGTTCACACAGTCCAGATACAATTTCAGCCCAATTGCAACTTTCCGAAATCCATTGCAGCTCTGCTCACTTTCAACGCCGCTCTATTTACGTACATGTTCAGTGCTTTCTATATAAAAAATTACAGAAAAGAAAAGAAGGAGGCAGCGGCAGCAGCTGCTTTAAAACATGACTGATTACAATTTTCTCAGACCCTAAAAGCGTGCTACAATATAATCAATGCTAGGTATGCGACATTTATAGAAACAGGCATTCCCAAATTTTTCTTTTAAAATTTTGTCACTTGAATGGCACTAAAGAAAACGAAGAAATTGGAGAAAGAGCAATTTGTTTTTTCTGTGATTGAAAAATATTTCTTTTGATTCTCCACTCAATTCTGTCATTTTTGATACCATTCAATTTAGTTCAATTTAATTCAATGAAATAAAAATTATTGACTTTATGAAAGTTTTTTATGATATTATGTTACATTATACTCTCTATATTTTATTAAGGTAGTATTTAGTGGGAGCTGTTGTTGTTTTTAAACGAAAATACAGTTTTTGTACTTTAGTTTAAATTCAATGAAGACATTTTTAATTGGACCTAAGGTACAATCAATTCAAATAGAATGATTTAGTTAAGCAAAGAAACCAAAAAATTCTAGAAAATTCTGCACTTTCATACAAAAATTAAAAAATTTCTCGATGTAGTTACGGAAAATGTATATACAAGAACAGCAATTACTCTTCTTTAGATTTCCTTTGACGTTGTTGAATTTATTGTTATAGAATTGTATAATTTTGTGCAGTTTGAAAACAATTTCGAAATGAGATACATTATAGAAAAATTAGTAAACTCTCCCAAACTGGTATTAAGTTGAACCGATATTAATTCCACAACAAAAACAGTATAAAATAGCAATGCTTAGCAGAAGAAAAAATTAAAAAATAGAAAAAACTAATAGAATTTTGAATATTGAAATAAAGTCTTCAATAACCTTAACTTGTAAAATATATGTTTACTGTAAATATAGTTGTTTCTAGAGTTTGTTATAAAAACCTTATTGCTAAAAATTCATACTGAAATAAAATTTCTATAAATGTTTTTAAAATGGTGAAGTTTAATTACAGAATTAATAATGTTGCAATTTATGGTGGCCTCACTGACCAAGATGGGAGGAATGGCATAATTATTGTATGGCGGAGATGACCTTCGAATGTCACTAAAAAATTCGACCTATTTCATCTTATTACGAATGCATTGCATTGGTACGAATGGATATGTACCCCACTGCATTAAGTTCGACGACAAGGGTTAAAAATAATAAAAAAAATTATAGGCGCAACTCACGACTTCCTCCCACAACTATTAACTGGGTTTAATGAAAATTTTATAAATCCTACGGAATAAATGTTCCCCTTTAAGACCATCGTTTAAAGCCAAAGCCAAATCAAAAGACGCTATCAGTGTATGTTATGCTTACATCAAAGAATACAGATAATTTTAAAGGTGTTGCTAATACAGTAAAGCATTCCAAAATACAGGAATATCAAGGCGTACGGCAAAGCCGTTTAGGAACTCCATGTAAAATTGAATAAAACCCTATCGGAAAAGTGACGACCGCACAAGTGGTTCTGACTACTTCTTTTGAGGCGGTTGAGCAAGTAGATGCCAAAACGAGTTCAAATAAGAAATTTCATTTTTCCATGGCTAGCATTATGTAGAGATATGCTTTAGAATAACACATGCAACATAGGTCCGGTTTTCTCAATGATCAATTACTTAATTGGGGATGGAAGAAGTGTGTACTTCCTTTGAAACACTGTACAAAGGGAGTAGAAGCCTATTTAAATAATAACTACTCAATTATCTTAATTTTCTATAAACAATATATCCTCACTAAATTAAAAGAAACTTAGACACAGGGACCAATTGAATACTTCTGTGCTAACTAAACCATATTAAGAAAGTGCGTATTATATATATTTAACATATTTACAGAATATGGCGCGTTTAGTGTCATCCGTTTGATGTATTGATATTTTGTGTGTTTCTTGCCATTTTCTGATATGTATGTTCCTCAGATTCACTTGATAAATTGACACGGAAAAGTTCAAACTGTGAAAAGCCCTTTGACAACGTTTAATTTTTCTTTTGCCTGCTTTTAGGCAGCTTATTTAATGTGTACATTACGCTCAAAAACTTTATTAATGGAATGGAATCATGGAACAAAATATGACATAGTAATGCTAGCAATTTGTTTCTAGTGCTTCCTAAACCTAAATCAATGAAATAATAAATTGTGCACATATAAATAACTACGTTACAGGAAGGAGTTTATAAAGTATTTGTATTTAAAAAATGTTATTAATTTGTAAACCTTTTCTTTATTTTTTAATGTTTTTTAAATAATTTTTGTTTAAAGAACTTTTTTCATTTTTTGTTCTGCTTCCCCTTTAAGTCTATCGAGTTTGTTGAAACACAAATTTGTCAAAATTGTTATTTTCTGATTGGAGGGGAGGCGGCATTTGATTATTGACAATAATTTAGTTTGGTATGAAATATGTCTGCTATCATGCAACAAAATAATAATAACAATAATAACAACAAAAACATCAGTAACGTATTGGTCATTTCGAATCGTTGTTCCAATAAATCAAATTTAATTACTGTATCGTTCTATCATTGCCAGGGGCAATTCTTTGAATAGAGAAAATGTGAGAACAGTGGAAACAACAACAATAACAACAACAAAAAATATCATCAACATAGTCTGCGGCGACGTTGACAGCAATGAAAGCTTCGGTATTTACCTATTCAAATAAAAATGTTAAATTTTGTCAAATTACAACAACAATAAAAACAACAACGACAACAACAAGTAACTGTATTGTTTAATTCGAAATTGTTTTTCAATTTACAGACGATCGAGACAATACCCAAATTATAAATATTGTATTTTAATATACCCTTAGGTAGATTTCAGAATTTTTGAATGGTCATGAGTACGAAGGGAGGAGGAAGGCATTGGTTTGAATAAATAAAACCACTGATTTGAATAAATAAAAAAAATTAAGATAAAAAGAAAAGAGCAATAATGCGTCAGCTGACAAAAATATCGGAAATAAAACGCCTACAGAGCATTTAATTAATTTATAATTATTTGTTAAATTTTTTTTGGAATTGGTTAGTTTATTGAATTTCCATTTTCTCAACTTATTTAACGAATTTGTTGAAAAGCAATAGAATGAAGTGTATTCGTAACATTTAATCTACGTTCGACATTTGGAGCTGTTGAAAATTTAAGAACAAAACTTTAATGCTCTGAGGAATTGTAATTTATTTTGTAACGAGGAAGATTTAAAGCAGACTTTGATTTTTCCAATTATGGAATAAAAGGAAAATTATAATAGCTTTATTGTAGGGATACTTATTCCTTTGGCTCTCAGTAAAAATAATAACCCCGGCGTACTGGCAAAATCTTAACGATGCTCACGCGTCCAACCAGCAAAGATTTTTTTGCAGAATTTCCTCATTAAGTAAATCGAAATTCCGAACGTCAAAATTTGGATACGACAAAGCCATGAAGCGTCAAAATCCCAAACAACAAAATTTTGTTAAAAACATTACTTGAAATGACATTTATGTCATTATGTATGGAATATGACATCGCACGGATCTGAGAGGTCCAATTTTCAATGACTCTGCCGCATGAATTGAAACGGCTGAATTTGAGCGATGGCCTGGGCGTGTTGACTTCGAGGACATCGGTCAATTGCGGCTTATTTGCATAGGCCTGCGGATTTAGAGAACTCCACAAGAAAGTGTCTAGCGGGGACAAACGGTACGATATTGGTGGCCAATTCACGTCACCTCCGCGAGAGATAACCATATCCTCAAATCATCCGTGTATAATGTCTGCCGTGGCGTTCGTTGTGTGTCTCATAGCGCCGTCCTGATGGAACTACATATCGCTTAGGTCAATATCGCTCCATATCGCTCAATTTGGGCCAAAAGAAATTGGTTATCGCCGACCTGTAGCATTAGCCGTTGACGGTGGTCCTACTTTTGGACCAATGACGCCGTCGGCTCAAAATCCGTATAAAACAGTAACTTTTTGTTGGCGTCATATACGCCAATTTTGCTGTTAACATAGACATTTATCAAGAAATGTGCCTCGTCGCTAAAGCTGATTTTTGGGCTAAAATTGGGCTAAAACGAACACTCATTTTGATAATGAAGTTTTATTATTAACTTTATTTTATTGTTAGCAATTTGTCATGATTAGGCATACCGACTGAAAGACAAACAATAGATTCACCAGACGCCGGCTGGGCTGTCGCGACCGCGACAGACTGCCAGACACAAGTCAGTCAAAGATCGGTTCGCTCTTATTGGAACCTTTCATATTTACGTATCTAATAAGTTTCAATATCTAAATTTTATAAAGTTAAACCTAATAAATTAAAATGAGGGGACACCCGGGTTTGAACCGGGGACCTCTCGATCTGCAGTCGAATGCTCTACCACTGAGCTATATCCCCAACTCCATAGGGATTTTGCAGGAGTTCAATATTCATCGGGATATATAATTATGATTTCTAATGAAATTAATAAATTATGATGATTTCTAAAAATTCCTCAAAAAATGAAAATTATCTAATTTTTTGGGTGACGGAATTTGATTCGAACTGACCCTAATATAATAATGATATATTAATATTATAATGAATAATGATCAAGATATGATGGAGAGTAACGTATGAGCAAAGGTCATTCGCACGCAATCTGTAACGGGAACATAATTTGAGCAAATGGAATAAAATTATGAGAATCGTAAATAGCATTTCTTTCAAGAAACACAAGAAGATTACAAGACTCTAAATAACGAAGTAAAGGAGAAGCAAGAGCACAAAACAGGTGACCGATGGTGGTCCCTTCGTAGAATTTATTGAATTCAATTTAAACTCGAGTTAGTTACACTCGCGGAATTACTGTCTCAATGCAATAAAATCAATTTGTTGTTGTATTTGCATGTCGAATGATTGAATTTAACTTAAGAATTTACTTCATGCATACTTACACACACGTACGCATACGCGGGTATATGCATAAAAGCGCCACCATGAAGAATTTCGTACACTTTAAAAAGTAGAATCAAAAGTCTTGGCTTATTGCCAACACACAAAAACCAATCGGTGTCGACGTGCCAGCGTCTTCAAAGCAATTGACTTTTTAGCTAGCGTGCAAACGCATCCGTTGACATCCGTTTTCGTTTCCGCTTTGTTGCACATTTAGCAGTTGTACCCTTCCGTTCTTTGGAATGGGTAGATGAATATTTTTAGTTTCTTGCATTGAGTAACCAACCGCTTGATGTCGTGACGGCTTACGTCGGATCAAAATTCACGAATACTTAAAATATACAAAATTCATTCGCGACAAATCATTCACGAATCATCAATCAAAATACGTACCTTTTTTTCGAAGATTTTCATTTAGTTTCCTATTGTTTTATGAGGGAGTGACTGGTCGATTTTTATGTATAGAACACAACTTTAGTGATTAACTTTTTTCATAGAAGTTAACAGTCTTCTAACATTGATCGTTAAATTAATAAAAATTTAACTCTTTTTTTGTGTCAATATTTCTGCTCGATATTTTTGAGTCAACATTATTTTAATGGCCTATGTGCCGTAAATTATTTATATAAAATCTTTTAGATTGTCATTTTTGACATTTTTAAGAAGTTAGCTCCTATGCTTTAAATACGTTGCTTAATGTCATACATGATTCGTTTACGTTATTCGAAAGGTAACCATTACAAGTTGTTTGGGAGCAAATGAGTCTGTGTGCACGTAGGGTTTTGAGAGGTATCCTTTATTATTGAATTGAGCAGCTTTGTGTTGTTTCGATCTACTTTTTTTTCTTCTACTTCAAGGACGTTGCAAGCAGCAGCAACAGCAGCAGCAGTAGTAGTAGGAGTAGTAGTAGTAGTAGTAAAAACAGTAATATTTTCTAGAAATTATCGATTGGCGTGGAGAAGAAGAATAATAATAAAAGTCAATTTGATTTTCAGAAATCTTTTCAGCTGACAACGTTTAACATTTTTTGTTTGTTCTTTTTGATTTTCTAAATCTTTTTATTTGTTCTGCAAATTTTATTTTGAACTTTTTCGGAAAATGCCAATTTGTCAACTTTATTGATACAATAAAAGGGAAGAATGACACTACGAAATTGTGCCAAAGCATTCAGCGTTTACAAAATCATTGCACCGTCCTTATCATCATTATCATCATCATCATCATCATCATCGTCAGTGCCAGTATTTAATCTCTATTAACCTCGTTGTGACCTCTGTCGACTAACTCTTTGCTAGTTTTCAATCTCTCTGCGCTTAACACTTTCTTTCTTAACGATATTGGCCAATTGAAATCAAAAGTATTTTTTTTTATTTTATTTAGATGCTTTGATTTTACGCTTTGATGTTTTATTGAACAGAAAATGATACGAAGAAAATTTTATTGAACTGAAATAGAATTCGTTTAACAAGCTTATTGATATTATCTCATTTCGATTTCGTAGTTGTTTGGTTTCTTAACATTTCGTAACATTTTTGAATAAATTATATATAATTGTAAATTGTTTCTTGTGCAGCTGGAGAGGAATATAGAAGAAGGAAAAAGAAAAGAAGGAAAAGACAATTATAGAACCAATAAGGCAAGAATAGTTTTAATACAGTTGAAAAAGCAATTATTTAATTATGGCCTAATTCGTTGATTTATAAATAACATAGAAAGGATAAAGAATTATAAGGATAAAGAATAGAAATTATAATTATGCTCTCTAAAAATTAAAAATGTTTTTTAAAAGTAATCGCATAAAACAATGTTATTTGGAAGAAGCTTATGCTTCTTTAAAATGTTATCTCGAAGGCTTCGTTTGTTTCTTTTTTCAATTTTCATTAACTTCTTAAACCAATACAAATAAAAATAAAAATAAAGTAAAATGCATTTCTTCACTATACTTTTCACTGGTCTTTGCAGGCTTTTCTATGGGCAAAACATTTCAAAGGGCACAAGACACGGAATGAGAGTACTGTTTTGTGCACTGACGTTTAAAAATGACATGAAATAAAGAATTATTCCGTCCCAGGCGACTAACGCGAAATCAATCGTCATTGCAAGAGGCATTCATTATGCATAACCGAATTTCATAACCATCTTTTATAACATCATTTATATGAAATTTTGATATGAAATGTGGCGTCAGTCCATTTCTGGGTGATCGAAATAAGGAATTAGTTGTAACTGTTATAAATTATTAAGTCTATACCGAAAACAGTCCGTTCATAATTATAAAACAAAAGTCAGAAACACCAGATAAGAATTAATAAGAAGATAACTCCATTGATAAGATAAGAATTGTTAGGAAGATAACTCCAGAGATCGTATTTACTTTCATTAGAAAATTGGCATATTTCTAGGAAAGAACTATAAGATCAAAGTCTAACAAATTTTATAAGATGAATTCCTTCCAAGATTCTTTTGATGTTACGGCCTTGCGGTAATAGGAAATTGGAAATTTCGGTAATCATGGACTTTTGTGCACTGCGAGAAACAGGATGCACGTTTCAAAAGGCGCTTTGAAGACGCTATTTCAAAAGATTTTGTTCAACTCTAAAATTTATATTTATTATATTGTATTTACATAATATTTGTGAATGTGAAATGCTTACTTCCTTCTTAAATTTTTTGTCACAAAAATATTTCGAATTTATTGATTATTTAATTGAACTAATTTTGTTTAGGTAAAGTTAATTTTATTTTAGTTTAATTTGGGGTGGGGTTTATTTCTCAATAAAAATACTTTAGTAAATAAAATATAACCCTATGAATGATCTCATTACGGTAGTAATGGAAAACTCCGTTAGATGGGGATATAGCTCAGTGGTAGAGCATTCGACTGCAGATCGAGAGGTCCCCGGTTCAATCCCGGGTGTCCCCTTGTATTTTAATTATGTTTTATAAAATTAATTTTATGTAAATTATGGATACAAATACTGAATTCGTATAATTTCTAAATTACTCTTATTACATTTTTTCGCCAATACGAACTTAAAGGTACGTGTATTTTTATTCACATTTTACGGTTTTTTGATTATGCATTTAATTGCAAATGATGTTTAATTTAATTTAATTACACAATTACTTGCAAAATTAAATATGTAATTTAAAAAATAATTTAAACAAATAATTAGTTTAATTAAATAATACGGTTTTAACTTTTATCGTTTGTATTTTAATTTCCTTAACTATTTCTTTGCTTTGTAGAAGTAATCTAATCTAATGACCTTTATGTTTGTCATTCGATGAATTTTTCTGTAAGAGCTAATTTTTCTGTAAGAGCCTAATTATTTTTTTTCTATTTATTTATGATTAATTTCAGCCTTTTGAAAGAGATATTCCGGGGAATTTTAAACAATTTATTTTGGATGGGATGTTCCGAGTTTTTGCACTGACAGGGTGAACATCGTGTTATCCATTGTATACATCAAAAGGATGCACTCCCACATTTTAGGCATTCTAAGAAATGACTTAATATACTAAAGAAATTAATTAAAAATATAACGCATCATTACTTCCTCTTGGGGCTTTTATTCGAGTTTAATATAAGATTCAACTAATTCTTTAGGAAAAGTTCGTATCAGTGCTATCGATTACAATCAAACTTGGCTACTATTAATATGTTATAGTAATCTAAAATACAAAATATCAACTAGACGTTAATATTATGTGAAGCTTTCCAAGACCGAAAGTAAACCATAAAAAGCAAAAAAAAAAAAAAAACAAAACAACGCGTGTTAGATATCAAAACACTATGTATACAATTTCAGGTCGTGGCGCTAATCAAATTAGTTAAATCGGATTCAGGATTACTGAAAATGTGTTTTTTTCAATAGAAAATTTTTTTCCTTTAAAAAGAATTCAAGTATTTTTGTTGTATTAAATTTTGCATTGTTTTCCTCAATTTTTGTTTTATTTTATTAATTTTTTATAATGGTTCTTATTTCTTGATCTGTTTCGTATTGAATAGTTGAATTTTTTTATTTCACAGTATTTTTTTATATATATTATGTATGTATTATGTATATTATGAAAATAAATATATGTTATGTATATTTCTTTTAGTCGAATAATGTATTTAATTTTGTTTCTAAACTGTCTGATGTCCTGCCGCCATGACAACAAATCCTTTGATGGCACAAATCTTGCTTTACGTTTAATATTTACACGAAGTTTAATTTAATTTTGCTCGCTAATATTTTTGTCTGTTTCCTCTTACGTTACAAAACCCTACGAATAACCTTGTATTTAATGGCAAGGCCTTTATAATACCAATAAAGCACTCTCATCTTCTTCCCCTCACCATCCGCCAATCTGTGTAAACTCTAAAGTTGGTTGGTTTATACAATATTTATTATTTTCGTTATAGTTAGTTCATTGTTATTTTTTAACGATGTTGTTGCTGTTGCTATTATTTTTATTAATAGATAGCAAAGCATTCATACTCACACTTTTTGAAAGGAAGAAAGAGCATGACTCCCGCATCGCATTCGCATACCTTGAAAAAAAATCAGTGAAATTACCGTTCCAGCGTGCTGAGTCTGACTGCATCCCTTACTGCTGTTCGGTTGTTTATACATCTGTCTATCTATCTGACGGTCTATCACCTTGTCTGTTCCTCTTTCTGTAGCGCCCTCGAGCTTAGATGATTTCCCCTATCCAATGGTCCTCCTCCTTTTCCCTCTCTTTTTTTTTGTCTTAATGCATTTCCATCAGGGCAATAAATAATCTCAAAGCTCAGAGAAGAGTCCGTCTCCATTAATTTTGCCCTGGGCAGCACTGTTGCCACTGTTTGCTTGTTGCTTATTATTGTTATTGTTATTGTTTTTGTTCTTTGTTACCGGTGTTGTTGCTGTTGGTATTATTATTGCCTCTGTTTCGACAGACGTTTGGGATTTAAGCCTGAGGAAAAGTACGCTTAATTCAGCCTACCATCCAACATTCGTCTAACTCTGCGTCGTTCGATTTGATTCATCTTTCTGTTTTTTCTTCATTTCGCTTTTATATGGCGTCTGTTTGGTGTGCCATCAGTGGGTGCTCCATTATATGCATGGCATGCAATTCTGCCATCATCATCATCATTATCGTTATTATCATTATTATCATCAACAACGTATGTATTTTAGTCGCCCGTAAGTAACTAAAATTCATACAAACTTTTCGACTGTTCGGGAGGGTCTAAAGATGGCAACAGTCACAAAGAAGAAGAAGAGGAAGAAGGGGGATGAAGCAATGGTAGAGGAGCTGTGCTATTGATGGAAAAAGCGGGCAAGCCTTAGGCCACAGTCGTAGGATACCGCAAAGTCTCTTGGTAGTCATTTATATGGCATAACGGTGTAATTAAGTGTCACTTTAAAACCATCAGGAAATTACGATTTCACGAACGCACACCTGATGTTGCTAAAGGAAGTGGATGGCTAAAGAGAACGGATCAGCTTATGAGCCAGGAGGCTGATGTGGTAGAAAGAAACGGCTGAGAGACAACCAGAAACACACACACGCACACACGTACATACACCGTCAATATCCGGTGTCTAACCATTGCTTCAGTTCCCTTTTCGGCTGGAGACCAGCTGGTCCTTCATCGAGTGCGTGTTTTCGTACTTGTGTGTGCTTCCTTCGTTGTTTAGCATTTGAAAGACTAGCACCATTTCGAAATAACGATCGATCGATGTTCAAGGAGAAAATCTTTTTTTTAATCAATTCTTCAAACAATAATACTCCTCTCCAGCATTGTTCCCATTCTTGGAATTTCCTACGATGGCTTCTTATATTTTGTGTCGCCCTCTTTACTCGAAACATCTTAAGATCGTGATTATTATCGTTTGAGGTGTTTGCCTTTCAGTTTGGGTGATTTTTATTACTTTCGTAGCTTTTGGTTGGTGGAGGTTTCTAATTATTATGAATAGAAGCCTTTTCAGGAATTGAGAACAAATGATTGAAATTGATTTCTTTTTGTTTACTCCATAGATTATTGACATATATTATTGATCATTCAATCTACTATTTCCAGAATTACAAGAAAATTTATATGCATTAACCGAGAAAGTCTTGAGGACTAGAAATTTTGAAGGGTGAGCTCAACAACTTCTTGTTGTTTCATATTCGCTAAATTAATATTTTTACTGATATTAAAAGACATATTTTGAAAAGATCATTACCTCTATAAAATATTTTCTTTGTTTCCAATTAAAAATGGTTTAAAACGATTTATCGTAAACTGGTAGATACAAACAAAGCGAAGGGAATATGTGAACTCTGTGTGGCTCAGGGGTGAGACGTGAAGAGGCATCAGTAAACTTTTTCTTTTTATTGAATACGTTAACAATATCGTTTTTCTTTAATTCAGTGGATATTTATATAAGCAATATATCTTCGATGTACGTTTGTGTTTCCTCTAGAAAGATCTCTTTAAAGCCTTTGTAAAATTTTGCCTTCAGCAAAATTTAGAAACTTATGAAATCAGCAACTTGATTTTGTGTGGATGTGTAAGACATATATAGATACCACATACGTCTTCATTGACAGTACGGGTGTATATGTGTGTATTTATATGTAACTGAGCGCAGTTATTCTTAGAACTTTTGAGAGTGAGCTTCAAAACTAATTAAAACTTTGTTTAATTCAAGACAAATGATGTTGAAGTGCTGATTTAAATTATGTTATCTATCCATAACTTCCTGTTTCTCGCTCTTCCTCTCTCTATCTCTCCCTCTCTATCCAACTCACTGAGTCTCTAACATTTTGTGCGTGTGGGTGTTGTACACTAGTTGGGTTTAGGTCACCTTGAGTTAACTTTATCATGCGCTATAAAAGAAATATGCATGTCAGGCTAATACTATTTGTTTCTACCGTCATTAATGATAACATTCAAGAAAGGTGAACGAAGAATTCTAGTTATTAGAAAATTAAAAAAAACAAAACTAGTTTTAGGAAAAGTTGTTAATCGGGAAATTTTCAAAATAAGTTTCCATAAGTAAAAATCTTCAATTTTATTATTCGAAATTTAATCAAGTTTGCAAAAAGTACGAGCAAACAGTAATAAAATAGTTCAAACAATCTTTTTAATTCCGTTCATTTTAAAACAACACTATTGATCTTATTTCAAAATCCAACCAAAAGTAATAACTATTTTTATAATGATGTGTTTCTATTACTAATTATGATTACCAAAAAAATAACTGTCTGGTATTTCTTTAAATTTATGTCATTTAAAGACTTTGAATCACTTGAATTTCTCTTTGATTTATCTTTTTGTTTGCTTGACAAATTAAATTGATTGAATTAAATTGTCAATGAATGCGATTTTAATCGCAGCGTAATCGTGCGTTATATAAATACGTAGTTTGTAAGCTTTTTCTTTTTTTCTTTAAAATAAATCCTTCATTTTACAAAAAGTTAAAAAAGTAACGCGACTGCCATGTTTTTACAAGATAAGCCAACACAAGCACACACATATATACACACACATATAAACGCACACACACATGCACACGTAGACACACATTCATGCTCACACACATCACACATACACACCTACACACAAATACGCACACAGTCACACGTAAGTGCACGCGTATTTATATATGCGTTCTCTTCCTTGAGATGACGATGGGATGGTGTTTAGTGCACGGCGAGAATTTTGTTCTGTTTTAATATTTTTGCTTTTTTGGAAAATAGATTTAAAACTTATTTTAATTGAAAGATAGACGAAAATGTGAGTTGTACTCAATTAATTTTGTTAAAAAAGAAAACAGAATTTTAAACAAAAAAAAATCATGTAAATATATTGTGTTATTGCTGCTTGTTTGATTCTTGCCCCCCACCTTTTGTTATTGTTTTGTAGATGTTAACAATTTGTAAGCCGGATTACGTTTATCAGTAATGAATGTGTCAAAGCATTTGTGGATAACAAAAAAGTATGGATAGGAACAGCAATAATGAAATATGGTTCTGATGGGTTTTTTTTATTTTAAATTAACATAAATTTAAATTCAATAAAATTAAAACGATGTTGAATGTAGTTGTCTTTTCGACTTCAATTAAATTAAAATTTATTTGAATTTATATGGATTTAGTTCTTAGCTACCTCCAGTGAACTCCGCCCATCGGCCGAAATAGCTCAGTTGGGAGAGCGTTAGACTGAAGATCTAAAGGTCCCCGGTTCAATCCCGGGTTTCGGCAAATAGTAGTCCTTTTGCTCTTTGTTATTATTGAAGAAATAAGAAATGCGTGGTTGTTTTTGGAGTAAAAAATTTTATTAATTTGCTTTCCTTGTAATTTTTAATAAATTTTAAATTATTTTTAATTGTTACTATTACCCAGAATCAATTAAATTAATGAACCAAAATATCTTTGAATTAATGAACTAAAATTTAAAATTTTATCGAGATAATTTATTTTCTCCATTACCCTCGTGATATTTCTCATTTTCTATTCCGGTTTGTTTTTTAAGATTTTTTTCGCTTATCACCCACCATGACGGGACGTTGCTGCAATGTTTGCCGCAATAATATTCTATTGTTAGAGACACAATAGCTGCAACATAGTCTCAAGAGAAAAACAACAAAAATTGCAGTTTGTTTCATTATTGTGATGATTCCAACTCATGCATATATAATAATTCATAACAACGATGATGATGATTATGATGGTAATAATGATAAGGCAACAAGTCAGAAATTCACATTAAATTGGTTGAAGCAATAGGTTGGTCATTTGTGCCTTGTAAAAAGATGCCATTTGATTCATTCGAATGCGATGCAGGATTCATTTGAAACAAAACCCAAATTAAAAAAGTACAATAGAAGCATTTACAAGAGACAATTAATTAACTAAAAAATGAAAGACTTCAATTTATATAGAAGTACATCAGCAATTTTTCATCAATTAGCTTCAATTAATTTTTCTTTGGTTTATGCATTTCTGATAATACTGATGATTCTTCAACCGCATAAGTTTTTACAATTAAATTCGTTCCAAAATAGGTCTAAAAATTGAAACAGAGGTAGAAAAAATATTAAAAACCTTTTAGAGCCGCATTCTAATTCTTCCTGTTATGAATGACCTTTAAAAGAATGATCAGAAAAGCTTCATCCACCCCCATTTGCTCAGCTTTTGTTTTTCTCTTAAACAATAATCAAACTAAATGTAAAACCTTCTCCAAAACTGTAAGGTTTTAATATGCTAGGCATTTCGCACTCTCACTTTATTATTTATTCTCTCTTTAAGCACTTTTAATAGTCATCAGGTCAACCGAAAAATCTGAAGCCATTAAAATGCTTTTTCATTAAAAGATTTTCAGAAATGTCGAAAAGTATAAAAAAGATTTTTAGAAATCATTTTAATGTTCGTGCGAAAGCTGAAGCGTGCTTTTTAAAAGTACGAATAGCCACTAATTCTAGCGTGAAAATGGTTAAGTAGCTTTTATCATCATCTCGCAACAGACTCTACGTCACCCTACTCTCATTCACGGTTTTCTGTGGCCGAAATAGTGATGACGATCTCTTTGGTGCAAAGTCAAGCTCACAAATCAACGGGAATCAGAATTTATGATTATATGCCATCAATGAATTATCGAGGGTTTCTTAAATACGTTTACAGTAGTGTTTGTGTTATCGATGGGTTTTTACATCGAATAAATGGTGGTTCATATCCATTCAGTTTATACATTTCACGCTAAAAGTGGCTGCCTTTTATCTTAAAAGACATTTTCCCTGGCCCATCCTAAGCTCATTTATATGACTAAGAAAAGGAAACAAAGGATATACGGAAAGAAAGAATAGGGCGAGAACAACAATAAAAATGTTAGGAAAAAAATACGTGTAATCTACGAACTTTGGTTAACTTTTGCGGTCTGATAGGACGCTCTAGAAAGATTTAAAAAGTTTTTAACAGTGTTTCGTCGAAAAATCAGTTGTTGGTAGGAATTGGATAACGTTATAAGTCGTTGAAACTTGGATGTGATCTGCAATGCTTTTATAATTCGATTGGTAAATAAAAAACTTAGCCAAGAAAAGGAAAGTACAGTTTTTCTTTGATTTCATTTAATTTCTTTTTGTTGCTTTACTTGCAAAAATTTTTAATTCCCTAAAAGAAATATTTGCGTTTTGAATTAAAAAGAATGCGTGAGAATGAAAACTGATAAAAATTATTATTTATTTCCGCAAACGCAACAAAAATTTTTACTAATTAGTAAACAATTTACATGTGTTACAAATCTGAGTAAAAATCCGAGTGTTGTCCGTTAAAAGAACAAACGGAACGGTAATCGCCTCTATGTGAAGTCGCAAATGGAATAAAAAGGCAATTGTTGTTCGAGGCAAAAATGATAAAAGATAACTGAAAAGTACCAACGCATTCAGAAAGAGCAAAAAGCTAAAGAGAATGAAAAATAATACACCACCTACACTCCCACCTACAAATAAAGCTCTATTTTTATACATACTATTTCAACAGCAACAAAAAGTACATCGACAACCGACTGCGGACTACTTCAAGACAATAAAAAAAATCAACAGCAAAACCGCTAGTTAGACGAGGATACTCACCAGTCAGACGGGATGGTAAGCTCATGACTTTGATTAATTTTAGTAGAAATGTAGTGACGGTTGTGGTGGTTGTTGTACAATATTGTTCAGTTGTTGTGCTTGTTCTTTTGTGATACAATGCGCGATTCTTGTTGTGTTCTGTCAACGTAGACATGATTTACTCTCTCGCTATGAAGTACGTACTACTGAACGTATGTCCGTCCCATTGCAAGGATTAATATGTTTTTCTCCATTTTTTTCTCTCGCTGAAGGGCTTCTGCAGCCGAGAGTTCTGGAATTGAATCAGGTCTCTGTGAGTTATGATATGTCCTAGTGTATTTAAGTGTAAGTGTAGATCCTCTATAAGAGTAAATCCTCTATAAGTGTAAATCCTCCGTAAGTGTGAATATAAATGTGTGCATTCCGTTAGGTGTGTGTATGTGTGTTTACGTGGAATTGGTGTCTGTGCTTCGGGATAAACCCATAATTTCACATTAGGCGCTACTTCACCGAATAAACAACACTTTTTCATTTGCATTTTTTTCTGTTAGAAAAAATTAACAAGAACAAAGGAAAAAAGAGAAAAAAGAAATATAGTTAGACTTGAAATTATAAAACTTTTAATATATATTGACCTTTCGAATTCATTCTGCCGCTCTTACGTCTTACAAGCAGTCGACTTTAACAAGATTCGCGAAACTTGAAGACTAACGTAAAGGCAAATAATTAATGTAATTTGTCTTTATTTTCAACACTGAATTTTATTTATGCAATGGAAATATTTCACGTAAAACTTTTGTTAACTAAACTTTGACGATTTTGTAAATCGAAATGAAAAGGTTATTAATTATTAAACTTTTATTTACATTTCATTTATACATTTCAGTGTAAAAATTTATTAAAAAACTTCTGTTGTGAAGACCAAAAGCTTTGATTGTTTAAAATATTTGTTTAATTTTTAATAAAATCTTAAACAGAATTTATTTCAAAGTTCTTAAAGTTATTTCTGTTAAAATTATCTTTATTTTTTTCTTAAAACAAAGTTTTTCATTTAAAAACTCCATAAATCAAATTCAGCTTCTTCTTGCACTTTTTACTGCTCCATTTTAAAAAGGGTGTCTTAGTGCGGGCGTGGGGGGGATGGTATTGTGGCATGAGCAGAATTTTGAAGTAGTTCCATGGTGAATAAACTGCTACTCATCTTCACCTCAAGCACATACATGAAAAAGTTTCATATAATTCATGTGTAATTTTTCATAGTTTGCTCAATTTGCTGAACTTTTTTCAGCTCGTATTAAGGCGTGTTGGTGGGGCGGTGGGGAAGTCGGTGAATGGAGTGGAAGACGGTGGTAATGCCAATGGTGTTCTTTTCTGTATCACGTTTTTCTTCTCTTTTGAATTTTCTATTCTCGGTTGATTTTCCGTTCCATCCATCGGGCAGAAATAGTGCTGGAAGAAAAGTTTGTACTACTTGCAGCAGCTTCATTTTCTTTGTGAATCCTTTGAGACATACTCATGAATATATAAAATGATGACAACAACAGCAACGATAACAACAAATACAACAACAAACATGGAAAACAACAACCACTACCACGACAAAGTGAATATTTATTCTGTTGAATATTCCGCTGATAATACACTTTGACATTTATGCAAAATAATTAAGAAACGAAACGTTTTTCTTCTTTCACTCGAAGCAGGGGGAGTAAAAAAAATACAATTTATTGGTTGTGGAGTGGGGGGAAGTTAGTAAAGCGTGGCGTTAGCCCAAACTGTTTAAATATTGTACGTTTTATTGTTGCCCGTCTTTTGTTGTCATTGCGTAAATTTGAAAAGGGTTTATACGTGTCTTTTTTCACTTCTTTACACAATATTTTGGTTAAATGAACAAAACTCGATGTTTTATTTAAGACATTTAGCAGTATGCGTGAATACGAGTGTACGGAATCGAGTGATTGCTCCCTAAAAGGGAGTTCCTGTAGATTTGTGTGAATGAGAAAAAAAGAGTAAACAATATAAGTAATATCTACCTTCATCTTGGCCGAGGTTTGTGTACATAACGCCCATTTGCCTCACAATTAGATAGGAAAAGAGTCGACTCTGCATGGTGGACTTTCATAATGATGAATGAAAAGTTTTCTTTCTAACTGCCACACCTTATTTCATGAGTTGCAAACAGAAGAAACTCAGAAAATTAATGTACAATTATACCAACGGGTTTACATAAAGATAACCTAAATACTGCAGTCGTCTTGCAACGCAGCCGTACAGGCACATAAATGCGAACATAAGCACATACAAACAAAACACACAATTCCACACAAATATACGCAAAGAAGTGTGTGGGAGTATGTATGCCCAACAGTACCGCAACACAATTTGACATAAAGAAAATGACAATCTGTCAAAGAAGTTAAATGCTCGAATCTTATCGTAAGCCGAAATTATTTAGTTTGTTGTTGTTGTTGTTGCATTTGTTGTGTACTAACATTGCTGTATCTATTGTTATGGTAATTTTTGTTCTCTTCCTTAAGGATTTCCTACTGCCGCCTCTATTTTGGGTTGAGAGTGACGCTGATGATCACTGCCAGAAACTTCGTATAAGATCTCGAGATATGAAAAAATTATATATGCCTTTTTACTTAATTTTTTATTTTCATTACTTAAAAATGCTGATTTGAATTGTTTTTGGTTAGGAAAATTTCTTATGAATTTCATATGAAGTTTTCAGTTTCAGACATTTAGAGCTAATTCTCACATGTTGCCGTTCTCAAGCAATTTGGTGTTGCTGGTGTTGTTGCCGCGGATTGGAGAAACACTTTGCTACTTTTTCGCTTAACGGAAGCATCGATTTTTAATGACAGGCCAGAACTTGTTGAACTGAAACAATTTATCGCTTATAAACCAAAAGGACTTAAATCAACACTCTAAACTTTAACTAGTTTCCGAAACAAGCAATACCAACAATACCAACAACACCAGAAATAATACCAACAACGTGCTTTGTTGTTTGCTTTGAAGTTGAACTGAATTCTATTCATTAAACTTTTAAATACAACCTTGAAGAAAATTCGAATCGTTAGCTTTTATTGCAATTGTTAACATTAACTCTGCTGTTTTCGTTATTATCCAGCATCATCATCTCAATTTCTCAGTCGCTTCGTTCTCCTGTGGCTGTTTTCGAAGTAGAAAAAATTAACCATCGTTCGAAACACTTAAAACTTGCATCCATTTCAAACAAGTCGAACGATGCAGTGATGCTATAGCGTACACCTGATGCGATGAAATGGAAGAACATTTAATATTCTCTGTCTATATCCGTCTAAACTAAAGAATGTCCTGATCGGGTAATAGAAATTGAAGGCGGCACGACAGCATAAGAATATCCAGTACGCCAAACAGACTACTGCACATACACTTCATATTCCGTTAGAGTGCGGAGGTAAGGAGAAGGGGATAATGTTAGGTATGCCGTAGTCGAGCCTGGATCGCTTGTTTGCTGTTGAGTTATGTTTAAACACTAGACGGAAAAATATAAACATAAACACGTTTCCAAGCTTAAAATTCTTTACGAGTAAATCCCAAAAATAAATGCACCAGCGGAAGTAAACTTTTCATATATTGTAGATCCTGAGAAACACGCCGGCATTAGTGTGTGTGTGCTGTTAGTGAGGTAATCCTACTGGAAATAAGCAATAAAGTAAAACGAGTAGACTGATCTATACCTAAAGGTAGTTTAGTCGTCTTAAGAGAATATTGCTACTCACTACGCGTTGTCTGAAGGTCGAACGTCGAAGTTGTAAAAGGATATGAGAAATAAAATTGTGCAAATGATCAAAAACTCCTCTCAGAAATGGGGAACTCAGTGACTCCTCCTGAGAGAAGTCTGAAGGAGACCAATCTGAATAAAAGCTTGAATAACGGGATGTAATACGGGGTTGGTTTTGAGGAATGATTGGAAGGAGGAGCGAAGATTGAAATTTTTAAAAGCTTTGGGTGAAATATATTTAATTTCAATTGGTTTGAGTAAAATGATTGGAAAAATTTGAAATGAATGTAATGGATTTAAATGGCTTGACGATGGACCAGACGTGGGGGGTTGTGGATAATGAAGAATGAATGCCATAATTGTTTGTATCTCGTCAGAATCTAAGCGGCTTGTAAATATGGACATAATCTGTTTTACAACTTATTGTCACGTTATTGAATAATCTGTCTATCGAATAATTTTACACGAACCAACAGAGATATTTGTACTACTTATTTAAATAGGATTTAATAGACATTTAAATGGGATTTATATGTTTTGTGTTTCGAAAATGTATAAATTTGAAGAAATTCTTTTAAAAAAATTAATTAAGAAAGTATTATTTCAGGAGTCGGTTGTAACTTGAGGGCCAAAACAGCTTTTAATGCTTAGGGTATGCGATTGAAAGAGATAACCATTGATTCTTTTCTATTGTTTTTCCCTTGTAGGATATGGTCTAGGAATGGTTCCGTTTCTGATGAAAGTTAAGACCAAAACTTTATTTTCAAAAAAAGAAAAAAATCTCACTAATTGGTTTACGAAAACACGAATATCTTTTTGAAATAAAAATCGTTTATGGAAATTCCTTTTTCTTACTTTCTTACAATTTTATTCAACTTAGATATCGAATAATTGTATCGTAAATCCAGCATTTTTTAAATTGTCGACTTTCATGCTTTTGCAATTCCTTTAAGAGGAACCTGCACTGCTTGAAGTAAATGCTGTAAAAGGGCTGGGAGAGTGTTCAGTGTGGAAAACTCGGCAAATCCATTAACATCATTTTCAGGGAGGTTATTTATAATAAGCAATCACTTATACATCTACATACAAAAAACGCACACATACACACATACACACTCCAAACTGCATATACATCATACTATAAAAGAAGAATAATGTCTGTTACAAACAGAGCGAGTATTATGAAGGCTTTGGGCTACTTTCTCGTAATTGTGCACATTTTGAATAATTACAGGATAGCTTTTCAAAGCTACCAGCCTGAAATGAAATATTTCCTAGCTGTCAAATATTTTAATTGTGTATAAAAAGGAAAAGTGAAAATAAAGTAAAGGAAATGCACGTTAAACAAAGAAATAATGTATGAAAATGCCAAAAACAGAACACAATGAAAGCCTTTGAGAATCGGGTCTGCGGAAATATGGAGTTAAAGTTATTTAAAATTAGGCCAAACATTTTAATGAATAATCAGGGAAGTCAAGAGTTAAATGTGCTTGAGGTATTAATAACGATTATAGTGATAAGAGCTTCAAATGTGGTTAAAACTGAAAAATTGTTGGTTTTATTAATTTGATTTAGAGCAATAAAAATTTGGCAATTTGTGTGGAAACAAATTTTTAAGAGAATAAATATTGACGAATTTAGAAAAAATGTTCTAACGATTAAAATCGAATAAATTATTTCAAACCGAAACAGATTATTCTATTGAAGTTAAAAATATTTTTAAAAAGGAACAAATATTTTATTTTATACTTTCAATATATATCTATTAAATATGTATTCTTGTGCGAGTTATTTTTTTGATCTAAGGAGGCGCACTGGGGATATAGTAGATAAATAACATGAATAATCCTTTGATTATATTAAACCTACCTCTGAAACTCTATCAGTTTTATTTTTCAGCAACATCGGATTGTCCTCAAAAGCTCTTATTGCGATAATCCTCGGTTAACTTTTAATAAAAGCATATAAAAATTTTGTACGATTTAATTTCTCAATAATTGTTACCGTTCGCTTTTTTTAAGAAATCATGTCTGTTTTACTATCTTGCAACAAAATTGAACCATCTTTCCACTAAAGCGAGGCTTTAAAGTAAATTTTATATCCGTAAAGTAATATTCCACAGAAATAATTCCACAGAGCACGCAAAACGATTTTAAACGGCACTATAACTTCATCTGTTTTTTTTATTTCATATAACTTTCATCTCTACAGAGAGGAAGAATTTTATATAGCTTTAGTGAAAATACGCGGAATAGTCCTTACAATGTAAGTCAGTCCAGACAGAATCAATATTGCTGCAAATTAAAGAGAGGTGAATCACTACGGTAGAATGAAGTATTTATATTTTGTCTATAAAAATCTTTTAATTTTTAAATAGTTCCTCAAGGATTTAAATTAGACATTCGTTCAATTTTGTAATACGCACACCATATGTCCTCTAATACCCCATTGGTAAGAGTCATGAATTGCTTTACTCCATTGCTTTACTTTACAGCGTACCATACCTTAATAGTCCTACCATAAATTTCATTCCTTAATAAAATTCGTGTCATATTAATACTGCACAGCACTTCCACCTCCCATAATTGCACTTTGTTAATTTTTAATCTTTTATATAATTTTTGCTATTTTTATCGCCTTTTCCTTTTTAGTTTGACGTCTTTTAAATTGTAGTCGGCTAAATATTTTGCAGATGAAACCTACTTTCAATTCCCTCAAAACAAAAATTAAATAGCAGATCACTAACGTTATAACTATGATGCTTAGATATAACGGAGCAATGCTTTAAAGGTTGAACAATTGATTTTTAAGGAGGAAGAAACATGTAATATTTTGTAGATCTCAAAAAATTTCAAAATCAAATTTTCAAACGATCTCATTGATATAATCTATAAGTCAATCTCCTCGTATTCTAATGATGTTTTAGTGGCCATTATTACCTTTAATTATCTGCATTATTACTTCGATCATTGTTCTGTAATTTCATTTATTTATTAAATACAATTTTGGTTTTACTGCAGTTTCTTCTTCGTATTTTGCCCTTTCTTTCCACCACGCAAATACATAAGAATCGTTTTAAAAATAAGCTTTAAAATATAGATCGTTCCAACAATAATTGTTAATAAAAATCCGATAACATCTAGAGACATAATTTGCCAATAATTTAAATGCACTGCAGGCGATTGTAAATGTTTGGCACCTCGATGACGTAGAACATACTCCACCCAATATATGGCAGTTTGGCGAGCTGTCATTGGTCTATCACGATAAATTTCCGAGAATTGACGCACAGCCTTTCGATATTTATCATTTCGTAGAACTTCCAAAATCGCTGCCTTTAACGTTGATGCCGTGAGTGTGGCATAATCGACTTTCAGCCCAAATCCGGATTCTTCTACATACACCATATTTGTGGGTTGGTCACCAAAGAGCGGTATACCAACCATTGGTACACCGTGGTACTCCGATTCCACAACACTGCCCAGGCCGCCGTGCGTGATGAAGAGCTTGACATTAGGATGGGCCAGAACATTGTTTTGAGGTAACCACCTTTTGTATATAATATTCTTTGCTATTCCTGGTGTATCATTTCCCCATTTCCAAAGTATCTGATATGAGGATAGTGAGGAGAGTACATCGAATATAATTTGCGCCTTCTCAGGCGATAAATGTGAACCTTGCACGTTCGAACCGAAACTAAAATAGATGACACCTTGTGTGGCATTGTCCAAAATTTGCGATATATCAGCTGGTGCTGGATTCGGTTTCTCTTTAATTGCAATACCGCCAATCTCAATGATAGCTGGTACATTAGGTCTAATGGGACCTTGACTGAAGTGATGGTTGCAGAGCACTAGTGACACATTTTTACGCATTTCATTCAGGGATGGATAACGATCGGGTGGGAAGAGATCTCTAAGGAAGAAAGTAAGTTAATCGAAATGAATTATTTAAGGGGCAGATATTATTTAGTTCCCATCTTCTGAGACCACTGAGGTTGAACACCCCTATAAAATAATTCCAAAGTGATCACGTTTTTATCAAGGCGCGATAAATAAAAGTAATTAGTGGCAATATCAGTTTCATTATTTTCTATACACAGCAAATTAATTTGTTTATTATCAATCGCAAAATCCGATTCTATTTGAGCTTCAACGGTAGCTCTTAATCTATTGAGCCGAAGACACGACTTTGACAATGCCTTGATAATTTTATTTACTTTTTACAAGGAAATGAGTACTCACTTTTGACTACTCTCTTATAAATGTGTACTCACTTGTAGGTGGTCTCCATGCGATAATTAATTATTGTCGTATGAACGATGTGTTCAAGAATTACCAACAAAAAATTCTGCACTCTTTTCAGAAAATCCATTGGTTGTCTTAATCCACCGAACAAAGTTGGAACGTATGCTGCCTCTGTCGGATTCCCCGTCAACCCAACAAGTCCCAGAAACGGTTGTACCGTGGACGATATGATGACGGGGCAATTGAAATGAGCACCTAATCCTAAGTAATAGTCATTCATGAAATAACCCAAAATAATCAGATCGAACGAATCTTTGTAGTCTCGTAGAAATTGTTTTGTAGCCGGATGGTTAATGGTCATGTTGGTGTGTTTCGTCAATTGCGCGTTTATTAATTCAAAATTTTTATAAAATGGTTTCGGATTGTTGATGGCTTCGTGAAGGAAATTCGGGTCAAATCCTTCCACTTCGATACTCATCGTTTTATATTTTGAACTTTCTAAAAAATTCGGTGTCGTTTGAAAGACGGTGACATCATGGCCTTGATCTGCCAATGCCTCTACTACAGCGCAATGTATGATTAAATGCGATTTCGACGGTACTGGAAAAAAGCCAAGAATCCGAGCTGCACCACAAACGTTGAAGTACGACGCAGTGATGAGAATGATAACAAAAGGCCTTAAAGTGACTTTATTTTTGTTTTTAATGTTCTTCCACAGCATTTTGATTCATTCGGATAAAATGAAAAAGTAACAAGTCTTTATTCAATCTTAATAAATTATTTCAATTACCGAAGGTCGCCTTATTTGAAGGAAGGCGAATAATCAACTGAAATGCATTATTTTATTCTCGACAATGAGACAGCTTCAAATCGAAAAATTTGCAATTAATCTTATCTTCTACCTCAGCGAGAGTCACGATAAGGCTATTATACACGTTATTTTGTTGTTGTAATTATCGGTAACAATTAAATAATTCTCACTGCAGTGTAGTGTTTGAGGAAAAGCGTATTCACTTAATACTCTAGGCGTTGATCTCAGAGTACTTGAAATGAATGCTGATTATTATAATCAAGTGAAATTGGAATCATTAATACTAAACGTTTCTTTGGCTCTCTTGAATATTATTATTTTATCAGATCTTCATGTTGTCGATTTTTGAGGAAGACCGAGGTTTTTGAGAGCGAAAATATAATACTTCAATATTTGTAGATTTTGCTCTAAAGTGCAATTTTCATCGGTTACGTTCTTTTTTGAAAGGTTTATAATTCAGAGCAAGTATGCTAAATGAAGTGAACCATATGTTATGGATAGTTGTAAATCAATTGTAAATTCAATTGTAAATTCTATCTATATTATAAATTATTACTATCTGCCGAATAACTTCTACAGAAATATCTGACTTGATTAAAAAATTCGGCGGTTGTTTAATATTTTGCACTTTCGGAAGTGCATACCGAAGTTATTCGGTGTCGTTTGGAAAATAATGATGCTATGGTCATAATCTGCTAATTAAAGCGCAATGTACAAGCAAATTGCGATTCTGGCGGTGATAGGAATAATCTAAGAATCAATGAATCTGAGATACGTTAAAATGATTGACAATTGACCGAATTATTAGATTGATGAAGGAAAGCTTAAAATTAATTACTCCGATTATGAATAACCCTTGAATGATTAACCAATATTGTTGTTTTGTGATGAATTACTGTACTGAATAACTTGCATATCTCCTCGTATCCAGCAATATTAGAGACGATGTAATGGTAAAACCGGTTTTACTATTTTCAGAGATATTATTATCACTAAATGTTTGCTTTATGAATTGTAGTCGATAACACTCTCGCATGACGTAATACGATGAATTTATATTGGGGATGACCGTCAGTCAAAGTGAAATGAGATACGACACATTGAATTATAATTATATGAATTAAAGTTGAATGGTCCAAGAGTATTGCTTTCAGAATATTTTATTGATTGTGTGGGTCAAATATTCAATAATGTGAAAAAACGAGTCCGATAATGCACTAATAATAATAATGACTAAGCATATATAATATTTCAGAAGAACATTTATTTAAATAATTATATTTGTTTTTATTTTAAAGTAATTTTATATAATACTATTTCGTCTAATTTGGTCTAGGTTAGATTAAAAAAATTGAATATCTACGAGTATATTGCAAAAGCGAGCGTATATTTATCCGCACTTTGTGCCGGCTTTTATGCCCTACCTGCACGGTGGGGGTTGTAATAAATTTGTTCCTCCATTTGTAACGCAAAAAAGGAAGTGTAGCAGATATGGAAATGTATATGTATTCTAGCTTAGTACGAATTCCCTGTTAGTACGAATTTTTAGAAATTACGCGAAATATTCCTGGAATTACGCCCACTTTCGATGAAATAAAATTGGAAAGCTTTATTTTTCAATCAATTAAAATATTTATGCTGAACTTTTATGGCTGGTATGACAGTGTTGGGCCTTACAAATCCACCAAAACATGGTAGTGACACTACTTCTATTTCACCCGATCGCTCGAGATTGATAAATTCGTATTTCATTCAGTTTTTGTAGTGTGTAATGGTACGCTTGAAAAATTGTTTGATTTCCTTGCTCTTCAGTAGTATTTCGTTGGTTGCTATTCGGCCAAAGAAATGTCTTTGCTTTAACTCATGTGACTCCGTAATATTGAAGACCTTTATGTTGGCTGCCTTTTATAAATGAATCAAAACCTCAATGCGATAGTCGCTTAGAGCCTTTGATATCTACTGAAAGCTTGCGTGTTTGTCTTCCTTCATCATTTAAAATATATTATTAATTTTTTCAATGACCGGCTGACCAAAACAAGGCGCATCCGTATATATCGAACTTTGCGGACCGGAAGAGAGTATGTCATTCCCCAGTTCATCGTATCGACAACATTCACTGCGCAAATTCTTCGGAATGTTTTTGCATCATTGCATCGTCTTGAATTATTTAAGTAAAAAAGTATTACATATCGTACTTCTGCTGATATATATCTGACATTTCGATAATGTTTAACCTATATAGCTTTCTTCATGAATTATAAATTAGAAAATTATCGGGACAAAAAATTTAATATGTGTTTGGCTGAGACAACTGACATATAAATCTTACTATCACTTATACATCGAAAACGGTGCAGTTGTTTTACAAAACTTGACATTTAGTTATATTTTATATTGAAATAAATGATAAATTTATGCACAAAGGAGAGTAAAACATCAAGAAGTTCTTAGTCTCCTTAGTCATTACGAGGGCCAAAACGAGACAAGTTTCATAGTCGAGCGCATAAAATAAGACTGCTTAAGTTGTATAAGCAATGACATTTCTATAGTGGCATATAGTTTTCAATTATACTTCGTAGAAACAAACCTAACTGAAAGCTCGAAGCAGAAATTTTAATGAAATTTCGCCCACATGTTAATAAATTTTGAATTGACTAAAATGTCCTAAGGGCATGGTATTTTAAAAAAACATACTGCGTTATTATCCTTGTACTTTAATGATATTAAAAATCCTGAAGCTATTGACAACCTTCAGTCTTTGATGTTTCATCATAATCACTACCAAACATCATCGCCATCACCAACCGACATGTACGGTAACCAATCAGTTGGTCCCTCCTGTGAGAACCAAACAACAAATGAAGAAAACGAATGATTAAATGCGAGTTTAGAGTGTAAAGTGGGAGATTAATAAGACTGCAATGAACTTGTAATTGTGCGGCTTGTGTCGTTATACGACAAATCCTTTGGTTGTACCCAAATAAATCCGATAGATTTTCATTGGAAATTGTTGCTGAAAATTTTGTTGTTGTTAAGAGTATTTGTATTGCCATGAAAATGAACTCCGAAGGGAAAATTTTGCAAGTTGAAGTTTTTGCAATTGCCATGAAGTGTTCTTGAAGTGTTGAACAAATATATGTCACAAAACAGTGGTAAACGTAGAGAAGGATGGTATGGAAAACGCAAAAAGAGGGAAATGAAGGGATATGATATCGAACAGATAGGAAGGGATAACATGAAAAAAATAAATGATCACAAAAAGGCTTTAGAAAAAGAATATTACAAAGCAATATAATAAAATGTTAAATATATTTTGTAAGAAACTCCAAAGGAAAGATTTCATTAGTTTTCTTTTAGAAGAAATCTTAGCATTTGTATCAACATCGGTGCTCGTTGTTGTTCTCTAATGTTGCTTTTATTCTTCCTCGACAATGTCGTGCTTGTTTAAGATTGTTTTTTTCTATAATATTCTTCCAGTTTGTTGACAACTATTTATTCTTCCTCTTCGTTACTTTTATCACCAAGCTTTTCTTCGTCGTCTTAGTATTCTTTCCTTTTCCTTTGCTTACCCTTTCTCGTTACCAAAATGTTACCAAAAGTTAAAGAAGGCATAAAACGGAGAGCTTAGTGCTACCATTTAAGCCTTGTTTGCTGTTATGGATTTTCTTTTTAACAATTTTTAACAATTGTTTCCAAAATTGCAAGTCGTATCCACCCCTAACAGTGTGAAGGTTACCTTTTGTGCTTGCTCGTGTGGCGAACGACATACAATTCCCACTCTCCTGGATCACAATGGCACATGTATGTGTGTTTGTGTGTGTATCTGTGTGAGTGAGCATTTAACTCTTTTTGTTGAGCTGATTACAATAAATTTTCTCTTTGTATGCTTCTAACGTGAAATCTCGACATATCGGGTCAAATAGTTTTTTCTATTTCATTTCTTTTGGAAGCAATAATTCACCGCTAAAACGAATCACAAAGAAATAAGAATAAATAGAGAGAGAGGGAGTAAGATAGAAAGAGAGTGGGGGGGGGGAAATAGAAGTAGTCAAGATAAAATAAACAAGGAAAGACGAAGTTGTATAATGGTCCCTCGGTACGGCTAACTTTTAATGTGCTATATGTGTGTTTGTTTATATTCGTACGAGTGGGTGAATATCTTCCACTCACAAGTGAATAAGCAGTAACACCTATAACAAAAAATAACAAAAATTAATAACTATTTACAACAAAATGCATAAAAACAAATATAAGTTTAGAAGAATATTATTTCTTTGAGGTTGTTAGAGAAATACTAAAGCAAGGTGAGCTTTTTGATGAACCCCACAAATAATCAACTTTTCCATAAACCGCCTAGTTTGAAAATTATTAGCTCGTACAATCATAATGTTTCCAAAGAAAATGTTGTAACAAGAGAATTTTTAATAAGAACATTAATAATAATTGAAAAAAAAAACAATTTCGAAAATATTGAAAATAATTTATTTTAACCAAATACATGAAAATCGAGTTATATGGTAGAACGTATTATTCACGAACGTTAAGATAATAACTTCCCAATAATTTCTTAGAAAGTAGATTAAATTTTAATAAAAATAAATTAGAAAATTTTTTAGAAAAAGAAACGTTACAAAAGAAAAGAGAATCACTGGAAATTTCTTAGAAAATACTCATATTTTCAAAAAACAAAATCTTAGGAGATCTTACAGTAATATCATGTATCGAAAATCCCTCAAGCGAAAGAAAGAGAAAGAGCTCTGAGAATAAATATTTTCAGAAATTCTACTACCTGAAAGTCCTTTGAAAAGAAAGTGACTAACTAAATTCATAGACCAAACTTTTACTACACTGAAAACTTTCCAAAGGTAAGATAATGTTAAATGTTATGACATAATGTAGGGTGTCCCCTGTGCCGACAAGACTTAACAAACAAAAAGAGAAATGAAATGTTATATTACCGTGTGATGAAGGTAGTGCTTTTTATCTTAAGTTCTCTTAATCATACTTAGAGAATGTCAAATTTCTAAATACAAGATACGTCGATACGTGGCTGCATCCCTTTTCCGAAGTTTTCTTTTCAGTTTTATCAGTTCCATTTTAAGGTTTCTTAGTCACCACATATTTTTTTGGTTACCGCGTAGTTATGTTGCTTGCTTGCGATTTTTCTTAGTATTTCTTTTGATTTTGTTGTTATTCTTCTTTGTATTCTATTCAAAGAGTTTAGTTATCGAATTAAATCCCCATTGACCGTGTTTTACACCGTCGGTGATACCGATGTCGAAAGTTTGGCGGTGGTTTTTTCATTTCTTTTGTAACTTTTCAACTTTAACTTTTATTGAGTAGTTTTTCAGTTTTATTAGCCGTGTGTTAGTTAGGGGGCGTTGCACGGAGATTGTGTCATGTTAGTGATGTTAGTGAACTAAAAAAATAAATAAATATATAAATAAATAACATTGAAAAATGGAAAAAACAAAAGAACGAAGGGAAAATTTCTGTGACCTCAATTCTTAATCCTCGTTTTTTTCTTGCTATTTCATTTTGTAAAAGATCATTCGTAATGATAATTGCGTTACGGTGGTAATGGTGGTAATGGTGGTAATGTTGATGATGGTGATTTCGGTATTGATGGTAATGCTTTGGAAAAATCCTAATTTACGATACTGGTGTATGATCCCTTTAATTTTAAAACCTTAAAATTTTTTAAGAGGCTTCGGTTCCAGGAATCTCACAGTATTTTATCCTCAATAGAGAAATGCTTTGAAAAAAATCGTTGCTTTTTGGTTTTATGTATTTGGTTTTAGGTATTTGAATTAAAACTGAATTTGTGGCTTAACGTTAATAATTAGGGGGAGAGGCTGTAACAAGATCGGAATATAACCAGAGGAATATTATTACATGAGGGATTATTGTTATCATTATCATTATTTTCTTTCAGCCTGAATTTTTTACAAAATTTTGCGAATTTTAGAAAATTAATTTCGAAGCAACTTTTCGGAAATCTTCACCGCTATGATTTTTACTTTATTCTCGAATTTCTTAATTAAGTTTCAAAAGTATTCACACTAGATTTTCTGATAGATTTCAAATACAGACTCATGAATTGCAAAATTTCTCAAAAACTCAATATGCTTCTCTAAAATTTCAATATTTTTTATTTAAAATTCCCATCCAACCATTAAAGTCAGCTTTATATGTGAGTACGTATGTGTGCGCTCACTATCATGCATCGTCGTACACGTACAAAGGGAAATCTGCTTACATATCCTTTGTTTAATATCCTTTCATAAAGAGTTGTTTTTCCTGCTTATTTCAGTTTCTTCATAAATTTTCTTTGCTTTGCCGGCCACTGTGTAAAGATAATAAATTTTCCAATTTTCCTTACTTTCTATCGATCGATCTTTTGTTGGTCGTTGGTTGGTAGGAGGAGTTTGTCGTTTTTTTGTTGTTGTTCGTTTATCAAAGTTTTTAATCGGGATTTTAGGGAAAGGATTAAGAAATTCTCGTTTGTATGAAAAGTTATTCAATTTAAAATTTCTCAATAATATTTCAACAAGTATTGTTTTCTTTCAGTTTTTAGGAGGTCATTGCGAGAAACGGTATTTGGTCTATAAGGCAGAACATTTTATATAATATTTAGATTTTTACATAAAATTTTTAATTTATGAAAACTGGAACAAATACTGCATGTTTGAATTAAAAAATCATTTCAAAGATTTAATGAATGAGCTTGCAATTTTTGTTGGTTCTCTAAATGTTTTCTATTGTTTCTAAAATTCCTTTGTTTGTATTTTTTTCACTCATTTTTTACAACCTACTGCTTCTCATAATTTTAACGAGTTTTATAATTTAATTCGTTGTAATTAAATCCAGGCATTGTTTTTATTAAGTATTTTTCGCTAACATCCTCTTCACCACCTCATTTTTCACTTCCTACCCATCGAACGAATTTACTTCGAAAAGCTTAAAGTTCTTTGTAATTTCATTTTTACAGCAGAAAATAATGCGATAATTGATGCATTTTAGTTGTACGAAATATTCTTCTTCAAGAAAATTCAGGGGCTGCAGGGTACAGTGCTACCCACGGTACGATGGAATGAGGGGGTTTGCAGGAATTGGGGTGTAATTTGGATTTAAATACGAAGCCGAGAAAATGGATACTGTCATGTTTTGCGTTGATAATGACAGAATTAAATGATTATGAATATGAAGGATATGATGATGACGACGGTTATGATGATTGTGAAGATGGTGTGATGAAAATGATGAAGGTAATAATAAAAACAAGTAATATTGTAATAACTGTGATGGTTCTTTCGCAGAAGGATTATAAAAAATGTTGTACTTGTTTTTATATAAAATTGTCCTTTTTCATACTTTTTGTAATTTTATCTTTCTCCTTGCTGAACACATTTAAATAATGAGACCAGTGCACTGAGAAAATCTAACCAAAAAAAAACAATAACAACCACCACAATATCATAATCTCATTCATACAAACACAAATTAATGGTTTTGACCCAGTTTTATTTAATGGATTAAAATTTTTTCCTGGCGTTTGGCCGAGTTGTTTTTTATTATACTTCTTACTTTCTCTCGCTTTTTCTCTCTCCCTCCCTTTATAGTTTGCGTCCTTCCGCAACTACTCTCTCATTCTGTCCAGAGTTTGGTAACAGACCTACGCCGCTTAATTTTTTAAATGGCTGATCATCAACACATTTTAAAGAGGTCACGGCAGAAACTGGTAAAAAGTTGCTGCAATTGCGATGACGGTGAATAAATATAAGCGGAAACGGTTACGGTCAACGCATTTGGAAGCTATATTTAAAAAAGGAGAACTAATTACTGTTGAAACAAAATGAATTAAAGGATTTCAACGCTTGACATTGAAGAAAGAAATATAATTATTTTAAAAATTGTCTGGATATTTTGCTTAATTAAACTCCGCATAACCATATCATAGATTTAATACATGCGGCTTTAATACATAATAAAATACTTTAAAATGAAAAAATCTTAACTTACGCTCTAAAAGCCCAGCCAGGAATGTATTCGATGCTATAGTAAGAGCGCGACCACAACTCCAGCCGAGGGAGGTATTGCTATAACAGGTATTGCTATAACCTCATCAATGCCATCATTCATCATTGCAGTGACGCTAGAAACCTTGTGGTGTTCTGCAGTGCATCAGAATTGAATCAAAAGAAGTGATTCATGGATATGGTGTGTGTCTGTTTGAAGTAGATGAGATTGAAAACAAAAGCAAGAAAACAAAGCAAAAAAAAAAAAGAGAATAGCATTAACAAACAGCAACAACATTCCAAACAAGGAAATAGCGAATATTTAGTCATATAAGTGACGTCGTTATGGCGCTTATGTATGCTTGTGTATCGAAATTCAATCCAAATATCAGTTTTAAACACTGTTGAAAATTGGGATTTTTTAAAAAATAATTGGTTCCTCCAATTTTATCTAACTTTCGTGTAAATTCAAGATATTAAACTCACGCTGAATGATTCAAATGCTACGTATATATAAATATATATACTAAAGATGTACTTTTCCTGAGATATAAGTATTATGAAGCTTAGCAAAAGCAATTATTTGTGTCGATCTTTATGAAGATATCCGTAGCCTTGTTGAAAAGCAATGCACGACTTATCACAAGAATTCACGGCACATATTTGACCAACTCGGTTATTTACCAGATCTATCAATGTTTATCAATCAACAAACGTTTAGAAAGGGATGACTGGTGGTTATTGACCGTTTTAACAGGGAAGACACAATTGCATTGAAGTGACAGAAAATGACAGAACTGAATTAATTTGATGCGATTTAACGTTGATATGTGTAGCGATTATAAGGATATGTATAGTAAGGAAATAGTAGCGTTCATTGAAGAAATAGTGTGTGGTATAGTAGTGAAAACCACGTGGGTATAAATATAAATCATGTGTTAAGGTGTCATATGTTGGATGAATTCACTACTACACTTGGAATAAGTTTTTTATACAAAATTAGTTACAAAATATATCATAAAATGGACTAGATTTTAACTAAGAGAACCGACTATAGTTGAACCCATCTAGCTTAAATCTTGCTACTACACAAAAATAGTTACAAAATATATCATAAAATGGACCAGATTTTAACTAAGAGTACCGAGTATAGTTGAAAAAAATCTTGCTTAAGAGAATATATTTCTTAAGGATAAGAGCGATTTTAATACTTTATGGTAAATGTCGAAAGAATAACGGTACAGTGGCAGTAAATACATAAATAAATGAGAAACTGTCTTTGAAACGACACGCCATTAGCCAGCTTCAGATCAAGTGTTTGTTTGTGAATGTGCGTTTAGAGTGTTGTGTACTTTCGTGAGTGTGTGCAGGCATAAAATCGAGGTTTTTGAGTGATTGATATGCCTTCAATAATAACCGTAAACGAACGAACACTTTAAGGACGATATCTTCAATATAGTTAAGGAATAAGGAATGGATTGAAAAAGAGATGCATAAAGCAGTCGCAGATGTTTGGGTACCATCAATTAATATTTTAAATTACTTTTCCCGACTATCGAATGATATTCATGAAAAATGTATGATTTTTTATTTAAATAGAACCATGTCATATTCAAAGAAACAATTTAAAGCTCTCCCGAAATAAATAGCGGGTGCATGAGCGCGTTTGTAAGCAGTATTAAAATAATAATTTAAATATAAATTTGTGGTTTAAATACAATAACAAGTAAGGGCTGCACGCCTATTTTTTGGAATTCACGTCTCTTTCGTCTGTATATGTTATAGTATAATTTTAATTCTGTATATGTTAAAGTATAATTTTAGCCTCAACATTACCTTACCGGTTGAGAAACTGAGCTAAAAATGCCATCGAACTCAAATCGTCTTTAAGAAATGGGTGTGTCATCGGCGCGTGACCATAGTTACCAGTGCGCGGATTACGCTCACTTTTGGGAGTACATTTTGGTCTTAAGTGTGGACCTTGATTGTGGTATATTACCTTAAATTTTCCCCTGCAAGCTCATATATTGAGGTATTAGGTGCAGAGAAATCGTATTAGCTTTAAAAATCGGTAAGGTACTTGGTCGATTTCATAAATTTTCAATATGAAACTCTGGGGAGAAAGAAAGTATTCGTGCCAAACTCCAATGGGATGGCTTTATTCGTTCTCCTGTAATAGTGATTTCCATAGACTGACCGACAGATGACAAGCAGAAGATTCTGAGTTAGAATATATATTCTTTTCTATACCAGTCGTTTCTCCTTTAATGTATTATATACGGAGGAACAAAGTGAATGTATCCTACCTTCTTCGGGAGTATGATATAAAAAGAAAATAAATGCAAAGCGATTTGTCTAGTTGGCTATTCTTTATTTACGAAGTGAATGTGGTGGGTGTGCTATTGTTGAGCTGATGATTATTTATCTGTTGATGGCTGTTAATCAGCTGATGTGCGCTAATCGGCTGAAGGCTATTAATCGCCTGATGATGGTTCTCTACTTTACGTTTATTAGTCTGCTCAACACAAAGTGAAGCGACTACTTTTACTTTTTAGGAATGTGTTTACAATTTGAAATAGCGAACGTTCTCGAATATCTATATTGTGTCCGTTGTTCACATCCTACTTTCCGTCCCAATTCTTGAATTATTGGAAACATAAGAGCCTACAATACTGAAATTATCTTCAAAATCATTATCTGCTTAATAGAAAATCAAATGAATTTTCACTCATACTTTCGCCATTAAGGAATTTTCTATTTGCCAAAAGGTCAACGACATGAAGAGTAACAGTTTTCTTTATTGCTTACCATGAAATGGCACAATCTTCAAAGGAAGGAGTGTTCGTGTGTAGTTTATTTATTCGGATACTGCAAAATTATTCACGAAGTATGAAGTGCGTATTTGCGATTTAGTATTTTATGGTATTATTATTATTATTATTATTATTATTATTATTATTATTATTATTATTATTATTATTATTATTATTATTATTGTGTGGCATTTGAATATTATTTTGAAAGGTTACTTTTTCTCTGTGAATATTTTTGTCTTTTTTCTCATCGCATTTACAGTTATTTCCAAAATTACTTGCAAATATCATCGTGCAGGGGATTATTTGAAAGTGTTTATTTGTTGGTTTTGGTCGGAATATTGCTCGTATTGCACCCAGACGTATCCCGACCAATTGCAGGTTGAGTTCAACCACCTTATTTCTGAATATATTTTTGAGAAACAGTTCAGTTGAAAATGCGTCCCACTCCTTTCCTCCCATTCACCCAAAATACTCTCTCTTCTGGTTATTATCCAGTATCTGCCTTTCTTTTTGTGTTGTCATTATTCCCAGAAAGCATTTTCATTTCCTAGCAGTTTTCTCCCGTTTGCTTTTTTTTCGACCCGTCTATGCTTTTAAAAATATTGTTTTGTATGGAAATGAAATAAATAATTCAAGCAAAGAAAAAGGACAATACGATAGTATTATTTCTTTGATTATAATTTTAATAATTCACCGAAGCAAACTCATGCACAACGCAATCTGTCCTTCAGGGATCGCGTACGAGATATTTTCAATTTTAACAACAGTTTCATTACACTAACGAAAATAATTCCTGTTTAGTGACCTCTAGTTCACCTTCTCAAATTTCCTGCAACATTTTCCAATAAAAATATTTTTTGTGTTGCGTTTTTAAAAAAATGTTTACAGTAAATTACTTTGACAGCCTAAAATATATCGCTTACTCGAATATATTGAATAAAAGAAGTATCTTACATCATATTTTGAACACTCTTTCACAAAGGCCTTTATAGTGATAAAAGCATTCTAAAAGTATTTATGCTTAAATGAAATGAAAAACATTCGTTGACCCGTCACCCCCATTCCATGGGTTGATTGATGGATGGGTGGGTGGCATCCATCCATCTCTGGCAAAACGCATGAAGAGTAATTTTTAATCCTTTTTCTCAATTTACGTTGGTTTTCTAAGTTCATGAATTACAGAACAATAGCATTCGGTAAAACGAGATTGTGGTTTTAGAAAAGAGGACATGGGTGGCTCTTGCGCAAGTGGTATGAACGGATTCGGATGATGGTGGATAGGAAATAAAAGCAATGGTACGATAATCAAAAACAATATGAACCTAAAACGCAAGCTAATGGATTTCCGGTTTGGTTTGTTTCGGTTGAGTACGGTTTGGTTGAATTTGTTGGAGTTCAGTTCGATTGTTCACATTTGCAACGTTAACTTCAGTCAGTAAAAAGCTCGATTTTATTATTATCGGAGTAACTAACTTCATTGTTGTTGTTGTTGGTATATCTGTTTGTAATCCTGTGGCTTTAGAGATGGTTATATGTCCATCATGCGGCGAATCACAAGGGGAAGCATTTATTCAGATTTGTATCCATGAGGATTTTGTGATTCGGTTTACTGAAAAAAATTTACAAAATGGGTCAGTTTTATTGGGATTTTTCAAAACGCATTTTACTAAAATTTGTTCTTATTTTAAACACACAATATTGCCATCCACCCTTTACTGAATTTGAAATAATTCAAGGGAATTAATTCCGTTCGAATCGACTAATCTGATCTTCATTCATACCGCTTCAAATCAAGCGACTTTGCTCAAGCGAAATCGAAAAACCTCCCTAATTAAACAAATTAAAGGATTACGGGACGAAGTTATATTAATTTTTAATTCATTTCTCTTTCTTACTCACGAATGTCGTGAGTTTCTTCAGAGTGTTCACAATATTTTTGAGGGATTATATTTAATCACCGTGAAAATGTATTTAATTCGATTGGTTAAGTTAAATATAAAAATTAAATTTCTCGACTTTCTCTTAATTAAAAATTTTATGTGTACCCAAATATAGATCAAATTCCATTTTGAAATACATCGCTGAAACTTATCAAATGGCTTATTCCACTATTGGTAGCTTGATTTATGAAACAAAAGCCATAGAACCGGAATTACTATAAAGAAATTCACGAATATGCTAAGAAGCGGATGTGGTTAAATCTAACCAATGACTAATCGAAAATGCAACTGGTCCTTCGTAGCGTAGCATCTCGGTGCACCAGCGGATGTGGAGTAGAGTTCTGGTAGAGATAGAAGAAATATCCTCATCCTGGGCAAACCGTTGATAAGCAATAGCTGGCAATGGTTGGCCGGATATTCAAGTAATAATATTGTTAAATGGTCATCATGAAATGAGGGCAATTGTAATGGTCTGTCATCTAAAATGGTTTGTCACATATTTTTGATGCAATTTTGAAAACGAATTAAATAGCATTTCAAAAAATATGTTGTGATTTAATTAAGAGGTGGCGTATTTCCAATAGTTTAAACTTAAAATTTCTCTTTCTGGGAGGATAGATAAGGGCACAAATTAACTGAGGGTGGAAAGGTAACTGCGAATATTAAAGGAAAAAAATTTATATATATTTTTGCTACAGCAAATTGAAAGATATGAATATTTTACAGGAATCAATTTATATGAATCCAGGAGTTACTAAAGAGTATCTGCGTAGATAAAAGGAGGAAATCAAGTTTGAGCAGAAGACTTCATTGTTCTGAAATTATTGAATGGTCAGGAAATAGAATCCTTTTATTATAATCAGATGTGTATTTATTAAAATTGAGTTAGAATTAAATAAAATATTTTTAAATATATTTTTTAAATACAAAACTAATATACGGAATTGTAGATATAACAATTCAAGAGGCTTGCAGCTCACACTCGCACACATACACACGTATAGAAAGTATAGCCTGCTTGTATGGCCATAATTTTTTAATATATCCATGTGAAGGCAGAGCACGCGTACAAATACTTTTCTTGTACCGTTAAACCTTTTACTTGCAAACCAGATTGATTAGGCCTAGCTAGATTATCTAAACAAACTTGTGGTTTATTGTCAAGTACTTTTTATAATTTGAGGTTTTCTGAAGGAAATTTTGTAATAAAATATTGATATTTATTCCTCTATTGCTTGAGCAATTCTATGATACGTATATATATATATATATATATATATATATATATATATATATATATATATATATATATATATATATATATATATATATATATATATATATATATATATATATATATATATATATATATATATATATATATATATATATATATATATATATATATATATATATATATATATATATATATATATATATATATATATATATATATATATATATATATATATATATATATATATATATATATATATATATATATATATATATATATATATATATATATATATATATATATATATATATATATATATATATATATATATATATATATATATATATATATATATATATATATATATATATATATATATATATATATATATATATATATATATATATATATATATATATATATATATATATATATATATATATATATATATATATATATATATATATATATATATATATATATATATATATATATATATATATATATATATATATATATATATATATATATATATATATATATATATATATATATATATATATATATATATATATATATATATATATATATATATATATATATATATATATATATATATATATATATATATATATATATATATATATATATATATATATATATATATATATATATATATATATATATATATATATATATATATATATATATATATATATATATATATATATATATATATATATATATATATATATATATATATATATATATATATATATATATATATATATATATATATATATATATATATATATATATATATATATATATATATATATATATATATATATATATATATATATATATATATATATATATATATATATATATATATATATATATATATATATATATATATATATATATATATATATATATATATATATATATATATATATATATATATATATATATATATATATATATATATATATATATATATATATATATATATATATATATATATATATATATATATATATATATATATATATATATATATATATATATATATATATATATATATATATATATATATATATATATATATATATATATATATATATATATATATATATATATATATATATATATATATATATATATATATATATATATATATATATATATATATATATATATATATATATATATATATATATATATATATATATATATATATATATATATATATATATATATATATATATATATATATATATATATATATATATATATATATATATATATATATATATATATATATATATATATATATATATATATATATATATATATATATATATATATATATATAATATATATATAAATATATAATATATATAAATATATAAATATATAAATATATAAATATATAAATATATAAATATATAAATATATAAATATATAAATATATAAATATATAAATATATAAATATATAAATATATAAATATATAAATATATAAATATATAAATATATAAATATATAAATATATAAATATATAAATATATAAATATATAAATATATAAATATATAAATATATAAATATATAAATATATAAATATACAAAGAAATTACGCATATTCCAAAAGCAAAAGCGCTTCGCAATTAAAATGTATGCTTTTATAATAAAACAAAAGCTTCATAAAAAAACTGTGTAAAACGTGCCAAAAAAGTACATTGAGAACATACAAATTTCGTGAAAAAAAAACCAATTGTAAGGGAGGTTCCCATGTTATTTCTTTGCCTGAAGTATTCCATTTTGACGTGCGCTAAAAAGGTTAAAAAATAACAACAAAAGCAACTGCGACAACAACTCTGTGTAAATATGGCAAACACGAGGGCACAATTCAATCAATGAATGATGCTAATCCAATTGACGGTTGTCAGCAAAAAAAAAAAAAAAAACAATGGAGGAAAACTAACGAAAAAAGGAAAAATTTCACGGTGTGAAATGCTTTCTGACATCAAAAGCGGAACAAAGGAATTGCAAAAAGTAGGAAACAGGTTAAATCAAATCATTCGAACTAAACTGAAATCGCAACAACAAAATTGGTTGCTATTTTTCCCAGTGACACGTAGTCAACTTTTAAATGTTTTACTCGCTGTCACTTCACCCTCTTTGTCTTTCTCTCCCTTTCTCTCTCTCTCACTTTCCCTCTGTCTCTCTCTATTTGTTATACTTTTCCAAACAATTGATTGAGATTCACACAGTCACAAACACATCCAGTGAAAACGTAATATTAGAAGTGACACAAGGTGTGACAATAAATAAAACGCCTTAGCGTTTTCGAGCGAATCCTGTCAATTTCGATCTTCTGTTTAATTTTCCGTTTCAAGAGATGAATCCAAAAAAACCCAATTGAAATTCAAAACTAACAAAAACTCACGCCATCAATGAAATGGAAAAACGACTACAACAACATAAATATCAGCTACAGCAAAACAACGAATTGCAAACAAACGAACTAACTAACCAACATCACAAACGTTGCATATAAATGACGGTTTGAAATGATCCGAAACGTGAACTGATATCAACAAAAGAGCAATAAGAATATAAAGGGAAAGTAGTCGAGGTTAGCGGTAACTAACAGTCACAACAACAACAACAGATATACCAGAAAAAACCATAACGAAGCTTACCTAAATATTGAAAAGGCAATATTTACGTTTTAGAACACTACACAAGTAATTCTTAATGCTTATTAGCGACATGAAAACTACAAGAGATTAACTGAAATTACGCCATAGTTTAAAGAGTATATGTAAACCGTGATGATACAACAAGTCCCAATGAATGCAAGGCACATGAAACAAGAGCAATTATGCATTAAAATAATAGCCTGTTAATATGAGAAATATGTGTATATAAAACAAGAGGAACACAAGGAGGAAGAATTTCTTAAACTTAAACCCAATCAACTGTAGAATATATATAAACCGTGGTTTACTCAAGTGTTAGTAAATGTAACGTTAATTACTTATAACCTATATAAAGGCTTGATGGTTAGGGGGGATATCTGAACTGCTTAAAATCCAACAGTAGGGCTGAATCTAAGCCCAGAATCTTGTAGTTTTATAACTGACCTAGAGCTGTCTTGTGCAGCCCTGTACACCAAGGTAACACATAAATGAATGCGTGTATGGAAATATTTCGACAATAACAAATGCTAAAGTGAAATATAAATAAAAACTCTTTGCCTGAAATTTTCAATTCTAGATAATTGCCTTAGATAAATCGTAATAAGCATAAAATCTAACATGCGATTCATACAACGGGTTTGAGCATTTCGCATGAGTTGGGAAAGGAAAAATTTAACAGAATGTGAGGAAGAAGAAAGATTTTAAATTTACTCCCCTTTCGGCCCTAAACTTATGAAGAACGTACGTTTAGACAACAATAAAAAAGATGAGATTTTCTGAGAAAAATCGAAAATTGCAATACGGTGATTAATTGCTAAAATCTACCTTTTCCCCTTTATGGATGGAACCAGTGCGAAATCAACAATTAAAAGAGGCGAGATATATTTCAGGCGTCAAAAAAAAAAAAAAAAAAAAAAACAATGTACAAATATTTAATAAAGAAATACATAATTGGTCACTGCATTTATTTTAATGTAGATGCGCATAGTGCTTTTGTTACTACTCTGGGTTTTTACCATTTTTGTTGTTGTATAATATAAAATAAATTAGAAAACGATAGCTGCTTAAGAGGCAAAAAGAACAAATATTCCAGAAATCCGTCATTCAGAAAGCCACAATTTTTTTTGTTTACAATCAGTCAGAGACTTTGGAATAATCAAGGCATAACTTCAATACGAGCTAAGCCATGTGACTAAAGATAATTAAGGTGATTATTCTGTTCTTATCCAGAGAAAACCACAAAGTGCTTGTTGAAACCAAACCAACATTTGTTGGTTGGTTATTCGTTTAATGGATGTACAGTTGTTAAATCTGTCCAAACAGGTCAAACTGACCAGACGAACCAGACAGACCAGATAATACCAAGTATGCAGACATATAGAAGTAGGAGCTAATAGTCAAACATCTAGCGTGCTGTCACACCACGAAAACATGACAAAAAATAAGAGATCTCATGCACGCATATGTAAGTCCCCACTTACTCATGTATCTATGGGTTTTGTTATTTTTCGACGAACTAGTGATATAGGAAGATAGGGGAAGACAGGGAGAGAAAGGAAGGATTATTGTTAAAGGTGGCAAACAAAGGAAACTAACGACAAACAAGGGTATAATGAAAATAAAAATCTACCGATGATTGATGCTCAAATTGTGGATATTAATTCAGTATTAGGGCATTATGTCATAGAAACCGTTGTTGGCATTTAAAAAGGTTGATGTAAATATATAAAAATAAAATAACCGCTTATGTAAAGTAAAGAGGACATAATGTTAGCACTAATTATTCTATTTATTTCAACGTCGACCTAAATTAATTCATTGAAAATATGCCTAACCTACCTAATTTTATATATTTTAAATTATATAAAATAATTTTGAAGGCTTTAATATAATCTTCGACATTTGATTGACTAATTGATTGGTCATGAAGGAGAAATCGGTGCTCGATTTGAGACTCTTTTTCTTTTTACCTTATAGATAAATCCAATCAGACTTTGTTTATTACTCATGACACTCATTTAATAAGACTTTCTTCGGATTCGAATGCAAAATTATGCAAATTTTATAGCTTTAGTAATGAAAAAATTGTAGTTTTGTGTAGTAATATCACTGCATCAAACCGTAGATTATAGACGACGGTCTATTGAAGTAATTTTTATAGACCAAACGTTATCACAGAAATTGGAAAAAATAAGAATGTTCGCTCATTGAGAACATTTTAAGACAAGCAAATTGTTCAGACTAAAAAGGAGGGAGTCCCAACTAACGAATGAGACAGTTTTGTTGGGAAAGTTGGCTTTTTGCTTCATTTTGTAGAGTTATTGACTATTTTGGCAAACACTTGCAAATTTAGTTAAAATATTCCATGCTTTCCTAAAACGTTAATTTGTTGTAAAATCTTCTATCGTATTTTTGAGTGATAGATAATTCTAGACTTCCTAATCTATGAAAAATTAATGCTGCAGTCGTAGAAACATAATTTTCGAAACACTCAAATGTTAACGCTTATCTTTTTAACGTGTACACGTCTGGTAACAAAACTTTTACGTGCATTCACAAACAAAGAAACAATAGCAACAAAAGCAACAAGATCCACTTAAACTTAGTTGCACAGAATCACCCACGGCACATCAGCAGACGATGGGGTGTAACATACTCGTATAACACACTGAATAATTCCCGCATACTTATCCATTCATCTCTTCGGTACCGTGAAAGCATTTTCCAAATTTCATGTGAACAAATATTTATCGCTGCTGAACATCTCAATGCAGCTCTCTTCATGGAAGGGCGTACAATTTCTACCGATCCAAATTCTTAGTTCATGGATAGTTTGCGAAAAGTGAGACAACAAAATAGACAAATCGACTACAGTCTCGAGCCAAAATAGTCACAGGAAATGTTGTTGGAGGTCTGCAGTGTCAAGTAGGTTTCTGGGGTAAAAGGTAGTAAAAGGATAAAGGGTAGTTTTATTAACGCGATGGGTGTGGTAAAAAACAAAGTTGAATAGTGGAATAGTAGGGTCACCGCCGAAAACGCAATCGGGGTTTGAAACAAAGTCAGAGACGAATTGTAATTGAAATGGGAGATATGAGTAGCGCAAAATCTTATGTGCGATTGGAGCAGAGTAGGATATCAGAAATTGCATCTGGCAATTCTGGTTCGGAGAATGCGTTGGTAACAGTGCTTCATTTAAATTTATACTCTTAGACGGATTATGAAGACCTAGGTAAGGAAAAAATCTAAAATGACATGAAAATAATGCAAATAAAATAGTTTCACGGTAGTTTTATGATGTTGGTCTCCTTCCCTTTCTAATCTTTTCCATCTGAAATTATCTTAAAAAATCCAGAGTATAGGTTACCAGAGTGGGGTTTACCCGAGAGCATTTAGATTTCAGTTTTTGTAATTGATTGTAAACATATTGGCAGATTTCTTAGGAAACCTAATCGAGTTTTCCTAATCTATTTCCTTTTAATAAAAACGGGTTGAAATAATATTTTCGGAATACACCACTGATTGTTATTTTGTTTCACGAAATTCCAATTCACGTTATATTATGTGTGCAGAAATCTGGATGGTTGAGTCTTTCGTATTAATTTCAAAGTATCGCACAGTGATCCAGAATGAGGAAAGATTCTTATAAAATATAAATATTTTGACGGCTTTAACAACTTTTTACTCGGCAGAAGATTCTCTAGATTTTCGTTTAATCTTACCCAGAATTCCTTGGCGTGGGCTTTAGGGCCTGTAGTAGCCGAAAGTTTCATATCTCATCCGAAAATTCCTCCTGGTTTAGTGCACTATTTTAATTTTCTGTTTAGGTGTATGATATTTTTCCACTAATCTGAAGAACTGAGGGTAATTCTGTTTCTGTAGTTTAGCCGAAAGTTTCTGTAGTTTTTGGTATCTAAATTTTTATTTGATACTACAAGCAGAAGACCTAGTTTTTCCAGAAAGAATATATCGGCATGTTTAGGAGATATCGTCTGACGAAGTGGACTACTGAGATGTATAGCTCTAGTTATTCATAGAGTTAAATTCGGTTGAGAAAAATTGTGTTAAATATGACTCAGTAGCTCAAAATTAATGAAAAAATGGTAAAGTTTAGCCGATTGCATACTAAGCAACTTAAAGGCCAACATTTTTATTTAATCATTTAACTTAGTATTTAACTTATTAGTATTTAACTTATTTTTTTTATCTATCGATCATATTTTTATATTATTTTGTATTATTTTGTATTATTTTTGGGCAGTGAACTAACAGTCCTTCAGTTGGTTTGAAACGGTGGGAAGGTGGATTCTGTTTAATTATTCATTTAAATAAAATTAGAATATTCAATCTGTAGAGCAAAATAATTAATAATAAATGAGCTAAATATGTTATAATATAATAATGAATAATAAAAGAGTTGGTTTCGTCTGAGTTCTGTGACCCCCGACGACCTTGATGACCTAATCATACCAGTAAATTTAAAAGATATTGCTCCATGAGGATATTTCTCTATGAATTTTAAGACAGGAAATCTAGAATATGTTAGTTATCTACATAGTTAGATTTGATCCCGTGTGTACATTCCCATGGTAAGCTAAAAGCTCGCCATTAAATACAATTTAACGTAAAAACTATCAAATTTGTTTCTTTTATAACATACCCGCTTTTTATTGCGCGAAAACCATCTGGAAGCAACTGCACCGTTTTCTATATGGAATTCTGATAATCGCATTTATCTTTCGATTGCAGTTAACTTTGTCCTATAGTTCCTAAAATATGTCTAGAACATATTCTTAGGCCAATACTTACTCATTCCGACCACCGTGCGACACTTCTTACATATGAGTAAGAATGTAATGTAATGAAGGCAGCTAGAGATTATAGTTAGAAGCAAATTCTTAATCAGTTAGTGTGCAATAAGCTAGTAAATTAGAAAAAAGTGTCAGCTAACAATAAATGAGTCACTCAAAAGGGAAATTATGGCATGTCGTATCAGAGAAGGGTGATGGGAAGACGTTGGGGTATGAGTAAGGTAAATGATATGATAGGAATATGTTAACTTAAGATTAAGTGTTACCAATTAAAATGTTATCAAACGGTAAATATGGTATAACATCGTTACTGAGAGCTGCCAATGGAAAATCGATGTTATATTCACGAAAAGGAAATAATCAAGGTGGTGAAGATCGTATTTTCCTTAAAGTCAAACCAATGTCAAATTAAGTAACCGAACCAACGTGGACAGAAATGGAACCAGATATAATGTTATCGCACATCAAAAAGTAACATGGTCTCAAAACTGCAAAAAATTAATGCAATTGCAAATAGAAGCTCATACAGATTGATTCCAATTTCAAAATGTTAAACTCTAAAGTAAATTTAAGGATGAAATTGCGGGGAAAATATAAAAGACGTATTCATTGGTTCAACGAGCTTGCGATAAGAAATCCAGAGTCTTGATATTTTAGCATTTAGAATCATAAATGGAAAATAAAATCGACGAAACAAAAATAAAGCAGCGAACGCTTTTAGTTGTGAAGGAACGAGAAGGGAACGAGAAGCTCTAAAATTAATCTTAAAAGTAGAGTGCGGAAGAAGAAGTCACAGATGCATTTAGTGAAATCGGATGTCAAAAGCGAAAACTGTAAGGAAAAGAAAGAGAAGCGCATAAGAAGATAAGAACTGATATAGCTCGATAGTATCGAAATCTTTGTGAGAGTACTTTGAAACGATACGAGTAAAATCATAGAAGAAGGTGATGGTGATGATAGTGATGAAGGAGGACAAGCAGAAGATGATAATTGTGCATTAGAAGGAGGATAAGTGCGACCTGTATGTAAAGTTTGGAATTCTTTAAAACGATAAAGAAAAAAATTCATATTCTAGTGAAAGAAAATGTCGAAAGTTTTCGTTATAACATAAATAATAAGCAATTAAAAAATAGCAAATAAAAAAAATGCAAAAATATGTGTATAACAGGATATATCAATTCGAGTTTGTTGAGTTTGTACCAAACGAAATAAGAGTTTGTAGCAGTCAAAGACATACGAGTATGTTGCATAAGATTAAAACGCGTATATAACGGATAATATTAAAAACTGTTGTTAAAGTTAGTCACGTGTTTTTGCTGTCAAAACGAATGAAATCTATTACGGGACGTGTTTACGATATCAAAATAAATGAAGAAAGAATGAGTGAAATGAGAAAATTTTCAATGTATTTGTTGTGAATATTAATCATTTATCCAAAAAGCTTTTTGCACATTTCCTTAGAAAAGCCCTGAGAATTGATATTGGGTAATATGTGCAAAAGACCATTCCTTAAAAGTCGCTTTCAAATAAATTCAATTCGAAATTTTGGCCATTCTTATTAAGTTTCCTTTATATAAATATATTCCCTATATACTTTTATAAAATTGTTGAGACGCATCTTCAAAAAGGTCTTCGTCTCCTTTTTTGAAAAGCATTCTATATTTTTTGAAATTATATTCAATTCTTTAATCCCTTTTTGGGAAAAGTTCGTTAATACCTCGAATAAAATTGAAATTTCTTTAGACTAAAGTCTAAATTGAAAATGAATCAATACGTTTTTCAGAGGCATAAAAAGACTGACACATTTTGAAAATAACAAAGAACTCCAGCAGCTTCTTTAATGGATTGTCATAAAATTTTTGAAATATTAGTCGTTCCTTTCAATTCTGTTCACTTAAAAAATCCACTAGTAATGGAGGCCACAAATAAGTGAGAATTGATGGAGTCAAATTGCAAATAAGACAAGTAAAAATTATTATCTTCCACATTTCAATACAATACAGCAGCGATGGTGTGGCGTCCAATTAAATTACATATAGTGCAAAATAATTTTACGGCTTCGAGAAGAGATAAGAAATCAATTACTAAGTTGCAAAACTCGGGAAACTTGGGATATAGTATACTGCTTTCGTACCCGATCAAAGGGATCACGTCATAGCAACCACTTTTCATCTGAATGTGACCCATGCTACACCACAGTTGCATGCAAGTATCGACGAAATAAAAATATGTCGAGGAATAGAATTTCTTCAAACAATCGAAATCCCTCAAAGGGGTCATAAAGGCCAGGTTAAAAATATCGGCGGGAGGAGAAGACGGAAGAAGGAAAAAGGGGTATAAGTAGCAAAAAAGTAAGGTTTCAATAAAAAATGGCTCCTTCAGCAACGACAAGGATGACAATAACAGAAATTATGGCATCAGGCGACAGCAATTGTTAAAAAGTATTAACAATATCGACAAGAGAAATGGCAGCAGCAGCAACAGTGACAACAAAAAAGGTTAAAAGGATTCCGTATACGATACAAATACATCAGACGACGCGATGTCTCGGTGTAAATTTTCGACTAATGCGACAAATGAAATTTTCGTCACGTTTCACATTACGAATTGATGACGATGATGACAGAAATGACAAGGCGAGAAATGACGGTGGCAATGGGATTCGTAACACTGGCGACAGTTATGATGGTAACGTTATCGATGGCGTTGGTGACATGTCATAAGTATCCCAAAAGGCAGTTAAAAAAGGTCTTTAGTATAAATTAAAGTTTAAAAAGAGAGCTTAAGAATTTATTAGTATTAAAAATGATCTCTGTAATTATTTTAGTACGCTTTATTTATAAATGTCATTCCATTCAATGCAATGCCATCTCTGTCCTTTTCGGAAATGGCGCATTTAAATTAGTTAATCATAATTGAGAGATTATAAAAAGACAGGTGTCAATTTAATTGTACCCTATACATAAAGGATGGATGGTATTTATGTTTGTTTCTCGATTGCAATACCGAGGCTTGACAAGTGTGGATAATTATATTTACTCTAACTCAGAATAACCCTGGGCTTTCTTATGTCCTGGACAAGGTTTCCTGGACTATATTATGGGTGTAGGGTATATAAGCTTCGTCATCAACATTTTTCAAGTGTTGAACGTTCGTCATCTTTTCGTAAATGATATTTTGCAGAGATATGCTTACCAAGTAACACTGACATCAAGATTTTTTTTGAAGGGACTGACACAATAACTGCTTAATTTTAATTGAAAGAAATTGATTTTTTTGATTGATTTGATTGATTTAATTGAAAGAAGGAAATTCTTCACGGGAAGAAACATATGTATAACAATAAAAGTTTATAAAATTTGCTAAAGAAGTGGAGTTTTAATTTATTTAATTATTATTTTTTTTATCTATTTATCGATTTCCGTACTTTGTAATTAATTCGAAGAATATTTAATTATTCCAAACAGGACATCATAAACATCATCGTTATTTATGGTCAAAGAATTAACAGTCTTTCAGATTGTTCGAACCGTTCGAAAGTTGGGTTCTTTTTAATTATTCATTATTAATTATTCATTTAATTAAAATTGGAATATTTAATCAGTGGGGAAAAATAATTAATATTTAAAAATAAAGCAAAAGGGTGACTTCGTCTTCCTTCATTGTCTTTCGCTTCAACGGCGCGGTCAAGAAACTAAGTTTGAATGAGTTTGATGAAGCAAGTTTTATCATTATCGGTACAAATTTTAACATAATGCAAATTTTTAGTGTGAGCTAAAGAGGGCTGAATTAATGAATATTTTAAAAAATTATAGGAAAAGTGAGGTTTCAATACGATGCAATATTTATAATAAGATTCTGACAAATTATTATATAAAAAAATAATGTCACGTTTTAGGGTGGATCAGGCTGAAATAGTTTAATATTTTTCAATTATTATTTCTTTATTGAAAAAATTTGATGCGAAATATAAGGAAGTTTTCAACTCTACCCTACTAATTAATTGTTTTTTTAATAGTTTATTCCATTAATTGTCTACCATTGCAATTAATGTTGATTTATTTATCAGTGAATGATGTTTTGCTTGTGACGAAACGAAACAGAGTAAAGGAACTCCATCCGGATAAAAGAATAAACTTTATCTCTGATTCATTGATTATTTTCGAAATCTCAATAGAATTTTTATTAAAATGAGACGAAGTAAAATTACGTTCATTGGTTGAAATTTTAAACTTTCTTTCTCTCTCTTTTTTGTCTCATTTTCTCTTTCTGTTTCTCTTTCTTAGTTCAAAGTACGCTGCAGTGTTGAATAGATAGTATCTTTGTCTGTGTTTGTTTAAATAAACTCCGTAACACTCATTCATTTTTGCATCCTGCATCCATCCATAGAAACTTACAAATAGTAAGCAGTCGTCGACCTGTATTGTGTATTGTTTCAGGATGGATGATCAAATTTAATTAGAAACCAACGAAGTATCCTTCATCCTTCAATCACCAATACAAGTTTTGGAGATATTAGATGATGTCAACAATTTGTAGACATTTGTATGTTTCCACACATATAATAATAACGATAACAACAACAACAATATTAATAATGTAACTTGATATGATGTCCCATCATCATACACTTTCAAAATTATTTTATTTTTATTGTATGGATCCCTCTGCAGGTCTGAATTTTTATTTCGCAGGAATTAAAGCGAAATATTTGGTATGGTTTAATTAGAGACGAATCGGTCTCAGTGATATGATATGCCGTGAGAGTGATATATACATCGTTAATGCTCCCCTATATATGCTAAATTTTACGACATATTGGCTTAATAATAAATTTGCTCATCTCGTCAAATTTTGTTCGGAGACGAAGTTGTCGGGAATGAATGAACAAGAATGCAAGCAAATTTAGCAATATAGTTTGCCATTAATAAAAGGTTCCTACTGGGTTGAGATGTGTAAGTGACGTGTAAGAGTAACATTGGTGTGAGTAAATTTATATGTCCAGAACATAGAGAATTAACACAAAAACAACTGCAGCATAGTTGTTCCTGTTGGTCTTGTTGTTTTTATCCCGATCCTGCTTAACAATGTCCAACATTCAACATTGAGTATTCAGGCCATCATGATATATAAAAGCAGTGATAATTAATTAGTTAGAAAGAGATAGAGCGCTGGGTCAGAGAAAGAGGAAGATATAATAAGAAGATGAAAATGTAGAATCGGATGAAGGAATTGATGCTGCAGCACTGCGACGATCTCCTTGTCTGCTGCTAGTAAATACGAGTATCCGTTCTGAATGGTGGTTACGTACAGATTTGTGTATGAGTGTGTGTGTTGAAGATGCATATATTTATAATGAAATATTACTTTAGATTAAACCATTTGTCGCGTGAGTTGCGAAAATTCAGGAGTTCTTGTAAGAGCTAATACAAGATAAATTGAAAAGTATTTATTCAATTTAAAGTTCAAAATTCATTAAAAATAATATGCTCTAATAAAATAAATTATGTTATAAATAAATATAAATTATAAATAATAAAATAAATATAATAATTTAGCTCTGAAGGCTTCAGCTAATAATTAGGCTCTTAACTTATGTTTAACAGAATTTATTCGAATCGAAATAATCTGGAGCACTTGAGTTATTTTTAGATTGTGAGGGTGCAGTCTTAGCACTCTACCTGAGAGTTCACAGTAATCTGTTCAAAAATTTGCTTTGAGTGATATCTCTTGAACAAACTCTAAAGTTTCACATTTTGACACCTCGACGAAAGAGTTTCTCTCGCTAGTAAAGGAAGGTCTATTAGATGATACATTAACTCGAGTATGTCCAGTAGGATGCATTCAGGCCCTTTGATGCCATAATTGCAATCGCTGTAGCAATTTAATTTTATATTTAACAAAATCCAGCAAGGGCATTCGAGAACTACATCGCTAGAAGCAGTTAACATTGTTTAATGCACTAATGATGCCAGGCTTTGAAAATTTTGCACACGTACGATCGTTCTAAATTACGAAATATTTCTTTGCCTTTTCGAAAAAGAATACGCTTGCATATTTTTACACTATATAATGTATATATATAATGTAGCACACTATATAATGTAATAATACTGCACAATAAGTACACATAATGTTGTACGATATGTATAATAACACACTTTATCATCTTCAAACAGTAGTAGTTTTCAGGCGCCATCTGCAAAGAATTGTGTTTACGTACTTTTAAATTGGCTGTTTCTTCTATGGTTGTTGTTATTGTTGTTGCTACTTTTATAGCTTAGTACTGTTATTGCAGTTGACGTCGTTATTTTCAGGAAATATTGTAAATGGTCGCAACTCAAAACTTGGTCCTTATGAAAAGTTTTATAAACAAAAAGTGTAACAAAAAAATGTAGGTGTGTTTTTGTGTCTTTGCGTTAGGATATAAATATTTGAGGAAATATGTGAGGAAATGTGTGTAGGAAACTTTTATTACGGTTGAGGGTGATAATGGCAACGGTAAATTTTTATTGTATGTCCATTCGTTTATTACATGGCATGAAGACATGAAGTCTAGAGGCCCGTATGAGGCTGTTTCTGTCTGTCGAGGACAAACAAATATTTGAATCACGAAGGTAAAAAATCCTACTAATTATGAATAAATCTAAAAAATTAATGAACCCAAAACTAAACAAATTCTCAATTTTTATTACTCTTTTTAAAAATCAATTTTAGCTAAAATGCGGCCCGTGAAATAATTTGCTATGGTCATGCCAGAATTGCAACGCTCGTTTTAAGTTTTTCATTAAATGTTTAAGGGATAAATACATTTGGAACTTTTTGGTGAATAAGAAAATTTTGTAATAGAAGGAAATAGAAAAACCGAAGAAAGAAAGTTTTCCTTGATTTTAAAATCCATTAGGTAGATAGAGTTATATTGTTCTACCTTACGGTGGAGGTAAGTTGGCTTTGATTCTATATTAACCGAAATATGCTCAACCTTTACTAGAATAAAGGATCCTGCTTTTTTCACGAGTAAAACGAAAGATGGTTTGAGTTTTACAATTAATTCCGAAATCTTAATTTTCTACATCGGTAATACGAGGAATGAAAAAGGGATTTATAAAATAATCATTCATAGTAATTGCAATATTTATAGTCCATGGTTTGGTAAAAGTTTATATTTTTCAGCGCGGAAAAGATAAAGATTGAGAACCACCCCTTAAAGTATATTTCCTTGATGACGCTGGGATTCGGGGTACCTTAACTTTTGTATGTTCGTATACTTCGTGTTCTCAATAATGGAGTATTTATGAATTATATGCACTAACGTAATACTAGAAATTTCCTGTATAATTCATATCGGATGTAGCAAACAGCTTGTAGCATGTATTTTTTTTACTTTTTTGGTAGTTTTTTTGGAACACAGACAGGGCATCAGTAGCAATGCCAGCAATGGCAACATGAGTTATAACGATAATAATACAATAATAATTATAAAAAATATTACAATTATATCACAATTATAAAACATATGCATAAAACGCTTGTTTGCACGTGTGTTTGCATAACCCTTGCAATAGGGTGTTTTCTTATTGCTACTAGAAAGTAGCGGGTTTATAAAAACAGCAATTTGTTAAAAAAGGGTAACCAAGTAGTAATTTTCTCTTGAAATTGGTTTAACTGTTTCCATACAAAATTTTTATAGACAAAGTATATATATATATATATATATATATATATATATATATATATATATATATATATATATATATATATATATATATATATATATATATATATATATATATATATATATATATATATATATATATATATATATATATATATATATATATATATATATATATATATATATATATATATATATATATATATATATATATATATATATATATATATATATATATATATATATATATATATATATATATATATATATATATATATATATATATATATATATATATATATATATATATATATATATATATATATATATATATATATATATATATATATATATATATATATATATATATATATATATATATATATATATATATATATATATATATATATATATATATATATATATATATATATATATATATATATATATATATATATATATATATATATATATATATATATATATATATATATATATATATATATATATATATATATATATATATATATATATATATATATATATATATATATATATATATATATATATATATATATATATATATATATATATATATATATATATATATATATATATATATATATATATATATATATATATATATATATATATATATATATATATATATATATATATATATATATATATATATATATATATATATATATATATATATATATATATATATATATATATATATATATATATATATATATATATATATATATATATATATATATATATATATATATATATATATATATATATATATATATATATATATATATATATATATATATATATATATATATATATATATATATATATATATATATATATATATATATATATATATATATATATATCACGTTTTTACAAACTTGATATCTTGACAATTGGTTTGGTGTTGGTGACGCCACATATTTTACCGCCTACAAAACTATTTCCTCTCTTCTTTCTTCTATTTACAAAACGTATGATCTAACGTAGTAGGAAATGGTTTTTTAGAATGCATAAGTTTTTTCAAAAACAGAAAATTATTTATAAAAATCAATCCAGAACCCAAGTGGCTACACCAAGAGAGAAGGGGTATCGAATCGACTAAGTCGGATTACATGCAACATTTATGCAGCATCGAAATGGTAAATTATGCAAAATCTGAAGCAAATGCACTAAATGCAAATAGATATGCTCACTTCCGCTTCCGCTTGTTTAGAGTAAACCTTCTTATATTGCTTTGTTTTTTCTGTTCTATTTTCTTTTTCTTCTATATATGAGCATATTATTCTGCTCCTTGGCTCTAAAATGAGAAGAGAAAAAATATTGCTGTTTGTGCTTTTGTTTTATGATGATGTTTGTTCCGTTATTTTCGTTTAATAAAAAATTAAAAAATGTTAATACATCGAAAGGTAGTGCATTATACTAAGAGCAAATGCAATAATCGTTGGGAATAATACGAACAAAGCATTTTCTTTTTTCCAGAAAGTGCTTCAATTGTTGAAAATATTTGCGAAAAGAATTTTCTATCGTGCCCTTATGTGTTTTTGTAAGTCTTGTATTTTTGTGGGCATGTGCAAGTGAGTGTCTGAGTACATGCGTCTTTACGTGGGATTTTTAAAAGAATCATGATTCGTTTATTATCTGTGTAAAATATTTTCTTTCCCTTAATTTTCCTTATATTGAACTTTTTCTAGTAGAAATTTAATTCAGGTCTCAAGGAGAAACTTAACTAATAATACTTGGCATGGTTTTAAGCGCAAATATTCAAAATGTAGCGCCCTTCATTTGTCAGTACCCTCACTTTAAAAACGTTTAAAAGCGTGATTGTCAGCGTCTCGACTACTCCTTTTAAAGTTAAAATTAATTTGGAAATCTAAAATCTTAAATTCTTTTTTTTCTTGTATTCAATTTTTCCTTGATGTCATGTTTCATCCTTCTGCCGTTCTATTTAAAATAGCACGAATAATAATTTTTTATTGTTGTGTCATGTTTTTTCAGTAGCGTCTTCGTAGTTGCGGATTGATCTCCTTAAGCAAGCAGAAGCAATCAAGCAAGAGAGCTTCATGTTTTATGTCTTTAATGTGCATTCAAGGAGTCTTGTGGAGCTCTATAAAATGTGCATCAACGAACGAAAATATTAAATCTTATCGATAGGTCCAGATAAGGCTCCCCCGGTACGTAATTTTCTTTAACTCTTCCTTCCAACAAATTGAACATCTTGTCGCCAATAGTTTTTATGATAGATAAAATTATCGTGGATCTGATAAACTGAAAGAAATAATGAAATCAGCTGCAAAGCAAATAAGAAAGAAACCTAGTATCAAAAACTTAATGCGAGGCGATGGCGGGAATAAACCAGTCGAGAATCATAAAAAATATGAAATGAAGTAATTTGGTAAGGAATTATATATCCGAATAGATATCCGTGATAGAATATAATGTTGAAGAACGAGCGATAGAGGTGCTTAGGTGAACTTATAATACCCTTGGGCTACCGAGATTAATTGAAATAGTTTTCATTATGAAATTAATAGCAAACCGTTATGGCTTTTGCAAACTGAAAGTAATGAAATAAAAAGGAATCATAATAATTGGTTATAGTCTTGTTCTTGGTTTTTCTCGTTAGCAATATTTTCAGCTGGTTTCTCCGACCAAGCTGACAGCAAGCCTGAGTGTCAGAAGGAAAGCGGAAAAATAATCTGTCACTTCTGGGAAATTATTTTATCATTTATATTGATAGGTTGATTGGGATGGTTGTTTAATCAGTGGCGTGATTTATTTGATAAATTGATTGACTGAATAATCAGTTAAGCAAGCGTTGGTTGATTGATGGTCGTTTTGGTTAATTTAAGATTGTTGAATGATTGGTTGGTTTGGGTGGTTTCTTCTTAAAATAATTGCTGGTAGTGTACCATCTTTGGATTCCTGAGCCTTGAGTGTGATTTTTTAATAAATTTATTATCCGTTGGTACACTTTTGTGAACGGGATTGAATGGTTAATGGCTTGGTTAATTTACATTTTTATTTTCATTTCTGTGCATTTTTATTTCGAGACATTTTCCTATAGAGGCCAAGGATGGAATTAGTTGCCAAGCTGCAGCATTTTACAATTAATTTTGCTTTCTTTGACTCTAATAATATTCCCTGAATAAAAGTGAATAATTTGTGAGAATGTTTTGTAGTGATTGATTGCGGAATTTGAGGATGCTGGCTTAAATTTTAATAACAGTGTTCAATATTTAAGAAAATACCATATTTTTCGACTAATTCAACATTTTCTCTTCATCACATCCATTCATGAATCCCTGACAGTTTGTCATGACAAAAAAAACATTATGTTAAATAAAAAATACGTGGAATCCTTAATGAAACAACAAAGGACGCTACTGTAAATGAGTAAAAAAAAACGAAACACGTTTTCAGTTAAACTTAAACTCCCCTAATTCATGACTGTTAAGGCTAAAGTTTTTTGGGACAAGGGTTGTATTAAGGTAGTGGCGGGCTGGAAACCGCGGAAACTGCAGCAGTCGCGTCGTTCGAAATGACGCCGTTGGAAGCTATAGAAGAAAACTGAAACCTGAACGAATTGAAACAGATGAAATAAAAGCGTAAAACAATACCGGAAACAGCTGAAAATAAAAACAAAAGTGAAATACCAGACAACAACAATAACAAAGAGAAGGAGAAACAGTAACAATAGGAGAAACGGCAGGAAAAGTGAAGGCAATAAAACATGAGGTAACTTCATCGACAGATGATACGCGACGGTACTTCAAACGATCTGGTAATCGAGAGACGAGAGACTTGTACGGGTATTATAATAAAATATTGAATTGAGAAGACGAAGGAGAATTTCACCTGCTGGAAGTTGAATGGAGCAGACACATATACATTTTTAATATGGTGTAATATGTGGTCTGCTACTGCCGATGTTGCTGCTGTTGTCGCTGCTGCTTCTATGCAGTCTCCGGCTACGACTACGACTACTGTCATAAATAGTCACAAAGATCTTTTGGAAACGTAATGTGGTTTAATACCCGACGCAGGTGTACTTGAGAGAGCGGAATTAAATAGATTTCAAAAATAATTACCACCAACGAAAATAACAACGGGCAACGATGAACAGCAACAATAACGACAACAACAACACATCAATTGCAATTACGTGCAAACGAAAAATTTTTGTACGTTAAGTACACTGTTGAGGAGTCGTGTTGTCGTTGCTATTGTTGTAGCAGTAGTAACTACAGAATGAACTTATACTGATACTGAAGAGCATTTCTTACATCCTCTTAATATTTTCTTGCTCTTATGCAATTTTCCTTTTGATTGTTCTCTTCTACTTGGGTAGTATTTTACTTGCAGGATGGTTCATAAATAAAATCCATATACGATATACAATATAAAACTATTGAGTCATGTACTAATTGCCTGCCAAAAAAATATGTCTGGAAAATTTTTGTGCAGCGACTTCCGGAACCTGAAATTTTAAAATACGAAATAGTTGTATACGTTTAATATTAATGAGAAGAAGATTGCTAGATTTTAGATTAAAGTCCGAGTTTATTAACACCAGTTTATTCCTGTTTTAAGGCCATCAAATACTTTCTGCGTCTTGACATAACTGCGCGGGTTAATTCGTTTTATATAATTTTATTTCAGAAAATATTTTGAAAATATTTTGAGGTTTTTTGCTTTTTTGAAAATATTTTGAAGTTTTTTATTTATACAGCAAAAATTCTTGTAATATACAGGGTCATATCACTACCTTTTCTCTTGTGTTTAAACGGTATCGCTTAAGTTTCAAAATATCTTGCTGACAGTTCGAAATTAATTCAGGCATTCAAGTGCAATATTGTTCACACTTTTCCTGTTTTAGAGGTGTAAGGGGTTTGCTAAGTATAATAAGAACGGAACTACCGGCGAGAGAAACCCTGATTGTTTAATGCATTAAACTTAACCTTTGTGTTCACTGAAATAATTAAAATCGTCATTGTCATAAACAGCGGACGGGGAAAGTACGTCTGAAGGGTTTATTCGATTTGAGAGAGGGATTAGTTTTCACTTAACTTAAGTAGTATTTTCTTCGATTAGTCGAACGCCTTTTACCCTAAATTAAGATTAATTGGCACAAATTGATTTGAATCCATTTCATTGAAGGAAGATTACGTATAATACTGCAGAATTAGTGTTGGTCGCATCTGCTATATTTTATGTTAAAATCGCCGGGAGTGATTGCTTGTATTCGTGTGTAGTCTTAGTCCTAGCTTCTGGTAACTGTCCGCGTCCTCTTTAATAACATTATTAAACATTCCTCCTCTTACTTGTAAGATAAACACCAACAAGAGTCACAACTACTGCGGCAATTAAAATTATCCGAATATCCCAAATATATTTGATAATTATTCCTTTTTTCATTTTTAGAGTAATTAAATTTTTTTTCATCCTTTGTCCAAAAGCATTTTTGAATGAATCTGAGGTATTGAATCCGCTTTAATGATTCTCCAAAGTAGAAGCGCATTCGTTATAAAATGTGAAGTACAAGCAATAATGAATGACAAGCGGAAGCAGTAGAAGAACAAGCAAAAGTAAAAAAAGAAAATATAAAAAACTCTAATAGGAAGAAATAAAAAATATGAAACATCGAATCACTGAAATATAATTAAAGCTGATTCTTTTTCTTCTTTCTCTCCCTCGTTCTCTTCTTCTTTTTCCTCAGCGAAAAAATCGCACAGTCAGAATTCGGATCCGGATTCATTAACAAAATACGTGCCGGGCATTAAGCATTTAAAATATTCAAAACTATAACAACAAAAACGATAGTTCGATGAATCTCTTGAAGACCACAAAATCTTATAGAATAATTAGATGTTCCACTAAAATCAGCAATATCATTAGCCTAAGGACTGTCGCCCTTAGGGACCAATGACCAAATGACCATTTCATATTTTGTTATTTTTGTTTTTCTGTAGTTTCGGTATTTTGTTGGTATTGTCTTTATTACTATTAGTAATGCGTAAATCGAAGACAGAAATTCATTAAAATTTCTTAATGTCAGTCTAATATTAGATCGTTAATTAAGCCATCATTTCTGTTCGTCCGCATAGCAAGTCCTGGGTAAATGAGAGGGATAGCATGAAAGGAATATATCTAAGTTTCTTTTATGTTCCAGTCTTATATCAGCAAAGTTAATCATCACACTAATTATAATAGCTTTTCCAATTAGTTCAAAAACTATAATGGGGTTGAAGCGCATTAGACGAGCCAAGCCAATCGTGCTACTTAACAAATTTTGAGTTAAATATAATCCAGAAAGTATCTTATTATTTTTTAATTGAAAAAGTCAGTAAAGACGAGATGTAATAAATCTGTTAGCTTCGGAAAAAACTTGAAAACTATTAAATGCAGTTAAGGATAGATAAAGATCACGATTGTTGGAATGGTTCTGATTAAAAGAAACAATAACAATTTAAATACAATTGATTTGCTCGTAAAGTATACCTGGTGCGTTCAGAAACCTATTTCTTTATTTTTTTTGTTACAATTTTTATTTAATCAATAGAATTGTATTATGAAGAAATCAAGGATTATTTAGTTTTTATGAAAGAGTTGAAAGTGTGAAGGAAAAACTATTATAATGCATAAAATGCATACATAAAAGAAAATGCAGAAAGGATTAAAGAACAAGATATCGAAATATTTTCAATCTTTAGAAGCTTCGACTGTCTTATGTTCATTTCGTTTTTTCTTCCAATATTGCAAAAATTGAAAATATTGAAAACAAAAGAAAAACAAAGAAATGTGGAAAAATGCAAATTTTTTTCCGTCTATTCAGCAATTCAATCGCACACACACATGCGAATACATACCGTCATCATCATCATGCGTCATTATGCATTTATAAATTCTGATAACTCACAATTTTGGTATGTGTTTGTGCGTATATGCATATGCGAGCTAAAATACATATAAACTCAAGTGAAGAGAAGTTAAGCGCGATACTTCAAAACTTTTTTACTTCAGACTGGTTTATCTTCTTTCATAGCGATGGAAGGAATACAAACTCATTCTATACATGTGTGTGCTTGTGCATATGTGTGTTTAACGCATGCATATTTATTGTGGGCAAATTGGTTTTTATCTGTGAAAGTTGTCTGCGTGTGGAATCTTTTGCATTGATTTTAAAATATGTCTAGCCTTCATATATATAATTTTTTTTTAATTCTCATGCACTCATCTTTTAAAAGACATGGGGATTCACACGTGATAATTAATACATATAAATACTAAATTTGAGCTGCATCAATTAGATGGCAAAATACAAATCGAACTATAGAAAAATATAATGGAAAAATTACTCAGTATTCTTCATTAAAAACAAGGGAAACACAATATACCAAAATAATATTAACCGTACTTTCTTCAGTAAATTCTAAAGGTGCCCCTATAAGCCCCGTGAGCAGTAGAGCCTGATGTCGAGATTTCAAATGACGGTTAAGAAAATATTGTCGAATTTCTAATGACCCAAAAGCATCTGATATTGAAAACACAAATCTTGATTTGACCCAGTTATCTGGAAAAAGGCAAGTACATTTTCGGCTCTGATTCGTAAATGATTTGTTACGAACGCATTCCAAGATTTTTGTTACGCAACCACGTGAATATATGTATATTTTTGCGGTTTAATATAATTTGGTTGCGACTTCCAATGTTTAAAAGTCCAAAGAGCTTTGAACTGGTTTCAAAGTAATAATTCGTTGCTTGTCGTTTTGTTGTTTTTTTTCGAATAGTTTCTTCTTAAAAATACACAAATATATAAAACAATTTCGTTGTTTCATGGAATACACTAAAATATAAAATACAAATTCGAACATAAACATTCTTTCACTCAGTTTACATTACACAGCTTACATCATTGTGGCATCAGGCTAAAGTATCCCAGTCTATGTACAATTTTGACTATCAGGTTAATAAACTGAGAAACCTGTTTAAACTATCACAATATTGCTCTACAATTAATTCGTTACACTTTCTGTCGACATGATAAACTTATCCAACCAACAAAACTGTCAGCATGTCGCAAGAAATAAACGTAAATCTTTTCAGGATAACCTCGCATATTACAAAATGTGTTAAACGCCGAATTAAATCTTAAGCTTAAAATTACTTAAATGCTAAATTAAATCTTCGATGGCTGAGGACATAAAAAATCGAATTTTTATGCATTCCGCGCAGTATTAACCTTATTCCGTAGGTTATCATAACGAAAAAGCTGTTTGAATTATGATTATTTTCCATCGAAATCCTTTGTTTGCCAACCGTAAGCCATCATTAGTATGGAAAGTAGCTAGCTGGCTGTGCTCTACCTCACTATTTTCTTCCGGACAACTTACTATTTTTCACCTCATCAAACATCGAAATTTTAATAGAAAATTTCCGTTTTATATCCTTTTTTCATCCTTCGTAATTTTTTACTCTTCGTGATGTTGGCGGAATAGTTTAATGGATTGGTTGATAGGATGGGCTGGGCTGGAGTGGGGAAATATGAAATTAATATGCATAACACGTAAATATTTTATAGATGCTTCAATCATTTTTTATTTCCACTATCTTCTTCGCCTTCATACTGCCTCTCTCTTTCTTTCTTTATCTTTCGTTTTTTCCTTTTATGTTTTATGTATTCATAGTGTGTTTTATACCTGCAAGGATCTTTTTGTATTCTTTGAAGTTAATATCAGTTTGGCAAATAAGTTCATTCCTATTTTAGTTATACGAAAAAAAATGAAAAAGTATTAGAGAAACTGAGACGAAACGAACTTATTTGCCAATCTCTATAGATACCTCTGGGAGAATTATGCATGCATATAACTAACCACATTATAGGCCCTCGTGGCTTTTCCGCCTTCATTTTACATTACTTTCTTAATTCTGATATTATTGCTTCTTCGCTTTCGGTTCTTTTCAAATTAAATACGGCCAATATAAAATTCTTCTGAATGTAATAAAACTACAGATACCAACTGTACGCCAGCAGCAAACCAACTGCCATTATCTATATAATATATCTATATTATGATATAAAATATGCCAGCTCAGTGTTGCAGCTTCAATCGAACACACGCACAGACATATACGCATACACACTCGCACACAGATGGTTTGAAGGAAAACGTTTTAATAGAAAAATTCGACACTTTGGCGTTAAAGAAATCTTTAAATTGTTAAAAGGCTCTAAAATTCAATGGAAAATAATCTTGGCTGAGATTGAAATTTATTACAATCAATCCTTACGGCTTCATTGTTGAATTGAAATAAATTTTTAGAGAGATTGAATCTTAATGGTAAATGGAATTATTGCACGAAATGTTTTCATTAATCATATTATATTAATTAAGTCAATAATAACTGTTATGCAGGTGAACATTCATAAAATTACTTTGACAATTGACGAATCTATGACAAGCATTAGGAAATGTAACGCTAAGATAATAATCTTATTAATAAAAATGTATGGTAAAAATTACGTCTTAATTATTAAATTCAATGGCAAGGAATTATTAAAATTTAAAAGGAATATGGGAGATCAAAATATAGAAAATTCTTTTCAAACTTTAAAAAAATTGAAAATGCGCAAAATATTTTATAATGAATCTCGAAAGCTGTCGATATTTCGGAAAGGATATTTGAAAATCTATTGATATTAACATGAAAACATAATCGTCAGAGTTTTAATATTCTCCATTATCTTAACTACATGTGGAAAATTTTTGAGTACTGTATATAGATTTCCTTTTAAGGCTTAATTAAATTCGAAACTTCATCACATTTGCCACAATATCTCCAAAGTAATGCCTATACTACAATCGTTGTTCAGCATACCAGACTGCTTATTTCGTTTTTAACTTTCCTAAACATATTTTCAGATATTCCCTACACCAATTACCATATTTTAATTATAACAACCTCATCACATTTTGCACAAATTCCCAAAAATATGAGTCTGTTGTGATATAAAGAAAATGATGTGTTGCCATAATCTAGGAGTGAGACTTATTCCTATTGTTGTTGTTGTTTTTATTTACTTGGGATTATAAGGAATAATGGTACACAGGTGTGCAAAATGTTCCGTACAAAAAAATTATATAATTTATGATTATACCAAGGCATCATCATTCCAGATTTCTAACGCTCGTCATGGTCGTCGTTGTCGTCATCGTCTTCGATTAGTCGGCTGGTTGCAGCTTGCTTCCTCATTTCCTCTTTATTATATCCATCCGTCCATTCCATCGTTTCTTCATCTTTTGTTCGTTTTTTATTTTATTTTCTTATTTATTTCTTTCCATTACTACTGCTTTCCTTCCTTATTTCTTCTTATGTGTTTTTCTCTTTTAAGAGGAAGGAGGCCTGCATTGTGTCCCCCATGAAATTGCCACATTGTATAAACAACTTTAACGCCATCTCTGTTAGGAATTTTAAATACATTAGATGCCATATTTTGCAAAGGGTATAATTTATAGCACTGCACAAAATATATAAAGGATTACAAGCGATGAATTTTGGTATTTTCTTGTATTGAAAACAAAACACGAAAAGACATTTTTAAAAAGTGAGACAGAAAAATTTCTCAATGAGGTAGTCAATGTATTCAATGGGGTGAATGTTCTTATTGCTGAAATCATAGGAAGTCTGGTTTCTGACTGTGCGTGACGGGAAGGAGAAGGAAAGCTGATAGATTGCAAGATCTGCCAAACTGTCGAAATGTTTCTGGTTTTCCCGCATTCTATCTTTTTATTCGTTAGTTGGCAATTTTCAACTTTTTACAGAGCATAAAAGCAACTTTGACCGTTTAAGCAACCCACGATTATTACCGTCGGTGAAGAAGTGTATGCAGTCTTTTTGTTTGTTGTTAATACTTTTGGCTACGGGTAAAAATAAATTTGAATAACGCCTAGTGCCATTAGGCCTTTTGTGGAGCTCTCTAGCACAAGCGGAGATTTCTTATCAAAAACGTAAGAGCAAATAATTTAAAAAAAAATTACAATGAAATTTTTACTTGTTTTTATAAAGGACCGTAACTTCAAAATGAGGAATTTGTAATACCAAAATACGCGCGACGTCTGTAAAAAGTAAGAAGTAAGAAAATAAGAAGTAAAAATAAAGCAGTCAACGTAATCATGGGTGCACGACGTGTAGCAATAACAACATCATTCTCAAGGTTCTGCAATAGGTAAATGTGAGTGTGGTTAAGTAAGGTCTAAGTGTGTGAATGGGAGTGTGTTTGGGTTCGTGCATGTGTACAAATTTTTGAATGCTCACATTAGTTCGCTAACAAAATGGAATGTGATAAATCAAAATGTCTTGCCAACATCGGAAAAAAGTAGCGATCCCTTCGATAAAATCTTGAACTGAAATATTTGATATAAATTCTAAATTATTATTAGTATCAAAAATGTTAAAGTTAATGAGATTAGCTTAGTTTCGAAACTTTGAATTTATTAAACGTATTTTTAAAATTGAAAATAAAAGTAAACTTAACATTAAAAATTATATGCTATCAACTATAATCAATTATTTGACATTAGAAATCATATGCTATTAACTATAATCAATATTAATACAAGCACTATTATATACATTCCATCAATATACAAAGTACTCTGCCAAGGTGCAATAGGAACTCAATGTCAATAGATAGGTTGGATAGAAAAAATCGTGTGGCAATTCGGGACAGTTACCTCGGGTTTAGGGATAAATGAGCTTTTAAAAAAATTTCTCTACATATAACAAAAAATCAATGACACTTTTTCTGAGACCGTGTTGGGTCGATAGACCATCGTATCGTATAGGGCTGTATGATATAGGGAGCTTTACAGGATTCCCGGGCTTCCAGAAAATTTTCCGTTTTATTTTTGTTGTTTCTTTCTAACGCTCTGGTGAGCAAATCCGTACTTACTTATAGTTTAGTTTATGGTTGATTAATATCTTCTATGATAAAAAATTTCAGTTCAAGTAAACAGATTCGAACCTCGTAAAAGATTCGAAAAATGTTCAAAATTTTTAACAGTGTAGTCAGGTTGCTTAAAATCGGGCAATAGTTTTATTCGAGTTTATTTGAGGACATATAAAGAGTGTGTTCACACAAGAGGCGTTGAAAAAGCTGAAGAGAGAAGAAAATTGATTGTAGGAAACGAGCCAATTTATTTTCAGGAGGTGTAAAATATTTCATTCAAAATTGAGTTTTGATATCTTTAAAATGAAAATATACGCCCATGATGAGTTAGGACGTTACTTCTAGCGAAACATTTCATTGTTTATTTAATAAAATTTAGTTTTATATACAAATATTATAGATAGCCGTAACGTATAATAAATGTTATGAACTAAATTGATGCATATTTTATAAATATATTGAATAAAATTGATTGGGTATGCAATTTCTCTTACTACAATAAATTATGGAAATATTTGGTTAGGAGTTAAGCCTTCTCAAACGTAAATGTAGTCCTTTCTTTCTTATTAAATCGTTTCATTATATTTATATAATATCTCTATTATCGTTTTTGTATCTTCATAATGTTGCATCCATTTTTACTTTGGTTAGTTTATGACACTTTATCTTCAAAAAATTGGCTGATTTTCTCTATTTGCGAAAGCATCACTATTTGTAATCAGATGATCTATCATTAAGCAATAATCTTATTTACACTTCCGGTTCTTTTGCTTCAACATTTGAAAACAGCAAAAACCGAAACTAACTGGGTTTTCAATCCTACCCGAGAGCCCGTTTGCGAAGAATGATTGAAAATTCAGTGGCAACAGTACCCAAGTCTACGCTCCAACGGAATGACCGTCTTACCTACAACAATTTATTTCAATTGAACTCTAGCAACTCCTGGCATGGGCCATACATATCGTATCGGTTGATGCCATTATAGGAAGTGAACGCCAGTATGGTTATAGCGTATAGTATAGTATAGTGTAGTGGCTATGGTGTGGTGTACTGTCGTGCTGTTGCATGCCATCATTGATTCGTGTTGTATCGAATCAAGTGAAACATGAAACTTGTAAGGAGTTGAGCAGCACGTGAACGACCGACCTATAAATGTAATAAGCCGTCGTTGCTTTTTGGCCCGCTTCCAAGAGGTCCGAGAGAGCACAAGAGAAGAGTACGTGTCAAGCACCTTCCTTCCGGATACGACACGATAAGGAAATGTAACTGCGGCGCTGTCGGCGATATGAAAGGGATAATCATATTGTTAAGAATCAACAACGCGCACGGACAATGAAGATAAACAGCAACAAACAAGCGAACAACAAACTAACAAAGAAACGTAAACAACAACAATTGTTCGAAGACATTAAGGAAACAACAAACAAATCAACAACAATACCAACGAACTATATTAAGAATAAAATAAAATCGAACAGTTTGTCGGCGCTTGGGCGGCCGGCCGTTCGTTAAAAAATCAAAGAAATAATGAATGAATGACCTAAAAAATTCCAGATTTTGTGCTACTTTGATTGTTTGTCGAGTAACCGCTTCAAACTTTTATAAGAATTTACTTTTACCAGTTTTTCAGTTTCGTCGGTAATTTTTTGGGTCGTTGTTTTTGTTTGTTTTCAAGATTTTTTTGGATATTTGTAGTTTATTTTTTCATGTTTTCTTAAAGTTTTATAGTTGTTTATTGGAATTTTTATGGGTAAAAGCTTCGAAAGTTTGATTTAATCTTATTATTGCAATAGGATCTTAAAATATGAATGTGAAAAAATCTGGAAAAAAAAATAACTAACACGAAATGGAATTAGTCTGTTTTAGATTATTTTCAATAAATTTATTAAAATAACACACGCGAGTGTATCCCTTAAGGGAACAATTTCTTATGTTTAGAGAAATTAAATTGAGAAATAATTAATGGAGAAATAATAAATTTTTCTTTCAATATTTGTCAGTCCAAAATTCTAAATTATTATTTCAGTCAAAAATAAGTTGGTTTAAACATTTTTTAATTAATATTTCATTATTGTTTTCGAATGTTAGGATTCCTGATGGACTTATTGGAAGGATAATAATTTTTTCAATGTAAAGAATAAAATGTACAATCAGAAAGAAGATTGTGCAAATCCCTTCGAACAAAATTAATTTCCTTTCTTTGTTTTTTAAAATTTTTTATTTGAATATCAGATCAAATTAATTTTGAATTATTAAAAAATCCATGTAAAATCGTCTAACGTATTCAAAACAATGAAATAACATAAAAGTCAGCCGTTGATTTCATGACAACAACAACAACAACAATTGGCTGAAATTTGTAACTTTATGCAACAATTCCTCTATCCTCTTTTATCCATAATTAGTTGCATGGTAACCATAGAATATTTCTTTCAAAACAACACCGAGTGGACGGGAATAGGGTTTGTGAGAGCTAATCCGTTTTTAAGCCTCGAAAAGAAAGCCAAATTAAAACCATCATGTGAACAAAACAATATCATGAAGAAAACAGGAAGCAGAAGAACAAGCAAGAGGAAGAAAAACAGCATGGAAAAATGATTATAGGTTAATATCCTTCTTAATTTCCGCAAGTAAATCTTCTCATAATGCTTTCAATTTTCTGATAGAGTAAGCAGGCAGGAATTAAAAACTTTGTATAAAAAGTAAAAAATCAAAAAGTCTTTTCTCCTCATTCTCATTTAATTGACGTTATTCTTTTGTTTGTTTCTTAAAGAGAAGGAAATAAAAAAGTTACACGGATTAATTTTCCACGACAGTTAATTTTTGATTTGTGAATACGTACGTTTTTGAATGAGTTGATAACTTATGAAAATAGTTCTAAATATGACCTTTTATATCAGTCGAAAACGAACGAAAACTGAAATTTTTATTGATTAAATTTATATTTGGTTTCAATAAAATAATTACTTTTCAATATTATTTAATTTTTGTTATATTAATTATCTAATTAAGGGTCAAAAATGGAATTCGGCTACGATATTTTTTCGAGATTTCGGGAAAGTGTTCGTTTCAGTCTATAATAAACTAAATTACTAAAAATGTTTAATTTAAAAATTTATTTCATTAACAAAACTTTTAAATTAAAAACATTTTTTTGACGCTTTATTTAGTTCATAATCTTCAAAATATTTTCGGTGTTAAAAATTTTGATTATGTTAAGAAATTTATTATTAAAAAATATATAAAAATCATTTCAATGAATTAAATATTAGTGCACGAAAATCTACGTGTTAAAATTTGAGTTGCAACAAAATTATTGTATTAAACTCTCTGAACAAATTACATTTAAACAAAAATAAAATCAACAATTTTGCTAAAGTTCGTTGAGCGCACAGATTAGACAACAACATGTGCTCTTGTGAAAATTACTAATATTTAAGTATTTTATAGATTTATTTTGTTGAAATAATCTTAAGAATATTATGATTTCATAACACACCCAAACGTTTTCAATGAAATCCCGAAATTGACAATCCTATCTGTTATGAATGTTTCGAATTGTCAATGTGCTTACTTGTTTATGCCATGATCACACCATCACGTTGCCATCACCTCCACACTTCGTCATCCGCATTCCTCCTTTCCTTCTTTTTCTCAATTATACTTGCTGACAATCAATATTGACTGTTGTGCGAATGGAGTGGAACGATGACCAGTAACGATGAGCGCTGGTGTCTGAGCAACAATCACAATCAGAGCAAATGTCACTACACGGAATTGTTCGGGTTCATGTCATTGTCGTTGTTGGTTTTTTCCTTGAGTTTTCATTTTTCATTTGCAAAAATTTTGCATGCATTTAAATGCGTTTCCGTGTGTTTTGTGTGTGGGCTCGAGTAGAACTTACACTAGTGTTACTCTCTAAATGCGTTTCTGACCAACACTTTTTGGAAGGTTTGCGAAATAACAAAACCATCAAAAACAAGAACAACAACTGCAAACTTTACATATAAATACAAATACAACAACAAGGATTGCCAGTTACACATTTTTTGCTTTCCGGGGAGGTTTTTTGTTGGTGATGCAATTTGTACCCCTGACATCGGTGGATGTTTATGTGTTTGTGTGTTCACTTATGTATGTGTGTGTATGTTCGAATGTTCGTTTTATTGCAGTTAATCGGAGAGTTAATCGTGTTTTATATAAAGAATGAGTGAAGTTAATTTTCATCAATGTTTTACCGTCCTCATTTTTAAGTGCGTTTCGCAGTTTTTATTCAGCTTAATTCTTTTTTTTTTATGTATTTGTAAAATGCAATAAAATATCAATAAATGTCGATAATTTTGAAGAAATTATCGCAAGTCAGTGTTCTGAATACAATAATTTGAAAGGTTACTTCATTTATATTTCATAATAAATAAAATTCAATTAATAATATCATAGACTTGGTTTTAAAAAGGAAGCAACCGTTGGCCTCCTTCGACGAAAATTAAAACAAATTGTTTGTAAGTCAAGCAATTAAGAGGATTCATGTATAGATGCTTCTGTCAAATACATTTGAACATATAGGAACAAAGCTTTGCGACAAAGCTAACATCAACAACAACAAAAAGTAAAATCAGACCGCGTGCTTATAAATCTGTAGAATGAATTTGGTAGAATTGAAACAATTGCAGAAAAGTGTTGCAGATGATGTCGGAATATGCGCAATAAAGAGCATCAGCATCAGCCAAAGCATAATAAGAGAGAGAGATATGGTAATTACTGTTTTCCTCCCAGAGGGCGCTGAAAATACGGTTTCTCAGAAAACTAAAAAGGAGAGAGAGAGACTCTCATGCGCGCTCATTTTCTTTTATTCAGTGGAAAATCAATATACATCAAATTACACTGGGGCAGATTGACTAGTTTAAAAGGCTTGCGACACAAAAAATGGCCATTTCAAGCCAACAAGAAAAAGGAAACGCCAGCTACGCGCTGCCAAGGAGTAGCGCTTTCTATTAGTTCGACCCTAATCTAAATTCATATAAAAAACATTACTTTGAGCAATTAGAAGTGGAAATAGTAATTGTTGTTGTCGTAGTAGTAGTAGTGACTGTTTGAATAGCAAGAACAAAAAGTACAACAACAGCAATAATAACGAGTAAAGCTATAACAAGGACTCGAAAGCCCACAAACACACTCTCAAAGGTGTGACATGTATAAATGATTTTAACATAAAAAAAGGCGAAAACTTCAGAAATAAAAAGATAACAAATAGGATGGTGAATATTATAAAAACAGTAAATACAACAATGCTAACAAAGAGAGCAACCATTACTACCATTGCAATTACTGTTGCTGCGCTACTGCTGCTCTAGCAGTGCTACAGCTGCTGACTAGACACCCAAACGCACACTCGCGAACAAAAAGATGTACTTTAAAACAAAGTAAGAACGTATTTACAATATATACGCACATACATACACACCCGCACATATTGACATACACACACATGCGAACACACACACACATACACATTCGAACTCACACAACTCTCAAGGATAATCTCCTTTGAACAATTGAACAGTTTAAACCATGTAGGCATGAGAGCGAACGAGAGGGAAGAAGAAAAGAAAAAACTGAAAACAGGAAAATGTGGCCATGCCTCACGTAGAGATGACTTTACAGTTTATAGCCGGTTTTAGTTTTTTGAAGTGCGTTTTAGCTGAAATTGAGATTGTCTGGATGAGGTTGTAGTCGTTGATTCTCGTTTTTTGAAAACTTTCGATTAGAAAAAGAATGACAACTACGTTTCTAACTGAACATTCGTAAATCAATCTCGTTTACTTTTTTCAGAAACCGACACGGGTTTGTTCATTTTCAACAAAAATATTCATTTCTTCCAAAATTTATTAATTACAAACCATTCGTGATAATGAATATATATTACTGTCACTATTCATTGGCTTTTGTAATCATTGCCTTCGATCTTAGTATAATCCATAATAATCAGGAATAGAAGTTAGAGAATGAGCGCATGAAACAGGAAGCTGAAGAAATAAGAAAAGGACTAAAACAATTCCTAAATTAATTTCTTTACACAAAGTTTCCATTTTATATTAGTTGCTGTAAAGCCAATCTGTATTATATTTTCCATTCCATCGCCTAAGTGTTAGTCTAAAATTGGGCGTGGCCGGAACATCGGTAGCAATTACCACATATATGGTTAATGGCATATTCTTCCAGGACGAAGTTAACCTCTTCATTTGCCTTTATAGAATTGTAAAAATTTAAGAGACTTTAAGAGTCTTGAATGTAATTTCAAATATATAATTTTATATAATTCCTCTAGTCATTTCCTCAAAAAATAAAATAAATCAGAACACATTTATTATGAGAACACATACCACATAAGTCTGCATATTTAAATAATGAAAGGATACAGAACGAAAACTAAGACTAGAATATGTTTTCCATACTCCTGAATTCTTAATCATAACAAAATACGAAGCAGCTTCACTTTATGCATACATATTTGGAAATTTTGTTGGGTTTATTTTAAGTTTTTGTTGAATTGAAATTTTAATAAATTCGGGCATTGCTTGCAGTTTCGGTCAAAACTTTCATTTACTCAAAGACATGCTCGTTCATTTCTTCTATGACGAATCACAAAATGGAAACTAAAAGAGGTAGAAACGCAATTTCGGCATGCCCGGAGCTCACATGCCCTACATTCGCAATATAAATTCATTGTTTGATCCCAATAATCAGTGCACGGTTCACGCCTATTTTAATGTTACATTTCATTTTTCGCAGTTATTTTACATCTATTAGTTCATCTCCGACGCGACTATTCTCAAAAAATTTTATGTATGTGGCATAACACCTCAATTTTTTGGGTGGATTTATAACGTATGACACTGCCATCTCTGTGTTAAAATTCGAGCTTCAAAATTTCAATAGAGATTGGAAAATGGCCTTCACAATATATTTCATCAAAGGCAGGCGTGGAAACAGGCCGTTTTTGTTTATTCTTCAAATAATTTAATAAAATAATTTAAAATTAGAGATAATATTCTCGCCACATCTCAAGACAATACCACCAATCGTTCTCTTGTAATATAGTCTTCTTAAAAATTGTGGTTCTGGTAAGCGGACCACAGCCATTTCTTCCAAAATAATTTCGTATTCGTCATATTCGTATAAGAAGTATAAGAAGTGTGTGAGCGGTGGGGTGGCTTTTATCAGATTTCGACCATTTTCAAGCTTATAATAATAAAGAACATTTGTGCCAAATTTCATGATAATATTTCTTGTCGTTGTCCCGTAAACGTCATTTCTCTAGACGGATAGAAGGATAGAGCTAAATCGACTCAGGATATGAATATCAGCCAGAAATATACTCTTCCATATCTTCCACTACTTCTTTACCGACGCTCCTGTCAGGTCTCCGTTCCAAACAGAGGCACGAACTTAATGTACCATAACCCTTCAGGTGTGGGGTATAAAAATATTTATTATATATTCGTTTAATTTCATAGCAATTAAATATGCATTTATGCTTAAAATCAAGAATAAACATAGAGAATATTTCCATATTTTTTTGGGAATATAATATAATCGGGGAAAAGGGCCTTAGGTCTTCCAAAAATATAATTAATTTAAATATTTTTGGAATTACGAAATTTGAAGATCATTTTAATTGGGCAGATGTTTTTAAATAAAAAAAGTTCAATTCAAATGTTTTTACGTTTTGAACAATTATTCAACACATAGTAATTATTTCATTATTAATTTTTATATAAATTGAATTTAAAATTTTAAAAACTTCTGCTTTATAAAAGTCTTTCGGGTGAGACTGTGTGCTTGGGTTTTTATCTAAGCTTGGATTTAAAATCGTGTAAAAGACAACAACGACAGCCCGGGGAACTTTTATAAAAGAAATTTGAAATACGCTGCTACTTTTGTGATAAATAGTTCTATACTCAGAGGTCAGAACACAGAATATATACTGGCGCGTCGTGCGCATCGCAAAAGTTTTGAATGAATGAAATAACGTAAAACAAAAAATTCTACGATGTATATTTAAAAGATACTGGTACTTCACCATTCTCTAGTCTCCATACTGCACATCACAACCACCCCTCATTCTTATCCTTTGTTTTCGATAATATATGCATCCCGAAGGGATCGATGTATTTCCGTTGCCGATGCTTCTAGCTAAAGGAATAAGGGCAGAATAACGTGCGATGTGACTTTTTCTGTTAGAGAAAAAAAGAAAGAGAACAACAATCGACAGAGAAAAGAGCAAAACTCTTAGCAAAATGACAAATCTTAATATTTTCTAGTGTTTACGCGTATGTAGGAGAAAGTTCAGCAAAGAAACGAAGCGGAAGAAATGAAAATACTCTTTTCTCAATAGAATTCCAGTCGGTCCACTTTGTTTCCAGGGCAGTAGCAAAGACTGTTTGGCACACACATACAATAGAGAAATAAAGAGCAGTACAAGAGCGCCATAATCCCAAACGGAAGTTAAATGATACGTTGCCGCGGTGGTACAAGTTGAATTTTGTTTTACTATTGCTTTTATACCCTACACTCAAAGGGTTAGGCTATATTACGTTTGTTCCTCCGTTTGTGAAGTACTAAAAGAGGCGCGGTTGTTATGGAAGAGTATACAGCCTGACTCAGAATCGTCTCCTGAGTCGATTTAGCCTTATCCGTCCATCCGTTCATCCGTCCATTTGTCTGTTTATTGGTCTGTCAGCTTGGAGAAATCAAGATTACTGGCGAACAAACTGAGACATTCTTAAAAAATTTGGCAAAAATATTCTTTATTTTTATTATTAAGTGAGCGAAATCGGATGTAAACCACTTCTAGTACTTAATGTGAATATATCTATATATGTAATTAACTTTCAGAAATTGGATAACAATTTTTTTGTCCTCGAACTAATCCTCGAATAATAAATCGTATCACACGGGTAACTCTAAATATATATTACGAGTGTAGGATATACAAGCTGCAGCCAGACCAAAGTCAACTTTTTTACTTGTTCTTTTTCTGACATCCTTTTTTCAAAAAAATGTCTTCAAGTTTTTAAAAGCATTACTTGCAAAAAACAAAAAATAAAAAACTTCTATCTTCGTGTATGTCATACACGCGCGTCATACTAAAAAAGCACACATAAGGGGTAGGTAAAATATTTATTGCATAGCGTTAGGCTGGGTTATTTATTGGGAAACGTTATCGACGTGTGCTTTAGTGAGTGTGTTTGCGTTTAACAACATGAGAGTATTATTTATGATTTTGTTGTTATTTTCGTTTTATAAAGTCACACTAATATTATCTGCGTGTTTATGGGAAAAACAATGGACACAGAAGTTATTCCTTTGTAATTCAATAACGTCTCCCACCCAGGGTTTAGTCGTCTTCTTCGACCGATGTGTGATCTTGGTACGACATGAACCCTACAGGTAAGACGAGAATTTGAGATACGAGAATTGGAGATAACGCTTTTAATCATAATCTATTTGTTAGTTACGCTGGCCAGACGTGGAAAATATTTCTGTCTCACCTGAATAGCGTCTTCTATTAAGTCGAGATTTTGCCTTCTCCGACTAAAACGTCGGAGAAAATTGTACGATAATATAAGTATCTGCCTAGACGTGGAAAATATTTCTGTCTCACCTGAATAGCGTCTTCTATTAAGTCGAGATTTTGCCTTCTCCGACTAAAACGTCGGAGAAAATTTTACGATAATATAAGACAGAAGGGCGATAGATTAGGTTTGAAAAAGGAATCTTTCCTTTCTGAAGTTATCCGCTGGTAATATAGGCGTAACAAGGAATCATTTCAAGGTCTCATCGAGAACACCTCCCTTAGAGACCCTTTTCATCGGCTTCGAAGTACGCCATCATCCTGACGTGATACAGAATTTTCTTATAAGGTAAAAATGAACAAAGAAAGGTAACTCTTAGAACCGGATTTACCTTAGGTACTGAAAAATTAGCTGTCCGAATTTTGAAATTAAATTTATAAATTTATTCTATTATTTATTTATTATTTATATTTATTTGACATAATCATTTTATTTAAATATGATTACAATATCATAATGTTTATATTTCTCTGATATTGTGGACACTTCATTGAAATTTAGCGATATACCTACCGAAAACTTAATGTATGTAGTAAAGCTTTATTTTAACAATTACTTTTCAGCAGTAATATTCAATATATACTGCTAAACACTGCCGATCCTAAATAATACCAAAATGACATTTTCTGATACAAGAATTCTCATTGAATGCCGATGTTTTTGTTGTTTTTTTACTGACTGTCAATTTGCAAACTTTCCTTTTAACTTAATTATTTGCCCCATACAATTTTCTTAATTTTCCATATCATCAAAAACCAAAAGAAAAACTGTCTCAATATATCATTAAATATCTATTTTATTCATGATCTCAAAAGACATACGTCCGTACATGTTTGTATATATTTTTACAAGCAGACATACATTGCTTATAAGTTGTTATCCTGCCGGACTAATTGCTTCAAGTGACTTTTGTTTCGTTCATTTTTTGTGCTCATTTTCTCTTTTTATCTCTCATAGTTTTCCATACTTCGCACATCCGCTCTCCTCGCATTCTTTCCCGCCTGGTGACAACGCTACCAAGCAAGCTTACTTTATTCGCATCCATTCGCAATGTTCTGAGTCCTCCGATACGCTTCGATATGTAGATACCACTGATTGCTCCACTTAAATACTGCTGCTGTTGATGCTGCTGCTTTCACTGTTGCTGCTGCTTTGATTGCTGTTGCAACTACTAAGGAAACTACTTGGGCTTCTGTTGATGATATTCTCTCCTCTGTCATTTATCGTTCTGCTGATATTGTTTTTGCTACTGAATGTATTGTCATAACGTCACAAACAGCATCATCAACAACAACAACAACGATATAAACAATAACATCAAGTATAGGGGAGCAGCAAAAGCGGCAATTATTATTTGTCGGTTACGTTTTGTCATTGATTCTGATTTCGATAGTGAATTGAATACGATTCAGCTGCGAATTAATCGAATGCCGGATGGAACTGAATTCGAATGAAGCAAACAATAAAAATGCTTTTAGAATCGATGGTTATCGGGGCATCGATACTGTATAACACAGTTGAATAGTTTCGTTTGAATGGATGAACTGAATAAATCAGAAATCTCATTAATGAGAAATCGTTCATGAACTATTAAGGAATATTCGTGAATGTCCGTTTTGAGCGATTATTCCAGAACATATTTCATTCTTTTCAGATTTACTCTGTATGAAATGTCAGCAATTAAATTATTTAAAATGGGATCGATTTGCGCTCGTACTTTACAGCATATCAAGTGTAGGAGAAATCGTTGCAGGTTTGGTATCAAAACCCGGAATCACAAATTCCTGAATGATACAATTACTAATGACAAAAGTATAAGCGATAAAATCCCGAACGACAAAAACACGACACGACAGATTTTCGAAGCGGCAATGTCGTGAAATCAAGAAGTCTCCAACGACAAATTCTCGAATGACAAATCCCTAGATTGCCTCCTAAGCAAAAATTGCCTCCTAAGCAAAAATTGCCTCCCGACAAAATCCCCAAATCATAAAATCCCGAACGATAAAATCTTATATAATCCTGAAATTTATAGATAAAAATTTAAATTGCTAAAACAATTTTTTTCTCACCCTCAGTGAACAAAACGCTTGAACGCTGCCAACGTCATTATGGTAAAGCAACTACTTCCATTTGGCGATCTTCGGCCGCGGCAAGTATTGTAACTCAGTAAGAAAACACCTGTCTCCATTGCTAGCAGTATTCCTTTATATAGATTTTTTCCTCCCATCTCCCACCGCTGTAAAATTGTTCAATTCCTATAACTTCTAAACCATATGACAACCTCTTCATTTTATTTTCACATATTCTGAGTTTTTTCTTAGCCACCTCATCAGTATTACTTTCCTGCAATCAACAAATCCATCAAGACTTCGGTGATTTGTCATGTGCGATTCTTTTAATCAAACTACAAGAAAAGGTAGAATCAACGAATATTTTAAACAATGTAGTAGGAAATTAGTGATTTGGTGCGAGTGGGGACGAGTGTGTGTGCATGTGTACGTGTGTGTTTACATGGTAATTGTTCTGTTCTTTCTGGTTGATGATATTTTCAAACAATGTTCAAGAAACATAACTTCTGTTTTGTTGATTTTTAATTTTAAAGAAGACTATCACAAATATATCAAGCTTTTCCACTTTAGAATTTTTGAAATGAAATACAAAGAACGAGACAGTATCTTTTTATCTTTCTTTTTTCTATTTCACAAAAATTGATTGGATTTATTTGCGCAGGTAAGCAGTAAATTGATAATATTGATGAAATGATGGAGAGATTTTGAATAGTCTAACAACAGAAAAGAAGAAAGTGCAAAAACGACAGAGTCACATATTTAATGAATAACTAATTTGATAAAAAGAAGAAAAGTATATTATACAAAGAAATAATGATTAGAGTAATCAAAGAAATTGACAGGAACCATAATCAACAATCAAAAGATTTTTAGATAATAATAAATAAATCGATAAAACGTAATAAATGAAATAAAACTGAAAGCCACAAAATTTACATTTTAATAGACTCTGTATCATCGCATCGTCATGGTTAAAAATCATCATGGTATAAAAATGAGTAAAGAAAACGCATTGGAACAATAATAAAAATATTTATAATCTGGTGGAGTCAAAGAAAAGAGCCCCGGAGGAATACTTCCTGCAAGCAATTATGGAGACAAATGCTTGTAATAACTTCATTCTGATTGATGAACTGTCTTTATAGTACAAGGTTTTTAATAATGGCATAACGTCATTTTAACATTTAATTAGAGAAACTTCAAACGATGAAGAGAGGTCTCAGTTCTCGAAATAATTTCATATGTTCATAGAAATCGCCACAACGGATATGTCAGGGGTCGTTACTAGTTAGGAGTTAGGAGTTTAATCAATTTAAAATGAGGTTGTTAGGGCTATATTATTTATATCGGCAGTGCAACAGATAAAATCTGGAGTTCGTATTGAAGCATAAGGTCTGCGTTGATAAATCCTGATAAATCTTGAGTTGATAATAACCACAATAGCAAGTGCAGCGCGTCTAGTGGGACGAATATTACTATGAACAATAGTAAAAAGTTAGAACCACAGTCCTTTTTAAAAGGCTTTCATTAATGACGAAAACGTTAGACCTTGCCAATATTCTAAGGTAAGCAGATTGTAAAAAGTGCTTAAAAGTGTTTTGATATTGACACAAAAAATTGTTATTTGCTTAATAGAAATCAGTGGCAACAAAGTATGTTTCTAAAGGCATTTATTATAATGTTGGATATATTTAAAATTATTACCTTCAGTCCATAAGCCGATAATTATTTAATTAATTTTTGATAACAACCTTGAATATTTTTATGACTTGCTTAATTTTTAAAGCTACTATACCTTCATTGTCTTCTTTCATAAAATGTAATCTTGAAGCAAATTTTACTAGGCGAAATATAATAGTTATGATTGAATAACGGATAGCATTGAAAAAATTGTGTGATTATCGAGTAAACGGAAAATTATATTAATTACGTAAAGGAATAAATTCTTATGCAAATGCAAATAATTTCTCTCACAACTTTATTTAACAAACAAAATTTCGAAAGAATGACGGGAATGGTTTCTTGCTCGTAGATGCATTGGTTCCAAACTTTTTTCTACAAAAGATTAATTCTCTTTCGACTTTATACGCTAACATGAGGTCTGAGGTCTTTTCTTTTTATCTTTTTTTTCTTTTCTTTATTAATTTGCTCACAGGATTTCTAAATGCGTGTTTTTAGTGTTCTTAAAATATGGTTGATTTCAACGACTGGTACTAATTTATAAACGAAATCATAGAAGTTATCAACTACCACAAAGTTTTCAGATTTCAAATCGAGATATTAATACTTACAAATATACGAGTGATAGGAGTTTGCACACTTAATTGGCAATATTCTTTATCTTCAAATAGATGGCCGCACTCGGCCCTAAAGCTCAGAAATGAGGCAAATATGACAAAAAATATTTTACACAAGACATCAGAGACTGAGATTGTTGTTGTTATGGTTACTGAAGGCGCTTAAAGTTAATAAAACAATAGCGATGAAGATAATAAAGATTACGAATAAGAAGAAGAAAAATAAGAAGAATACGAAGTTGGAGAAATACGAAGGAGGTTGAAGAATTAGAAGTTTACATATTATGACCTGAGCTCAGCTTAATTGTGAGATGAGTTGAGTTGATGCTGAGTCCTGAGAGATATCAACAATGATGATGCTGACGCTTCAAGTTTTTGTAGCATATCTTCAGGCTCAGCATTAGCAGCAGCAGCAGCAGTGAAAGCAGTACCACAGTCAGCAGAGACAGCAGCAGTGGTTGAATTAGCAGAGGCAAGAAAGTATCATCGGCGATATAAAAGTTTTCTGCTGAATTATCAAACTCGCGTGAATTGCTTAGAGTATAATCAATAAAATTTGGCATTTATTCTATGAACGCGGGGATTACGGCACAGGGATAGGTCCAGACGAAAGATAGAGATAGTAGAGCTCGCAGATTCGGGTGTTGTTATTATTGTTGTTGCTGCAATTTATAGTATTTTGTAGCCGTTAGTGTTGTTGCATTTGAATATCAAAAGCGTGGGGAATTATATAAAAGTCTCTCACATTTTGTTATTTATATTTTGCCAACTTCACAAAAATATTATCTTTTAGTCGTCTTTGTTGTTGTTGTTGTTGTCATACTAATTGACTTTCCACAAAGTTTGAAAGATCTTAGTCTGACATCAGAATAAAATAACGAATTAGTTATGATATTTTCGCGTAAAGGCAGCATAAGAATGACAGTGTTCGGTGAAACTTTCGAAAAGTTTCAGATGTGGATACGATAAAGACGGAAATAAAGTAGAGAAGACATTACAAATTAATTTCAATTAGTGCAAGGATTTATTACTATAAATGGAAGGTATTACTTTTGTGTTTCAGAAGAAAATTTAAAAAAAAAATAAGAATTAAAAATATGAAAATAAAAATAAATACATAAAACGACTTCCTAAAAATGTTCTCGTAAAATAAATATTTGTTATTAAAATAAATCTTATCGGCTCGGCATATGTATTCTCTACTTCTGAGTCCGATTTTAATTGCTAGTTGTTTCTATAGTTTATGATGCTAAAACCTTCTTATAGACAAAGTTTTCACAGCGGCATTTTAACATATTTTTCGAAACGTCCTCTGCTGTTCTTTTAATATTAAATAAACCCAACAATAACAAAATCCATCAGCTTGCTGTACATGCGGTTCTTTATATGAAGATAAGAGGTAAGATGATAAGAGGGTAAAATATGATAAGGTGAGTAAAATCGCACAGGGAGTGGGATGCAGCATAGCCGAAATAGCTCAGTTGGGAGAGCGTTAGACTGAAGATCTAAAGGTCCCCGGTTCAATCCCGGGTTTCGGCAATTCGAAACTTTTTACTTCTTCTCACTCTGTCTCTCTCACTCTAACATTTTACTCTTGCTAAATCTTTTTAATATTGTAGTGCTTCTTAGAAATTCTCATACCTTCATAAACAATCTTATAATCTACTTCTATTCTTTTTAATTTTGAAAATCAGCTTTCTATGGAAACAAAAATGGCATACGATATACGAAGGAAATTCAATAATATTGGTAATAACGAAAAACAAAAGCAACTTCGTCAAATTGTTGTGGATCAATCTCAGGAATTTTAATTCATGCATTCACATACATTTGTACGCATACACACACATGAATACACATATACACATGCGCAGACACTGAACTCAAATATACACACAAACAAATACACACGCGCCCGAAAACATACCTTATACACATACATACAATGCACACACTCACATCCATTTCCATTAGGATTTTGTACCGAGTTCGCCAGAAGCAAAAAGTCCACTTATCTGATATTATGAGCTGAGTATATCCCCAAGGGATTGAGATCCATAATGCTTATGTTGGCATGACTGACTCTTCCTACTCCTGCAACATTCCCTTCTTAACAGACGGGAAAGTTTGTACAGATAAAAAATATATGTCAGTTCAATTGTATGGAAAGAGAGAGATAGAGATAGACCGACAGATAAAGGGATACAGGGAATATATTGTCCTCGCCCCTATTTTGCTTTATATGTTTGAATATTTTTTTCTCCGATTGCCTTTATTTTTGTACTGGGTACTATATTCTTACAAAAACGTTCCTTCTGTTGTTCCTTCATCGTGTTTTAGTTTCATCCTTTTTTTTAAATTTTCTTTGTTCATGCTGTGTTTTTCTGAAGCTCAGGTATGACGAGAAATTCCTCTTAAAAAGCAAAATCAAAATGAGAAAAAGGATACCAAAAAATTATAAAATAATCCTCAACCAAATTTCCTCTGCTTTTCCACCCACCACCCATACCATACCCACCACCCTTTCTCGATCCATTCTACACAGACTTTACTACGGCAATTTATCAATCCTCTCAAATATTGCTATATTTCAAATTTCACTTGAGTTCAGTTCAATTTTACACAATTGTTGTTTTCCATCTTATTGCTGTTGTTGTTGCTGTTGTCGTCATTGCAATTGCTGTTGTTGGTTTCTGTTGTCGACAACAATCATGTCCTTCTAGTTAGCCGCAAGCAAATTGATGCATTTGATTAAGTTGCCACAGATAACAACCGGTGCAATTTTGGGATAAAATGAATGGTTTTTAAATGGGGGTGAGAGAAAGGCGTTAACGGTATCAGGTCGTTGGCAATTGTACTGACAATGCTGGATACTGGTGGCTAAGGCAATGTTGATAACCTGGAATGATTTAACAAGAAATAGAAATGAATTTGTATCCCAGCGGCTATTGCTGCTCAATTGTCTTGTACGTATTGTCTTGTTCGTATAGATATGTGCATGTATATGTATTTATATATGGAATTATTCATTTAAAATGGTACCAAAATTCACAGTCACTATTCAGTACTTGTGGAAAAATTTTCATAGAATTTAAGTCGATTTTTGATTGAAACTTCATGAAGTAAAATATACTTAAAAATTTAATTATAGAGACTTATTGGAAAGTAACAATAATCAAATATATATTTTTAAATTATTTCTTAATGCTCCGGTGGCAAAATAAAGACACACAAAACAACAGAAAGGCCTCTTAAGACGACAAAATTATGAAATTAGAATTTATCAATCCAAAATAATCTGAAAGTATAAAATTCTAAGTCAACTTAGAAAGCAATGGCGAATGGCTTAAATGGCTAAAAAGAAAATATTAAGAGAAATTTATTCTCGTTTCGAAATTCTGCTCATGCGGGTTTCACGAATCACGAAATGAAAAACTCTTTAAAGACAAGACTCCGAAATAACAAAATTATGTAGAAACCGAAATATCTTTAAACGATAAACGACAAATGTCCAAACCTCAGAAACCAAAAAGACAGGAATCTGGAAAAACAAAATCCGTCAAGCTAAGAAATTCGAAGCAGCAGAATTCCAAAACGGGAAAACAGAAATTTGTTATCGTCAAGGTTTGGAGTATCGTGATATTGACTTTTTCTCGTTTATCCAAAATTTTCTGTTAGGCCGCTGGGATTTTAAAACGTTCAGTCATAACGTAATATCAATTCTCGTAGGCCATAAGGGTGCGTGTAAATAAAATTTCCCACTCCAGTAATATTTCTGAACTTCAAGAATACGAAGTCTTAAATTCATAGCAATTGGACTGATACATCTTCAGATAATGTCTTGCCAATTGATTTGTCGGATTAAGAAAACACAGTAGAAGGACTGAAATACTAATTAATTCTTATGGCACGGGGGAAATTATTCTCAAAGCTTCAAGTTAAGTCTCCATTCTTTCAAACATTTAGACTAGTATTTTGGGAAAAGCTTAAATTGTTAGTAGTTTTTCTTACGATTTAAAGCAATGACTTTATGAAACGCTACATCCAAACGTGGTGATACTGTTTTAAATTACAGAATCTTATATGAATATTTGTTTATCTGTGTATATGTGATTCTGCGTGTTTGAGTGTTAGGTGAATTTCATTAAATCGAGGTCTATTGCATAATCTTCGTTAGGAGAGCGATTCGTAAATGTTTGAATGTGACACACACAGTCACAAGAATACTCAACTACTACTATACAAAAATTCACTCTCACCTGTTCAGTCACAACCATACAACATATCAAAAACTTTTGAAATTGTTATTTCGTGAAGTTCGTGCTAACGAAGATTTTGCGTGTGAAATTAAAGTGTATTTGTGGTTTGGGAATTGCGATTTAGTCTCCAAATCTAAGAAAGTATGTAAGTGTAAAAATAAATGCATTTATATTTGTCCGCGAAATTTAATTAAATTTTTGTTGAGCAACATCGAATAATGATGAATGACAATCACATATATAAATTTTTGTTAAATAATGTGAAAGAAAGAATAAATTAGAACAGAGTGCAAAAAAAATAACAGAAAATTAAAGGAGGGTCTAAAAAACAATGTCCCAAAGTAATAAAGGCGTTAAAGAAAATAAATATCAGTGAAATATAAAAAATTATTGAACTGCACTCTCACTGTTTTGAATGAGTTTGCCTGTGTGTGCATGTATATTTGTGTGCATGTGGACACTTGATTTTATGGTCATACAGTCACAGTCGCAGAAAATTTGTGGTCCTGCCACTCTTTACTACTTTTCCCCTCTTATTCTTCTTCTTGTATGCAAATCTTAGTTTCTAAAGCGCAGCGCATGTATTGCATTGTTGCTGCTGATGCTGCGATTGCTCTGTAAATGAAACCAATTTGTGAATTAATTTTGTTTAGCTGCGACAACGCAGCGATTGCATTTTTTGCCATCGCTTGCTTTCGGTCGTTGTTTCAAACGAAATTCGTGTGGACACGTTTGTGTTGTTATTGTTATTCGTGTTGTTTTGCTATTTCTTTAGTGTTATTGTAGCTTATACTGCTGCTTCTTGTTGTTGTTACCATTTCACTGTTTTTTGCCATTCATTATTTGCTCCATCGTTGTTGTTGCCTTCTTTGTAGGCAAATTAAGCAACTATTGTTGTTGTGGTTGTATTTGTTGCTGTAATTCTTCTCTTTGCTATCATTTGCATTGCGGTTGTTGGTGTCGTTTCAGTTGAGATGACTCTCAAATTGAAAACATCTAAAGGAGAACTTAATCCTCACTGTTCTTAGTCCTTGTTCTTGTTCTTGTAGTGATTCCTACCCCCTAGGTCTTTCTGTAAAATTAATGTCACTACATCTACCCCGCCACTTCCTTCTAGTTCTCTTCCTTCTTTCCGCCTTCCATCGATAGGAACTTCTAGAAAAGAGCTTTACACCTCGATAGAAGGTATTTTTAGGAATACGATTTTCTGTCACTCAGCAACCCCTACCACCACCTCTACCACCACTACTTTTACAACAACACCAACAATCATGACAACAAGCCAAAAGTCTATAAAATTATTGTTGCTGGTGATGAAATGAGAGGAAAACAAAAGTTGATGAATTTATTACCAGAAGGATGTACAGCTTCGTTGTTGACTGCATTACGTTATTCCGTCCTCATTCTGTCACTATCCAACAAATAAGCAAACGAGCCAGCAAGACACACACACACGCATACATACACAAATCCATACACACTCACAAAAAATTTATAATTTTGTTTTGAAAGCAGAGCGTCGGGCAAAGTAAGTATGCGTCTGTGGTAAAGTGAAGGAAAGCAATTCAAACTCGTCATAATTCTATTAAAGAAAAGAAAATATTGCTAAAAAGAGACAGTTAAAAAGGACGAAACATGAAACTAGGCCACTACTGGCACTAAACGAATTAGGAAACAATAAACAAGAAACATTTTACGAGAGTACTTTTAGAAAATCTATTGTATAACGATGATTCATAGCATCAACACAACAACAGCAACAAAAACAACAAGTATGAAAACAAAACCTTTAAACTAAATGAAAAACGCAACAACAACAGTAACAAAATGAGGAAGAAGCTGATAAAGAAACAAGCAATTATGAAAACGAGTCGAGAAAGATGTTTGGAAAAATGGAAACGGAGAAATAATTAACAAGATTTCAAAAGAATTAACGACTCGTTTTTAAATTTAGATTTCTTTCTTCTTGTTTCTCTGGATATTTTCGTTAAGTGGGAGGAGATAATTTCAAGAATTGGTAAAATTTTTTTAATTAAGGGGCTTTTTGTGTATTATATTAAACATAATTTCATTTAAAACCTATGAAGGAATCTTTGGGTAAAACGAGATCATAAAAATATTGGAAACATTAGTCCAGAAATGGAAATGCACACAAAGAAACACAAAAAGTTGTCTAAATAAAAACCGAGTAATCGATATTAAAAAATAGCATTAATACAATTCATTCCTTTCATTTATTTATTTATTTATTTTGAAAAAATACGATATACATTTTGGGTTCAATTCTAAAACTCAAAGGATTATTCCTTCATGTTGCAAATTTCGATTTCTTTACCACAGTCCTGGCCCACGCGATGTCGTGACTGTTTCCCAAAATTGTTTTGCTTACGCATTAAGCGCAGCGCATAAATACAAATAAAATACTGCTACCGCTTTGGTTTCCTCTATTGAGGTTCTTTCGTGGCAGAAATGAGAACTACCGCAAAATAAACTCATTACAAGTTATCAAATTACATTTTCAAAAATTACTAAAATTAAGCAATCAAACTAAAAGAGACAAACAATCAGCGCAAGTCGGAGTTTGTTGAAAGTCTCAACCCTTACCCGCCTTTTTTAATTTGAAAGTTTCTTTGCAACTCTTTGCAAATAGTGCTTTCCTTCTTCCCAATGTTCCGGGCCAAGCCCATGCGGTTTGTAATCCTATTTGTCGGACAGATTGAAAGGACAATTTGATATCATGTTTTGAATTTCATTTTAATTTAAGTAGTGAATATTTATATACTTTTTTTGTAAAGCAATTAAAAATTAATTGTAAGCAATTAAAAACGGTAATACTAATCACTAAAAAGCTTTACCTCAATATTTCGAAATGTTTTCGCTTAAATTCCTGAAAGTAATTAATGGTTACTCTTACTGGTGCGAATATAGAGACTGCTTCCATTCATGATTAAAACCTTTTCCAAAATTAGACTCTTGAAACAAATTGTTTTCGAGGGAATTAATGCCAAATTTTGAAATTTTCAAAAAATAATTTTGCGGCAGCAATTGTTGTCAAAACCTGAACATTTTATATTTTCTAATCCAAGCTTTTCTCATAAATTATAAATAAAATTCTCTGAACAGAGATGTCAGACATAGTCTTGAATTGACTCGACATAATTCGACATAATGGTGGACGTATTCTCGCTTTTGTAACTATCTCCCGGCGCTAAGTGATTGTTATTCTATTCAAAGAATATTTTATAATGAGTGATGAATATTTCTTGGTAAAATGAATTGACGTAATTTCTCAACGGTCGAAAGATAGCGAAAGATCAATCGGAGAGTACTATTATAATCCTCTATCCTATTCCGCTCCTGTTTCTCCAAAGTTTGAGTTACAATTTTTGCTTTAATTTGTGACGTAGTTCCATTTATGTTCTCTCTCTTCTTCGTTTCCTTATTTTTCTTTATTATTACGTCTACTTCATTTCATTCCATTGCTCGCATTTGTGTCTATTTTTTAAAAAGTAAACCGACGAAATTGCGGCATAGATTCAAATTGAATTTGCAAATTCTAGTCGCGGGCATGCTACCAGAATCATGACGATTCCTTCCTCAAGCTTCACTCAGCACCCCTCGCTGCTCCGACGAGTGTCAAAACGTGAAAAGAAGCAACAAAAATTAAATTAATGTTTGCTTTTCGTGAGGCGAAATTTATATCGAGAGTCAACAGAGGCTTCGCAAAAAAAGACCCAAAATTATTCTATTCCTCGAATAAACGAACTTCTCGTGCTCGTTACGAGAAAGCATAATAACGTCACGAGGCACGCAACATGCAATAATAGCAGAAGCAGCGGCAGCCACAGGAGCAGCAGAAGCAGGATGAGTGGTATGTCATAAAGGGTGGATTAATGTCATGGGAGATTAAGGAAGGGTTTTTTCACATTTAGCACGTTAACCTAAATCACATTTCCAGAAAAAAAAGAAAAATAATTATCTAAATTGCCGCTTTAGTGTACTTTCGTATTCCTTCAAAAATTTACTGCAAAATCATAAAATATTTAAAATTATAGAGATCGAGAGAGGGCTATTCAGGGTAAAAGCTCTTTTATTATTTGTGGAAGAGAACCCTTTATTGGTCTCTAGGCTGCCCACATGGTCTAAAGGCGGGATGGTAACCAAGAGATTAAAGTGACGAAACTCAAAGCATTTTAAATCTGATCGAAATTAAAATCAAATAGACAGTTTTTGGATCACCAAATAGACCAAATAGACAGATTTGGATGTTTGTCACTGACTTCATTCCTCCTGTAGCAATTTTCGGCAAAGTACATCAATTTTAATTTATGAAAATCATTACTATAGAGTTACCCAATGCTTCACCGCCACCCTACACAGTCGTGACAACCTACCCTGCAAACATCCTCCCTTTCATCTTTACCCAAATTCCTACAAAGGCGGGAACACCTGGAAATGTTTGAATCGTTTTCATTTTGAGAATATTTATAAATTCTAAAGAACTAATTGATAATCCGGCGCACTTTAGTCGAAGAAGTGTCAGAGGACGACGTATTAAAAGTTGGTAAAGTTTCTTAACTTGAAACTTAACTTTATTGGAATTTTTGTTCTGTGAAATCAGTTATTCCGAGTAAACGAACGAGTTAGTTCGAATAACCGTCTGGCAACTGAACTAACAACTAGCAAGCCGTCAAACTAAAACGTTGCTCCAAACTGATCATCTTAAAGTTCAACACAAAACTCAAAAGTTACATTGTGAAAAAATATTCTCATAACTCTGAGGAAAATTAAAAAAAAAAGGTTTTAAAGAAGTAGAGAAGAGTGAATGATAAGAAGAAGGGGAAAGGGAGAAATATCGCCAGATACTGATATGTTGAAGCAGTTGGTAGGAGAAGTGGTAGATGTTGGAACAGCTGCTCTTAAATGGCCATAAGGAAATGGCATCTATAGAAATGGTCAGAAAAGCAACGAAATACTGTAATATCCATTCGTCTATAAAGTATTTTATGTCGAACCGTAGAGCGATATGAAAAAGTTAATGTTTTCTTTCTTACTTGCCTCTGTGGAGATTTAAGAAAATTAATTTTCTGCAATATTTTTCATGACAGTTTTCCTCTTCAAAAACTAAACAATAGTTTTTAAGTCAAATTTAGATGGAATTTATTTAAAAAATTTATTAAAAATATTTTGGGATTAAAATAAATCCTTAATGAAAAATTGAAGTCTTAACTAAAAACCAAAAGTAAATCGTTTCGGGAATAGACAAATAGCGAGGTATTTTGAGGGACAATTTTTCTACTAATACTTTTAATAGATAGGGCTTTATGATAAATATTACAGTACTAAGAAGTTCCTAAACCTATAATGTTCGAATTTCAGTTCATAGCATTTGCTGTCAATGTAAAAGTATATAGCCTATCGGGTATATCTCAGGAGAAGCTCAAATTTCTCATAGGATAACTCATTTTCCCCAGCATGCGATCGTTCAGTTGTGGTTTTGTATGATTTAAGAAAAAGTAATTTCGATATTTACCATTTTATCAAGAATTATTTGAAAATCGTCATCTAAATTCAAATATTTGCTTTTCGTTTTTGTCATATACTTTGTCCTTTTAGATTGACAATGAGTTTATCGCACCTTTCAGCTCAGTTCCCTGATTTGTAGAGTGGAAGTAAAGGCAGTTCGTCATTTTTAACTCCACAAGAGAAGAATCGTCCGTGAAAATGTTTGTACTTAGAGAAACTGGTGCCAATCTCTAGCTGAAATTTATTGTCGAGCTTTTCATTTCCATAGCTGAAATTTATTGTCGAGGTGTTCATGCTAAGAAATTCATGTCATAACGTGATTCGCTCATTTTATATTGCCGCCGATCCATCTGTATGCAAACATGTAAGAAAGAAATGTGGAAAATTTAATTAAATCAATCGAGAATTAAAAAGATAATTTCCTGCCTACAACCAGTTTGCGTGGAGAAATAAAGCCTTGTCAGCGAATGACGGACATTTTTCGGCAACCCCTAAAATTATGCTACATTTGTAATAATGTTGAAAAAATGGGTTGTAGTACCAAAATTCAATATTATGCTAATTCTTTTTATTTTATTATTATACTTTCTTTTAAAACTTTTAAGACTTTTTAGGCTTTTATTATTAAACTATTAGATTAGGTTATTATTACTAAATTCAAAATATTTCTAAGCTTAGAATTTACAAAATAGAATAAAACGAAATGAAGTCTCCTGAAAAGTTTCGAACAAATGAAAATTAGGAAAATTAATACTAAATGTATTGACAATTTAATTTTATGAGGTTTTTTCCCATCGAAATCTCTATGGAGAAGGGCCCGAGTTTAAAACGGGTTCGCCTCAAACTTTCACTCTCTGAAATGACATGAGTATTATTATTTTTATTATAATTTTTTTAGTTTATGAAAAAATGAGGAAGAAAAAGAGATGCTAAGGGACTGGAAGGACTTTAACTTTAAAATTTTAGTTTTGAAATTTGTTTGCATACAAAATCAAAGCAAATCACTATTTCATTAAACGATTCATCAATTTCTTTGATATATTAAATTAAATTTTTTACTAGAAGAAATTGAAATGTTCAATAAAATACTTACACTTTTCCTGTTTGTCTCTTTTTACGAGGCGTTGGCAACATTGTCGCTGACTTAAATGAAAATAGAGCAAAACGATTAAAACGTAATCGAAATAAGAAAATAAAAGTGTTGCATCAGGCCAAAAAACTTAGAAAAAATCTATTTTATGGAAAGCAAAAAATATATTATTGTTGATGTTGTTTCTCATTTATTTCGTTCTTTCCTTATTTTTATCGTCGCCATAGCATACACAGAAGGGTTAATTAAAATGTTGATATTTTGGCTCAAGGCCCGAATTATGCTCGACGTTCAGTGGCGGACGCACACACATACACAAAGCAAGCACAGAATCGCAGTAGGCTCACATACGAACGCAAATGCACTTGAGCTTGCTCAAGAAACACATAAACAAACACGTCGGTACTATTGGCGCAGTTTTCACATGCACATACATACACATACATACATACACATACATAAAAATTGTACAAACAATTCCAATGCATGCAACGCGGTTTCCGCTAAAATTTAAAACGACCCTGAAACAGAAAAAATCCCCTGACGACAATCTGACAAAAAGAGCGTTAATAATGAAGAATGCAAGTAAAGTAGCGTAAAAATTGCTGCTGCAAAGGACTTAATTAAAATTATGACAAAGTTAAATATTTGCTACGGTTTAAAAGAGAGTGAGGGGTAAGGCGAGAGGGATATGGATAAGGAGATGTAAAGAAGAAAAAGAAAAGGAGGGGGACATAATGGCGGCATAAGAGCAAAACAGTTTATTAAATCTAATTTTCTTTTAAATTTTCTTTTAAACTTCTTTTTTCATCGTGGTAACTCAAAGAAAATCTTAATTAATTGCTAATTCCTTTTTGTTTCTTTAAACCTAAGGAATTTTAATAGAAAAAGTATGCTCCCTTCGTCCTAATACATTCCACTCATTGCGTTGTGCAGATTTATACTCGGGCATATATTAGTACTAAAATTTTTTTTATATTAGTACTAGAAACAAAACAACTAAATATTTATTTTACTTTAGCAAATTTTTAATAAAAAATTAATGTTTGACTGTGATGGAAAATTTTAATTCTTTCTGTGCTTTTCTATGCAGTTTTTGTTTGTGTAGTACGAGATTAAGCTTTTCGGGTAAACAAATGAGTATGAAAGGGGAAAACCAAGAGTTGGCTTTCTAGCAGGCAATAGTTCGGGCTCTGTTAGTAATGCTTTCATACTATATCCACTATGAAGTAACTACAAAAATCCCCTTTTGATTGATTACATGGTTTATAAAAGCAGTTTTGCATTTACTGGTGATTGAAGATTGTGTGATGCAGTAAGCTGAAAGCAAGAAAATGACCATTGCAAATATTAAGCCCTTAACAGAAGCAAGCTCCTTTGATTTCTTATTATTCTTTTCTTATTTAAACAAACAAACATTGGCATGTATAGGACGATAGATATGATAACAAATATAAATGCACGTGTCCAAATATATTGGCTAATATCAAATAAGCACAAAGAAAGCACAATAATTACAAACCGATATTTCATTACATGTTCCAATCACGCTTTTTATATAAAATCTATTATAAATTGTCGTAAACAAACTAATACAGACAAACCCTCTCTCTTTCTTCCACCTTCCAGTGATGATAGGTTCTCTCTCTCCTCTTCCTACCTCTGACAACCGCGACTAAGTAACAAACATTTCCTATTGTCTCTGCAATGCACTTCCATAGTAATTGTTTGCCTTGCCAGTCGTTCTGTTTGCGCTATATCTTCCTTCCTCTGGCATGAGCTCATACTGACGCGTTTATTCGTTGGTGTATGCTTTGTATGTTCACGTTCGAAAAGGGACAAAAAACAGAGGATGAAAACACAAGCCCTTTCATATACTGGCACGTGTAGGGTTGGATTTCGCAAATGGTCTGCAAATGTAAATATGATAAAATGATCTCGGGATATCATTGCGAGGTAAAGTAACTAAATATACAATGGTATGTGTGCAATAATACTATTTTTCGAAAAAAGGGATCGCCATTTCAAACATTTTTATCTCTTTCCACTTAAACATAAACATTAATTATCTCTTTTTATCTGTGTAATATGTTTAAAATAATTACATTTTTAATAATCCACTTCGACTTATTAGATTTCATTTCAAACGGAATTCAAATCATATCAATCATCTATACATACAATACTGTATTCCGTTGAATTTTAATTCCCTTCAGTAATTTTTTCTCCTCAAGAGTGGTCGTGGCTTATTATTCTAACCCTTATTGAATACCAGAAGCTAGATAGCAGTTTTTGAGCTGCGCTTTTCAAAGGAACATTATTGCTGTTGGTGTTGTTGTTGCTTGGTATTGCAATTGTTCTTGTGGTTGCTATTTATATAATACATTATTCTAAAATGTTGATATTAGTCTAGTAGGACAAACAAAAGCAAAAACGACAACACCGATTGCAAATACAAGAAATTTGGCATTCAAATTGAGTTGGTTGAAGAATGATGATGTGTCTTCTATTCTTCTTCACGTCCTTCTGCCTATATTCCTTCCTCTCCCTTTTTATTCTCTGTTTCCCTATCACTCTTTCTCTTACTCGTCTGCTCATTTCAAAAATTCCAACATAGCTCAAATTTATACAATTTTGTGTTTACAGTGTTAGCTCGTTAAATAGAAGCTGTTGGATAATACCTCTAAAACCGTCCATTTTCATTGACATTAGGTTTGTAAAATTTTTAGTCCTTCTAAATTACTAAAAAATTACTTCATCAGCTTAAAAGGCAAGCTATATTTCTTATAGTACGAGTATTAATTTATTAAAATGAATCAGTTCTGAAAATGTCTATCTCTGCTCTTTATCGCATACTGAGATTATGGAACGTCATTATTAGATCGACTGGGAACAGAATTTAAGAAAATCATCAACACTATAAAAAATAGATATTCCTTCCGTGGAGTCAATGTACTAATACGTAATTTCCAAGGGATCGATGGCATATTTTCACAATAATATAATTTCATATTAGTCAAAATTGAGACAATTATGTTCAAAATTCGGAAAATGGTTTGACAGATAATTATCGAAGATTTATATTTTGGGAAGCTTTTGGAATTATTTAAATGAATGTCATAAAGAAAGAGTACATATAATCTCTTGCAGGAGATATTGTTTTGCAAAAGACAATCGAGAAAATACTGTACTGTAATTATCGAGATAATACTGTAGTATTTCTATGTCTGGATTCTTGTGCCTTTTATTTTTTACGACGTTTAATTCTTTTGTTTTCTAGAGATATTCACTTTATGTAATTTCTTCATGGTTTTGATTTATGTTTTGGTTACAAGTCTTAACATCTCGAAGAGTTTTTTAGGCTAGAGTAAATCTTTCTTTCTTCTTTTCATCCTTTCATCTCCGTTCCTATTGTCCTACTATTTGCTTTTTGATGTACGGGAGCGAATCTAATGACTTTATCACGACTTTCATCTTGGCAGAGGACGAAGTAAATGAAGAGAAAAAATAGAATAAGTATAAATAGCATGGGAAAGAGTGACAATGCCTTGATAGCTACCCTCGATATGTCAAGCCAGCGGCTTAAGTATTCACAGTTTGAAAAAAGAAAAAAACTGAATCTGTAATTTAGTTAACAATTTTGGTACTTTTTGATAAATAAAGTGTCCCAAACTAAGTTTGATTAAGGGGTAAAAGATAAATCCATCTCAACATGTCGGGGACTCATCAAAAATTTAAAAAAGGGGCAATAAATCTTAAGTCAGCAGTTTTATAGCGAAGAAATTGACTCAAAACTCCTTTCGGAGGAACGCTAGGCGACATTTTGACGAGTAATAGGTTTTTATTTTTTCATGCTAATTATTTGGCGAAAGCTTTTTCAAATTTATTACGATCTTAAAAAATTAAAATCGACGGAAGGTAAAACAGTAAAACAGCTACAAAAGTAGTAATAACAGCAACAACAACAACAACAACGTCATCAAATAACAATGAAAAGCAGCAATTGCTTAATGGTCTGCGCCTACTCACCAAAAGCTCAAAGGATAAACCAGGTATATTAATAACAACAACAACAACAATACAACAATAGTAATTATAAAAATGTATTCATTACGAAATGACCATCAGAGGTATTAAAAAAGGAAGAAAATTAAAAAATGGATTTAAGCGCATATTAAGGAAAAAGCAAAAGGAATACTAAGAGCAATAATAATAATAATAATAATAATAATAATAATAATAATAATAATCATAATAATAATAATAATAATAATAATAATAACAATAACATGGCAAAGAAATGAAAGAAAAAACCAACAAAAAAATATAGAAAAGAGCAATAAAATTATGTAGTGCCGTCCTCGGGATCGTACAGAAGTCTTTATCCAATTCAATTTCTTCTTTCTCTTTAACGTTTCATTCTTCTTGTTCTTTTTTTGCTTGTAGCCGTTTCCTTTTCCGTTTCTTCAATTTCTTTTAATTCTTTTTTACTTCGTCGTTGACTGTTCTTTTTTTGTGTATTTGAAAAACTGTTTATGGTTTTTTTTTATTTCATTAATTTTTTTATGGAAAGTTCTAAAGAGACAACATTCAGAATTTTCTCAACGAATCTAAAATTAAAATCAGATTTTTATCATTAGCTTCAACGAGATGCACTTTTATTTCTTTCTTTTCCCCCCACATTTTCATCGTTTCTTTCTTTTCTTTCATTCATTTTCATTATTGTTCCTTTGCATAATTTGCTGTTGTTGTTGTTGTTTTCATTGTTTGTGTAACATTGTTAATCTCTGTAATGACATAAACTGCTGCATTAATTTGCACAAATCGTCATTGTCGTTGTAGTAGTAGTAGTAGTTGTTGTTGTTGTTTGTTCTGTTGCCACAGTTAAAAGTATTTTATAATGAAGTTAATTTCCTTTATGACGTGCACAAGGACGCAACGAAACAATGAGCACGAATTTAGTAATTGTCTTAAAAAGATGGATAAGCACAGGATGATAGAGAGAGAGAGGGAGGAAGTGAAGGAATGGATGAAAGAGAGAGATAAGTGCAAGCGGATAAATGTGTTAGTATTATTCATAATTGCTCTTAAGAGAAATACAATATTTTATATGATGGTTTCTTAAATATTTGATTTTAGAATTATCGTGATTTTGATTTTTTCGAAATATGTTTAGACCCTACATTTAAATGTTTAGCATATATTAAGTTTGTTTACGTTTTGTTGATGCATCAAGGGGGCCAGTAGATATACAAAATTATATATACTCTTGCTTGCTATTCTTGCAAGTGATTGCCATTTAGCCATGCCCGTCCGTCTTTTTGTTTGTCTGTTTAAAATTTTTAGTCTCAATTGAAATTTTGAAGTTGAAGTTTTATGACGGCGAAGGTAGTGTTGGAAATTATAAACTCACAAAAGATGGGTGTATCGCGCCATGCGAAGCTACGCTGAAGACGACTCAGTAGATGTAAATTAACCAAAGAAAATGAAATGCAATATTAAAATAGGCGTGCACCACCCTCTGATTATTAGGATGAAACTATAAATTTATTCTACAAGTTAGAGTGCATGAGCTGCGATCAGACCGATATTAATGCTTTTACTTGTTTTTTTTATTTTCATTAATAAGAATTTATTTATTTGTGAAGCTTTTGGGGGTAATGAATATCGCTTTTATTATTTTATTAATTATTATTAATTCATTGTGAATGATTTGAATTAAAAGGAGACCTAAAATTCAGATGAAATCAAATGGCAGACATAGTGCTTATCCCACAGAAAACACAATTAATTTGTTTCCTTTATATTTTTCTCAATACAAATATAATTTCTTTTTGTATTGTTTCATTAAAAATGTAATTAATTTTAAACTTTTCTTCGCCAAAAACTTTCAATATTAACTTTCTCTTTATCGAAAAGATAAAGAAAACCAGAAAATGAAAAGGAAAAAGACAGGTGGAGGAAGAAAACGAGAAATGTTCATAAGTAGGATGAAGTGTTTTATACCATTTATAATAAATTTGCATTCAAAATGAATTTTCGAAGTAGACTTTTGTTAAAAAGAACTAAAAGAAAGACACTCATATTTACAAAAGCAATTTGCATGTGTAATCGGCCTTACTCGCGTAACGAATGATTGACAATATACGAGTATGTTGCAGATACGATACCGAGTAAACATGACAACGCATCATTTTTTATATGAAATTATGACAATGACAAGAAAGCATGCAATAACTTCGATGTGCTGAGTGGAGGAACGACAACAGCGGCAGCAATACTGCCAACGACCGCAATATCTACCAACAGCTTTCAGCAGTATCAGCAACATCGGCATCAGCAGCAATGGACTTTACATCATCAATGCATTCAGTTTCAATGGAGTTAATTCGATTGTCGGCGATACGAACGTCGCAAGTTAACGGTTCGAAATGGTTTAAAGCATAGCTGATTGACTGACCCAACGACTTCTGCGTAATGGGCCGTTTATTTTATGGGCTTCATGAAATCTGTGTTGAATAACGAAGTGAAAACTTAAAGTTTTCTATAGAAATTGTATATGGTGCAGAATCTAAATACAGTGGCAATATACTATATTGGCATATGCTGCCGTGGGTGCTTCAACCTGAGCTATAAATTCGAATTGCACATGCGGAAACGGGAATTGGTGCGAAAATTTATGACGATAATTTCACTCGTTGCTTTGTAATTCCGAATTTGTTACATATGGGCAAATCACGCCCTATTATAATCGAGACTGCAGATTTTAAATTAAACCATGAATCCAATTCGTTAGTTTGTAATCGTTAGTTTTACAGACGACCAGCCGTGCGAGTATGTGCGGAAGGGGTAAATTGGAGAATCAGGGCCTGACTCAGTATCAGAACATTTAAGTTTCTCTTCATCCTCGTTTTTTGGGTTTAAAATTTTTATATAATTAAGTTTTTTATGAGATGGCATGTGATATATCAGCGAGTAATATTGACCTAATTCCTCTATTTCCTTAAAAACATGTCCTGAATTGGAAAACAAAGGGCACTAGGAAATTCACTTTCTATCGTTTTTCTGTTAAACAACAAAACATTTTAAAAGCGACAGCAAAAGCCTGGTAGAACGCGAGGTTCTTTGTGAATTTTCAGTGTTTTACAAAAGGCGCTCACGAACCTTTTGTCATTACTCTTAGCGTTTTTCAATTTTACGAGCATTTGCCTCAGAGCTTTTCGAACGACTGAACACATTTCATCAATTAGGATTCTATTGGCACATTAAATTCTTTTTCTAATACTCCTTCTAAGAAGCCAATAAAATGTGTTTTTCTTATTTCTCTTTCTTAGTTTTCACCAACGATTTTAAGCTTTCACTGACTGACTGACTTTGTCAATAGAATTGACAGATCAATGGTTGCTTTTGAGGGGTTGTTTGTGTGATACCGAGTGCAGAATGTGAGTCCAAAGTGAGATTTCAAGAAAGAGAGGCGTCAGCAGTTTCCTAAAGAGTCAAAGTTATGCATACTCTTATAATAAAAGCCATAAGTATTCTTAAGTATTTTCCGCTTGACTCACTCTGGAGGGCCACCTATTCGTCCCCATTTCCGACTACTCTTCTCCGCTGTCACCCTCCTTTCTCCTCTTCATTGTCATTCGTGGTTATGTGTATTTCCTTTTTGTTAAACTAAACAACGCTTTCGAATTCTTTTTCTTGTTATGAATTATTGAATGAGGCAGTCCATATCCTTGACATACCCCACAGTCGCTCTCTCCTCACATTTTCTCGTCTATAGAACAGTCATCATTATTCATTTGGTTATGATGGGCACCATAAATGTACTCGTGCAGCTGAAAATTTTCGCTCTATTTAAATGCGATTTTCATTAAAATCAAATTTTTTGGATTTGAACAAGTGGAGCGTTAAATCCAGAGCATTACGGGAATCAATTGAGCGTCAGTTTCAGAGAAAAAAAAACATCAAGCGAAGCAAACGAATCTACACCAGAAGCTGCAGTTGATTTCCACGTGAATTTTCAATGACTCTGTTGATGAAAGTGGTGACGCTGTTTATGTGGTGGTAGGAATATTGCTGCTAATGGAGACTGCTTATAGATATAGTGGGTTCTGTTGCTCGTTTTAATGACACTACCAGATCCGTCGCCAACTAGCAGTCACCAGCTGTGCCTACCAGATATTTAGAAATCGTATAGAAAAATTAATTAACAAACCTGACGCTATTATATGACTTTCTCTCTTTCTATCTTTCTTTGTCTCTTTCTCTTCAGAGAGCTCATTATGCTTCATTTGTCAGTTTATCGAGTTATGGAGTTGACGACTCGCCTATGCCGTGGCACATGATGTGAAATTGACGGTATGCGTAGACCATGGACGAGATTTGTTCCAAACTGTGATTAATGCAATTCTAATCTTACTGCAAATGTTTTTAGAAATAGTCATAATATAAGTATTCGTTATTGCAGACTGAAGAAAGACGAAATAAAATTTGAATTTGACTAAAATTATATTCGAAGTAAAACCTAAGAGAATTTCAAGTAATTTAAATACAGTTCAGTTTCCAATTCATACAAGAGTCGGTTTAATATATTCAAGAGTTCTTCCAAAATAAACATCTTTCTTTTACATCGTCTACAAGGTTTTAGTCGAATAAAACTTATCTTCTAAAATACTTTTCCACATATTTCATATTTTTCATTTTAGCCCACGACATTTTTAATAATCAGTCCTATAAAAAATTTTCATGTTCGTTTCATTTTCGATGACTCGGTCTATATCGATTGTCTAAAATCCTAAAAAACAAAACCGAAGACAATCCGGAGACACCTCGCTTTAACTTTTTGTAATAGTTTTCTAATTCGTTGCTCGTTTAAAAATTCTGTCGCAACTTCATTGATTGCATTGTACTCATTATTACAGAAAACTATAGAAAAGTGATATAATGGAATAGCGGTGAGCGTACGAAGGATTCGAAATGCTTTAAATTGATTTGACCAAGGTTTTCGAAGTTAATCGGTAGATAATGGTTACTAATTTATTAAAATTTGTTTACAACAAAGCAAGCGTTTGTCCCACAATTTACATTAAGCATTTATAATTAATGTTGTAAACATTTTATTAAACCCCATTAGTGCATAGTGCGTTCAAATCCTACACGATAGACACGTTCCCCAGAAAACCGTGCAAAAATCGTGTGAAAGAATATACGTTTTCTGTAGTAAGTTGATGGAAACCTTCCACTTCATATGAAGGCCGTGTGAGGAGAAATAAAGAAATATAATGGAGATTTTCGTCGGGTAATATAGTTGTGTGCTGGAGGACTATTTTCTTCGGAAAAGTTCTTGCGACGTCGACTTTTTAATAAAAAAATCTATTAAAGGCAGTTGAGCCTTTGATTTGTGGATTAGTTCCAAAAACTTCAATTTCCGCAAGACCACTCACGAAATAAATTTATGTCATATGCGCACCAACACGATGTCAAAACAATGAATTTGAGACCATATTACCCTAAACAAGTGTTAGGAATAATTTTTTAGCCGTTTTATTTCGAATTTATGTAAAAAAAACTATGTAAAATGGGGTTGGGTATAAATATATCATGCTTTGGAAGGGCATTTAATTTGAAACATTTGCTATTTCATAATTTTTATTTAAACAATATTTCCCACAATTTCATTTCATAAAAAAATGTCGACAAATACATAATCCCGACGTTTCCAGCATCAGTTTTAAACTAAAAGTGTTTTTGGTTTTATTACATGAAACCATTTTGGCTTATGCTTATGATTATTGTTGTTGTTCTAGTTGTTGCTTTTGTTGATGTTTCTGCAGCTGGTTATTAGTTTGTTTATTTTGTTTTCTCTTTTTATTATTGTTGGTTAACAAGAGCACCATTGTCATTTCCCTTGAGTGTCTCTGGTCAACTCGAACGTCAACTGTCTCTATGTTTCAAACTTTTACTACGCCCGCGGTTAAAAGCTACAACAAAAATAAAACAACTTTTTTACAAAACTTCTATCTTGCGTTTGAAATGTACGATACATAGAAAAACTAATATGGCAGAGAATATAGCGTTCCCGCTTCTAACTTCTTCTCTCCCCCGTACCAGACTTCATTGCCTTCAGTGCATTTTGATGGATTAATTAAAACTTCTCACTTTCCTCTTGTTTTTTGAAAGCACGCAAGTTAATAAATATCAAAATAATTTAAAGAACACTGTAGTGATTTTGGAGATCTAAAAGTAGAACATGTTCATATTTTAAATCCATCTACCGCAGTTTAGTTTCTGCTTTGATTTATTAACTTCTTAGCCACTAGCGCACTAGCGACAACAACATCAAATACAACAACAAATTTTACCGCAATCGCAGGAAGTGAAGTGCTGACATACACACTATTTTTCATAAAATCTCCCTTTGCCCCAACGCTCCTGTTTTCCGTTAATACTCATGCTATTAGTCTTAATTTATTTCTCCTTTTCTGATTTTGATCTTTCTCTTACGAGAATCTGCAGTAGATTTTAGATTGTCTTCGTTATTCCTCGTTGGATCTTTAGCGGCTGCGTCACGAGATGACTAAAAAAAATTTACATTATACGTGAACATCCCTATAAAATATTTCCAGTTCATTAAAATGATTATGTTGAAGGCTTTTTCATATAATCACGGTTCGTTTTCTCCCGTCCGCTTCGTGAATCATTAATCCAGTCTTGTCATCAAGTAGCTGTGATTATTTATCATTTCTTTATTAATATTTTTTACATTAACAAAATTTTATATTGCGGGCTTATGTGTTTATGTATTTCCCAAACACATTAAAAAACTGGATATTTTGGTTAAAAAAACGGAACAAGAAAAAAAGAACAGATTAACTTTTTGTTTGTATTTAAAAAAAATTATATAAGCATTTTATTTTATATTTTTAGGAAAAGTTGATCATAATAATTTTGAAAATGTTTTAAGGGGCGTCCACATTTTTTCGAAAAAAGCATAATATTTTTTAACAATAAATTTTTCAACAATTTTTTTATATAAAAATGATCACATTGAAAAAGTTGAGAATAATACAAATTTGTTGTTTAATTAAATTTTTCGCATTTAAAAAAACTTTCATGTATTTTAAATTTTATACTTATAATGAAATTTCTGTGGTAATAATGATAATATTATTACAAAGAGTATTCATAAAATAATAATGTTTATTATTTTTATCATAACTATAAAACTGCGAATGCAATTGGATTTAATTTTTGGCAGATTTCTATTTAAATAACAATGAATAATTAATGCATTTTTAGTAATTAATAATAATTAGTATTTTTAAAAAAATTAATTCCTTTCGCATTCATTAATGATGTCTTTTATAAAGAATGTTAATCGAGATGAACATTTTTTAAAAATTTAATTCGTGTTACCTCTTTTAAAAAATTTAGAGCATAAAGTTTTATAAAACTACTTCAATTATTTAATTATAAGATTTTTTTAATAGAAATTTATTTTAGTTATCTCATTCCTTCCTAGTACTTATCCTCCATTCGCCATCACTCCATCAACAAACATCAACATCGCTATGAATCAACGACTTCCACCATCGCCAAACCACCGTTCTCGACGCGACCTATTTTCGAGAACTTACATCGTCAGCAACAATTATTCCGAAGTGAAAATTTATGATTCTTTGCCGCTGAGCAGGTCAAGTGGCGACATTTTCTTTAAAGATTTATTAGTGAAGATTTTTTATTTTTCCTTAATGTTATCGAAGTAGCAGGCGACAGTTGAAGGGCGCGGCAGGGCGGTATAAAAATGTAAAGGGAAGCAGAAAATACACTCAGAAAGTAGAGCAGCGACATGCGTTGATTAAGACGGCGCAGAAACCTTTAGTCAGAAATCTTAGTCATTCCTTTAGTTCTGCTTGTATTAAAATAAAATTAATGAAAGAAAAGTACCTAAAAATGTAGAGAATTGTTGCGATTTGATTTTTTTAACAATAGAAAAAACCAACAACAACTTTTGGTTAGGTAACGAGTTGGTGGCAAGATGCACAGATTGATTAAATGACTGATAACGACACACAATGAAATTTAAATGATTACTAATAACTCTATAAGTAATGAAAAAATAATGAAAAATCACTGATTTTATTATTTTTGGCTTCCTGGTCAAAGTTTCAACTTTAAAAAGGAATTGTCGCGATAGTTCCCAATCAGTCAGAAACTGAATTTCAATACTTGTTCGAGGATAGGTTTACTTCAGCAAAAAAAAAAAAACACTGATAGAATTGCTTCTGAATGAACATTCCTGCTCCTGGAAAAAACTGAGAAGGAGAGAACACCGGAATACAAAATCAAAGATGCAGAGGGCCTGAATGGCCCATAGCCCGATAGTCTATATTTCTATCCTCCAATCGACCCAACCAACTCACAGCAGCTGTAGTAATCGTTGTTGTAAAAGTTACAAAGTAGCAGGTAATAAAAATGGAATAATGAACACGAAAAACATGAACGGAGTACGAATGACAGCGTCGAGGAATTTCGGTGGGACTAGGACAGAGGGCAAGGCCAATTTTGCAATTTGAGTCCTTTACACTCTGATAAATCGAGTATATAATATCCGAACCGGTTACTATATAGTCCGATAGCGTGCGATAGTGTAATATAATGTTGAAAAGCATGCCGCTATTCGTGTTTGCGAGACTTTGATGGAAAATCGAGCAGAAAAGCCCTAAAAATCTTCATCTTAGTGTGGTTGCCGCCGGTATATTTTGTTGCAGCAACCGTGCATATAAAAAATAAATTATACAATTGCACAGAGGTTGTACAACTTACACTGAATGTACTACTTCATTATTATGTTTGTACTTGATATTTATGCTTTTACGGGCGAGGCGTAAAAATGAATTAAAATGATCTTTTGTTAAATTAAAAAATGTGATAAGGAAAGGAGTTTAGGAAAGAGATCAGAAAAGAGAATGAGCTTAGCAATTTAAAAAATTCTAAATTAAGAAAATAATGTGTTTTAAATTTATTCCTTCAGAATTACTTCAAATCTTGATTTGAATCCAATCCCTTTCAGATTCCTAGTGGGATAATAAATTACTATGATTTTATTTTATTGTTACCAACACTGAGAAATGGCTAATATTCGTTTTTATCTTTTTGAAATTATATTTGCTTTTGTAGGTGTTCGTATATATTTTTATTCTGATTTTTGTCTTTCCTAGGATAGTACAGGAATTACCAGTGTGTGTATTTCCCTTGCTAACTTTTGGACTATCGGTTTTGTTGTTGTTATTGTTGTTGTTAAATTCAATAGCATTGAGAGTCCGATATCCAAAGTCTTGTGTTGCCAACACTGTGCCCATTTCCATTCCCAAAACTTGCTCCTCCAAAATATCCAATATACATATCTATGTACATTCACTCTTCCTTTCACTTCCTGTCAAAACAGAATTTGCATATTGCACATTCTTGTAATAAAATTTTGATTTGGAGAAAAATGACTTAGTAGTCCGTCAAAAGGAAGAGAAATATCAAAATGCGTACTATACGATACTTAGTATGTTTATAGAAAATGTCAATCAATTGATCTCGATCGTTATTCAGCAATAAAAATCTGTCTTTAGTCTCGATTTGGGTTTATGTCGGATATTTCAGAAGGCACATAACAATTATTTTTTTAATATGAACGCAACTTCTTATGCTTTTCACGATCCGGCACCGTCAAAATGTTACTGAAGCTTTAAAGGTCTTTTGCGGTGAGGCTCGTAATCGAAAACGCTTTAGAAGTTATTAAATATTATTATTACAATTTTGATTCGGTGGTAGCAAATTTCAAGGCATTTATTTCAATATTTAGGTGCAGTCTTGCCCCAACAGATAGGTTACGATTTGGGGTAAACTTCCGTCAAAATTTTTAGCATAGGATGCGCCGTTTACTCTGATGCAACGCAAAATGATCAAAATCAAACGAGTTTACGCTGCAAATCTCTGACAAAGTTTTTTGTCAATTTTGGAGAAATCCATGGCTTTCACTGACAAAAAGAAACTACATCTGAAACTGAAGTGTCTCAAATATTTCTCACCTCGAAACTTATCTGAAACATCCCTGTGAACATGTTATGTCCTTATTGGAAAACACTGAGGAAAAGTTATTGTTTTAATCTAAAATATTTAAGTTCGCTTCAGTATTGTTAATTAATATAAAGCTATATGCGCATTCATTAAGGATATACATTTACATTCCAAATTTTTAATTATACTCATTAGTATCGCTACAGACGGTTGCGTAGAAACGGTGATATTGTGTTGGTTTATTTGTCTCTTTGATGCTTAAATTTCTCTTGGTACTTTATCTCAACACGAGAGTATCTTTAAGCATATAAATATTACGATTGCCTTTTTGCATTGGTTCAACTAAAATGGTCCACATGGTCTCAGTTTTAGTGTCTTTCTAATTCACTTTATGAGAAGAGTCGTCTGACTCTCCCGCAAAACAACAACCGGCTTCGTCAACGGATCAGTCACTCAACCATTCGACACAATCAACCACTTTATGACTGTTTACTGCTGGTTCTTTTTGCTTTGTTGTTCATTCATTTCTTGGGTTTCTTCGGGACAGGGAATGCTCGCCGCTATGCTCCCAGAAGTAATCAACTGCGATCTTATTTGTCCACACGCCAAGGACTTCCATTCTGTCGAGGACGTGCTTGTAGGTGAAATGAGCTCTGCTTTTCTCTTGCTCTCATTATCGTCGTTATCATCCTCATCATCGTCGTCTGAGTAAGTGTCGACACATGAGTGGTTTTTATTTGTTTATGTATAAGGCTTTCGTTAGTCTGTCTTTTGTCTGTTTTTGTGGTCTTTTGACGGTTATTCTGTTATTCTGTTCAACTGTTTCTCATTTTTATGCCGTACACCATTTCTGCCGAATGACAAAGAATCACCTTTGGGTTTACTTGCGCTTCACGTAACCGAAACCCAGCAGAAAATATTGACAACAAAAATGGGAGGAAAAACCACAAGCGGTAAAGGCTGCGAGTATCATCAGCAGCAACAACAGGAAAGCTAACAAATAGATAATAAAGAAATAGCAAGCTTCAGACTAACTAATTGCACTTTATTTCATTTTATAAGTTATCTTTCTTTCTCCCCAATAATGTTCCCCGATTGAGTTCACATTGGTGCTAATAAATTCCCGAGGCGAACTTTAATAAAATAATGAGAGAAAATTGCAGGCGTTTGGCAAGTGTTCCTTTATTTGAAGTACTTTTGTTCTTGTAATATGAAAATGTAGTAAATGACTTTAAAACTTAGTAAATTTATGTTCTGAATTGATGAAAGGAAATTTCCCCTACAATTTTAGGTGAGAATTTCGAAATAATTCCGAAACTAAACACAATAAAGGCCAAACACACAAACGGTATTCAGAGCTGACCGTGAAGCAAATCAAAACAAAACCAATCAAATTAATGAAAGTAAACGAATTAATTAATTTTAATGAATTTATGACAGTGAATGAAATAATGGCTATGAATCAAGAAAATGATAATGTATCAAACGAATGACAATTAGTCATATTATTAACAATAAATCAAATGAATGACAGTGTGCCAATTAAACAACAACGTGCTAACCGAATAACAACGAATCATATAAATCGCAATGAGATACATGATTAATAACGAACGAAAGAGATGATATCAAATTAAATGAATTAAATTAATGATAAAAAATCAATAAATGGCGTTTGATTAAATGAAATGCAATGATTCAAATGAGTGACAATGAATCGGACAGATAACTTTTAGTAAAATGAATGATACTGAGAATATGAGTTGAATATTTTTTTTTATGTAACCGAAAGAGAAATCCTTTTGCTAGGGCAGAAAGAAGGAAGTTGTTTTTTCTTACTCTTTGCATTTCCTTTTATAGCGGAGACCTATGGGGAAAGTTTCGAAAGTGGAATAAATTATAAAATATGTTTACTGCGTTGTCGATATGACTATTTCGCTTCATAATATAGTCACCAATGCATTTTGGAAGCTTGAAAGATAACGAGCAAAATTGTACAGACAACAACAATGACAACAAGCGTAACTCAGCTCGAATTATTAAATTTTATGAACCCAGTCAGTCATTTTCACCCAGTGGCTTTTATTATTTTATTACTTTAGTTTGTTATAACTTTTGCTGCTGATTGTTGGTTGCTGCTGCTCCCGGAAGTCATGGTGTTGCTGTCGTTGCTTCTGAAAAAACCTTGTTATAAAATTTCACAGTTACAATATGCCAAAAATTGACATATTTGCTTGCTCCTTTTGCAGTTTTTGTTGTTTCCTTTGTATTTTATAGAAAATATAAGTCACCTGCCATGGTTACGTCATTAGGAACGATATGGTGCTTGTTGGCGAATAACGAGCGAAAAACAAACGACACCTTCTTGAACAAATTGACGAAATTTACTTGAATTAATTTCCGGGATTGTGAGAAACGATCTGAAAATTCAATCATGGTCTTTTATGTAGATGATATTAAGTTTTTGTAATATTATTAAGAAGGAAGAATTAATTTGGGTGGCATAATCGCTTTTTACCTTTTGCTTTTTCTTTCTAGAAATAGTGTGAAAGGAAGGATGCGAGGGATTAGGTGGCAGACGAACATGAATTTATTTCACAGCAGCGATATCGTTGGGCTATCCACTGACCAATAAAAAACCTTTTAATAACAAAATGTTGAACTTATAATTTCCACTTTTTTAATTCCGAGCTCCATAACGTTTTCCTTATTTGATCAATGAAAATGGAGCCGGTGACAACATCTGGTTTTGTTTCCTTCGCTTTATGATATTATATTTAGAAATTACGATAAATTTAACAAGGCGAATGGTTTTGATATTAAAAGAATATAAAAAAGGTGTTTTTATGTTTTCTCAAAGAAAATTCGTTGAATGCAATAAACCGTAAGAACTTTAATAGTTTTACATAATCATTAAAAATAGCCAAACAAAAATCAAAAAAGATATTATGCAGTAAATACTAAATAGTATAATTTTTTTGAAAAACCACGTTCAGTCTACTTTTTTAGAAATCATGCAATCGCTGCTCGGACGCATGGCGGTCGCTATATACAAAATATTAACCACAATAATGTAAACTGGTTACCACTGGTGCTCAACTAGTAAACCAAATCTAGCTACTTTCATATTTAAACATGAACGCACAATCAAACACACATTGCGGTCAGAACTTTACTTCAGTGGAATTTAGTTTCGACCGGAAACTGAAAAATCATAAAGAACAAGAAAAAACTGAAAAGCCAGTGGAAAATAATCAAGCGAACAGAATTTAAGCGAAATGGAACGGATGGGGATTTTAAAATTTTGCATCAAGGAGGACGATCCGGAGGAGGCTACTCTACCACTTTTTGTAGGTCAGAATTAAAGTTCTCAATTGATATTGAATATTCGTTAATTCCTTTTACACTGAATATTATCCCCCTTTTAATTAATTATCGTAAAACATGTGGGTAGGCTGACCCTTATAATCTGCCTTAAATTAGAAAGCTATTCCATAAAACCTGACGGGAGAAACAGGCGACAGTGCCACAGTGATCACTGCCTGTGATGGCCAAGGATCTCATATTTTCCACAATTTTTATGAAATAATCCTTCTTTTGAAGTTGAAGTCATTTATACATTTTCGTTATTAGATAATTTCATTTCATCTTCAAAAGGGACGAACGTCTATAACTTCTAATTCTAAAGCGCTATTTGATTTCGTTTGGGGATTGAAAAATTTTGTGACATTGTATATTTTTAGGATTTAGGATTTTTAGGAGGAGGAAGTTTAAGATATCTTATTATTTCGGAATGGGATTATGAATTATTTAAGAAGTAGCATGCACTTCTGGTTTATAAAATTAAGAGTCCTTAAGAAGGGACGCACGCCTCCTTTTTAATATATGTAACCTTTTTAGTATTAATAAAGTGTATATAAAAGTGAATATAAAGTACAAATAAAATATTAAAACTGTTAGAAAAACATTAACTGCAAACGTGAAGTCAAATTAGAAGTTCTAACACACATAAATCTCATTTGGTTTTAATATAATTAATTTAGCTAATTCATTTTTATTTATTTGATTTCCTATTTGAATGGCGTGCTTTTGATATTACTGACGGTGGCCCCCTGGGGTCGGAGTTATCCTTCTTAGATCGTTAAGCCATTAATTTCATAAATTTTTGAATTCATGTCGTTTAATTATAAAACAGCAAAATTTGTTTCGTTTTAAATTACTCTCGATGCCCTGCCAAAACAAAGTTTATATACGCCACTGCTGTCTACAAGATAGCCTTGAAGTTGACTTATAAAATTTCATTGCAATGACTGCAATTTTATATCTTTTACTTGTTTTTTCTTGAAAAAAATTTTTCTGCATCTGTTTTTTTTTACTCGGATAAGAGGAAAATGATAAAAGATAAATAAAAAATAGATTGTGGCGATACATTTTTTCAGTTTTCCTCTTTCCCCGCATCTCGCTCTCAATCGATCTACCCATCTTTATGGGTACCATTCAGTTCGCGATATAATTCTTTTTTATTCACAAACTCATTGAAAACGATTTTCAAGGCTCTCGTTGAGAAAAAAACACTTGACTTGGCTTGAACAAGAACTATTCGAGCGAAGCAATCAGCCAAGGGTAAAACCTAGATAATGTTATGAAAAAGAAAATAAAAATTAAACAAGTAGTAGTCACGCTTCTTCGCTCTACATTTGATGTCAGTTACGCCACGTTCCCTTGGCTTTAACGTGGTCAGACCTTTATCTTTGCTGGTCTGCTGTCTCTTAATAAAGGTCTTAATTAAAAATGCATTGAATTCATGCATACTTTTTTTCAAATTGAAGAGAGAATTATATGTCTGCCCATTTGTCTGGCTGGTGTAGTTAAAGTTACCTTTGGTTATCTGCTCGGTGTTTCCCGCACTTGTCGTCTATCCGGTAGTCTTTTTTCTTTTTTTCTTCTCAACGCTGGTTTTTCAATTGCATCCTTCTGTTAGTCCACTCCGTTTATCTGTCCACTAAAGTTTATCTGTTTGATTGTGTGGCCGTCTGTTCGGCTGTCTGTCCGATTGTTGCCTGAATCGATTCGTGTTTTCTTTTTTCTCTCTTCACTAGCGATAGTTCGGAGATAATGTTTGAAAGTCAAGAAAAGGAACACAGTATGTCAATAAAATCCATGTGTTGGTCATGTTGATGAGATGGTCGAGCTGTTGCCGAAATAGATTCGGGAAGAGATCGAGATGGGCCGGGTAATTTCGACTTACAACCGACTGGCTGGCTCACAACCGACCGATTAACCAATTAACAAGCAAACTGACAGACAGGCCATATTTCGTAAAAAATACCGGTGCGAAGGGTAGTTCTATGGGGAAGCTGTCGTTTGGGCCATTATGTAAATGAAAGAATTTTGTTATTTAAATTGGGAATTGCTAAACCCTCTCCTAAACCCCTTCCCACATTAACATAATTGTAATAATAACACGTATTCAAAGTTGCCAGATAAACGACGACTAACAGACTTGCTTCATGCGGAAAAGCATTCCGCGCCCGAACAACCTCCCGAAGATACAGAAACATTTAATGCACATTCGATGTTCTGCTCAATTTCGTTTTAGTGCTCCACACATATTTTCTGTTCTTCTTTGTTGTTGCGTTTATTTTTAATTATATCTTTCTCTCTCTTGCCCCCTTCCCACTGTCTCTGTTAACAATCGTTCTCTCGCTCTGTGTTCTCCTTTCGCTTCACTCAAGTGGGGCAATTTTATTAAAATGATATAGTAAGAAAAAAAGACAGCAAAATGGAAAAAATTATATGGTAATAATAATAATAACTACATTTTTTAATGTTCTGAAATGGCATGAATGACTACTGAATGGACAGTTGAATTGAGTACAGACTGACGATATAATATTGAAATTATACGGTATTTATAATTGCTTGTGACTTGTTGTGGGGCATCTTTAACCCGAAACGGCGCAACTTGTTTTTTATAAAATTACTTTGAATTGCAAGGCTCAGACTTTTAGAATGAGTTTTCCATTTTGCATTGAAAACGCCATTTAGAACAAATATATTATATTATCTAACTGAAATATTAATTAATACTGAAATCCTCTCAGAGGACAAAACGAAAAACAAATACAATTGCCAGTTTTTTTCAACTACAAGCTTTTGGTTCGTGAGAATGGGAAGAGGAATGATAAGCCTTCTTCTTCTTCTTGGCCTTGCAGCTCACAAACTCGAATCATTAAATATGAAATCATTGCTTGAACCCGATAATATTGTCGCAATATTGTACGATTTTTACATTCAGTCAAATTTTTGGCTTTCAACACAGAATTATTCATTCTTTGATAAGCCCTTCAAAAGCCAATAAATTATGGTTTAAAGAGTTTGTCTCCGTAATACAGGCCTCACATAGAAAATAAGCCCATTGTGATAGCACAAAATATTGTGAAATTTCGAAAAAAGTTGTGCAAGAATTCCATTCTTCTGCTGGCGATCGCAGGGCAGTAAAGCGACAGTAAATAGAATAATTCTGTCACGTTACCTATCCTGCAGATATCTGAGCGAAACGGACTTTAACAATTGCGGCACCTGTGCTCGGTGCCAATTAAGGTTTTTTCAGTCATAAATTTAGCAAGTGGTATTTCCATACATACATGCTTTATTTTAATAAACGTGCTTTGAAATTTGTGTTTTTTACTAACAAGTTTTGGAACACTGATTATTGTTGTTTATAAAAATTGTGAGGTAATGATTTCGTTACCGCACTCTCAAATTTAAAGTAAAAATAATAAAAATTTATATATTTTTAAAAGTAGCGTAGGTGACAAATTTTCATTGTAGGTCGCTTAAGGGTTAAGAACAGTCGCGAGTTTTCAACAGCAATCGAAAAGACTTTAACGTAGTCGGTTATTTAATGCATTTACATTTGCTCCGTCTTCTTTCTTTCCGTCATTCATTTAATTTACACGAATATTTTGCATTTTCCTTTAAATATTTCATGAATCTGAGTGATTATAAAATTGTATAATATTTTAATTAAATTGGTAAAACGTGTAACACTCGTATTTAAAAATGGATAAGTCATGAGGACGGCCATGTCGGGTATAAATAATATTATTCAATGCTTTGGCCGGGTACGTACGAACGACATCGAAAAATTTAACGTCCGATTAAAAAATTTCATGCGAAAGTAAAAGATTGAAAAAGAGTGTAAAATAAAATTTTGCGCACGTTTTGCAAAAATTGTAATTTTCATCAAAAATTGCTGCCAAAATTAAAATGAATGAATAATAAAATATTTAAAAATTAAAACAAATGGTTTTAATTAGTTGAGAGTTTTGAAAATTATAATTATTATTCATTACATTATTGTTAATTATATTGTCTGTTTTCATTTTGTTGTGGTCGATGATATTAGTTTTGCTGCTGTTGTTGTGTGTGTTGTTGTTTTGTTGTTTGAAAAATACCTTATTTCGTCATTATTATTATTTTTACCAGGATGAATTGGTCCACAAATACGATAATGTGAAAACATAATTATGAAAATATAATCATATCATGAAATGTTTTTCATTTATTTTTCTATGAATTTAATGATTTTAATTTAGGTTTGGACAAAATATTCTATTTTGCTGAAAATCTATTGAATATTACGATATTAGCATCGATTCAATACTGATGAGACTGTGAGGATAATTCTGCCAGTTCTAAATGGATCGAATTTAATGCTTTTCCCTCCTTATCATTTCTCTTACACTTCAAACGTCTTTATTGGATTTTTTATCATAGTTTTAGCAAACAATCTGTTATTCTTTCAATATGCATAAAGACAGAAATTCATTAAAAGTGTGTGACGCGTATGAAAACGTTATTGATACAAAAAAGTATAAAAAAATATCAAGTGGTTCAATAAAGTTCTCGCAATAAATTGTGTCATATCGCGATGAAGAAAAAAACGAAAACTATAACTAAAACCGATACAGCATCGCCACCATTATTATTATTGTCACAATAACGTAAACGACCGCATAGCAATAACCATCAAGAAATATCAGCGTTTGACAATATTTATTGACAATATCTCAGTTAACCCTTATTGCGAGAGTGAACTTATGAGTATGCCATCATCAATAGGTCATGGTCATGTCGTGTCCGTTACGAAAATATTGTGATTTCTGTTTAATAATATTATGATGAATTTTTCATTTTATTTAAGTTCTACAATCGATGCATAAAATTTAGGTGCGTTGACAAAACTTCTGAATAATATTATGACATATTACGACATTTCATTGGAATGTATATGACAACCCAATTTAGAGAAAGGGGAAACGATTTTATGACGAAAAGGAATAATAGCTTATATTCTCTGCCTTCTGTTAAAATATAATTCACGAGAATTTATTTCAAGGAAATGTAAAACATAATAAAATTTGTAAACAAGAAGCCATAAATTAATGCCCAAACGATCTTACAACATTTCTTTATATTCTCAGTTATCCAGCCACTTATTTTAGCTCGTAACCTTCTTCCCCTTTCCATTCCTTCCCATCCCATTCAACACGATGTGCAAAAATTTTGGAAAACATTAACAATGTCTAGACGTAAGTAAAAGTTACCGTTAATTGAAATAAATAGTCAAAAATGTATACACTTCATTAAAATGTCAAAAACAACAACAACAGCAATAATGAACAAATTGCTGCTTGTGAAAACAACAACAACTACGATTAAAAACAAAAGAAAAGAACGAAATTATTTTGGACCGAAATTTTGTTGAAAATCTTGGAGCCCAAAAAATTATGAATGGAAATTAACTTAATATTTACAAATAGGCGCATTTATTAAAAAAAATTAGAAATAAACACTAAAATATATTCGCGTTCGAGATTATCATAATCTTCCGATTAAAATAAAGCAATATTTGTGTCTGTATTTGTCACGCTTTTTACTTTGAAATTTCTGTTATTCCTTTTGTCCTTTTCGATTGAGCTCACAAACTACAATAAAAAATACATATAAATCCAGCGGAGACGCATACATACAACAATCTTTATACAAATATCCTTAATGAGGTTTATTCCTTTCAATGCCTTTTGGCATGAAGATTTCTGTTTTTAGTTTGTTAGCTAATTCCGTTTATGGAATTTTCCTTTCAAAGCTATTCCATCCTTACGAAAATTCTCACTTTCTTCTACTTCATGTGCTCCCCTTTGCGATTTATTCACAACAAAAATAAGGGATTAAATTTAGTCCAAAGGCGTTACTACTAGCAATTTTACTCTGTCCCTCTCGCTCTCTCTCCTCCTCTTTGTTTCTGTGTCTGCTTCCTTTAACCTTCTTAATTACGAGTTCCTTACTAAATGCTAATTAATTTTCTTGCTTCTTTTGCAAGAAGTCTAAGTCTTTGAAGTCGTTGAAGTCAACATTTAATACGTCGCCTGAAGAAAATTTATGCAAGCAATTCCGTAGCTGAAATTGGTGGTAGTGGTTAACGGTTAATGCGCGCTACATCATGAAGTCCAGAATTGAATTATGGTAGTAAATTTTATTTTGTGGTCATTTTATTTTCTTATACCATTTTATTTAATGTCAAAAAAACCATTTCAGAAGATTTACTTATTGGAATTGGCCAATTGGCTAATTGCCCAAACTAGAGAAAAATTTCCATAAAAAAAATATTTATGGAGTAATGTCATTTAAGGATGTGAAGCGACGAGTAAAGGCACTAATAAGATCCTTTCACTTTCATGAATTCATGATTGTGACCAACCATTCCATGCTTTCTTTGTCGCGAATTCTCCACGCAATTTCTGTTTACTGACTGCTAATGATGGCTTCTTATGTGCGATGACATTTACAATAGTCTTAGGGTAAGAGCGAAAATAGAAAATTATGATTATGACGTATTGTCGAAGCAACTTATATCTCATATTGAGCGTGACAATAATTTGTTCAGGGATTTTAATGGCATCATCATTATGGTGCCGATAAAGAAGGCAGTTGCTTTTACAAAATTTCTTCTTTCAATCCCGAATAATATAGTTTGGAAACTTAATAGACACCTGATTGGTGAAACCTTTACAGTCCAACAAATTGTCGAGACCTCTGATGATTGACGAAAATCAATGATATTTATGGAAAGATTTATTATGTCTGTGGGACAAAATAATGATTTTATACATTATGTATGAAATATAATATATTTAAAAATTTAAAACCAACTCTTTTTATAAAAAATCTCTTCTGATTTTGTTCACTGCGAAAGAAATTTCAAACAATCCAAAGAACTAAAAAATTCATTAAGCATGATTTGTTCTCGTGTTACTTTTTCTTTTGTTTCTCTGCGAACTAAGGGGGGGATTCTACTCCCTTAACATAGGTTGCCACTGACGACTGCATGCAATTTATTCATTTGATTTCTCATGGCGAAAAAATCAAATTAAATTTTCTACGGAATCCTGCTGAAAAAATAGGACAACGTTATTTTCAGAATGGTTGAAGAGGGTGTGAAGGGATGGCCGGGTGGATTGTATAAAATGTACCGTAGTGCGATATGAATGCTGCAACCTTGACTGGCAGTGAATAAAGATGAATAACAGTTGTTGGACATGTACTAACATGTTGCTCGACTCAGAAGAAGACAGAGATAAATTATTTATAAATTAAAATTCATTTTATCAAATAAAATTACTGAAATCTCCTTAAGAAATCAAGTCAACCTCATCAGGTTGTTATGGCTATCAAAATTATGAGTCATTAACATTTTTTCGAGAAAGGTGATTTAATTTTTATTTTTCTTTGCTTCGATGGATGAATCTAGATGGAAATATCTAGAAAGACGTTTTATACTTGCCCCAAAAAACCAACATATTTCTCAATCAAAACGCTTAGTAATAAAAACATTTATTTCCTATGAAACATATGCGGCGTGCGTGTTAAGTTCGTCAAGTCACTGTTATTCGTGTCATTTGTGCCATTCACGGCCTTCATTGCCGCTTACTGTCATTCAGTGTCACCCAGGGCTATTCATATTCAGCACTTTCTTTTCTAAATTGCAACCAATAATTTTTACCGCCTTTGTGTGTCGGGGTTTTGGAGGTTACTGCTTTATCAAGGCCAGATGTCTTGTGCAGCTCTACTCGAGTTAATCGAACTCGTGTGTAGTAAGCGTAACATTAAAACTTAAAGCCTGACCGTGAAATCTCTTTTGCATTTTCGCGAATGCGGTTGATAAATTATAACAGTCCCAGATAGCAGTTTATGTAGGAAGATCAGATTGAAGTAAATACGCAAATAAATAAGTAAATAAGCAAATAGATACGCGAATGTCGTTGCAGCCCCTGCATAGCTGATTTACTCCTTCCTCTTACTTTTGATCCAGTTGACGTTTCAAGTCGTTATTTACTCCGCACTTCCTAAATTTCAACACAAAATATCTCTTCCTATCCAGCAATTGTAGCAATGACAGCAACGACAGGCGCTAGGGTGCGATTGGTGGTATCATGAGAAAGATGGAGAGGAAGAGAGAGGGAGAAAGCAACAACAACGGTAGTGACTGTGGCACCAAATGTGAAATGTGGCAGCACTGAAATGTGAAAAAGATTTGTGGATGGTGCGAATGAAATTTATGGAAGCGTGATGCGGAAAATGATGTAACACAGAAGTACATCTCGGTATCTAGCATCTTCGGCTCCAGCTAAGACGTTGGCATACCTGCCGCCTTGCTGCCTGTCTACTCTACAATCCTTCAACGAACGGCATCCATCCATCTACATGATGTCAGTCACTTATAGTAAAGCGGAAAGTAGAACTTTTTCTGGCAGTCGTTCAAACCTTCTTCACTCATTTACTCACATGCCCGCTCGCCCATTCGTGGTATCAAGGGGCTGACTCACTTGTTTACATCTGTGACGCTGCTGAACAGGCAACATTTAAATTGTGCGCGGTGCGTTTAATTCGTCGAAGCGAACGTCAAGATAGTTGCAGTCCTCAGAAAATAGCGTATGCGCCTGAAACTAAAATGAAGTGCTAAAAAAATATCGCGAGCAGTTTCACCTCAAGAAAAAATGATAAAAGGCAACACATGAAACGATGAAGATGATTATGAATGTTCGTAGATAATTGTTATTATTTTCGAACTTTAACGACCGTGACGAGCATATTTTGATAAAGGGCACAAATAATTAATTCCATATAACCCAAATGATATACGAGTTAATTAAAAGACATAATTGATGATGAAAATGTGTATATGTGTGACTGCGCATGCCGGTGTGTGTCCATACCGGTGTTACAAAAAGTAAAACGTTTCTAGAGCGATAATATAAATTTATCAAGATGCAGAAATTATGTTTAAAGAAAACATTGTTTGAAGGAAAACTGAGGGAGTGGGCTTTAAATATTTTTTAAAATATTATATTAAAGAAAATCGAAAAATCGACTTGAATCGATTTTTTTTCAAGCCATGCAATGACCTCCCCTGTTCTACTTAATGCACTCCGCATACATTATCTACGGGTTCATATTTTAATCTTAACCGTCCAAAAATGAGGTCAGTTCAGTATGGTCCGATATCATTAAATTATGAGGCATATCGGGGATTTCTTAAAAATTGTTATGTTACAACGATGGGCGTAAATTATAAGGTCACACACACAGAATGAAAAAATGAGTGAAGAGAATAATTAAGAGATTAAAACTGATTAATTTCGAAATAACCTTTGCCACAAATTCGGCCTGCTGGAGGGACACAATTACGCGTGAAATAATTTGGGTTTGTCGGCTTTAGATTCCGCGATAACTCCATACTTCTGTTCTGCCATATTTCCAAGGATTTCTCTACCAAAACAAAGAAACAGCAAGAGATACACGTTATCCCTTTACCCTTACCCCTACCCTTTCCACAGCCATATTTACCCGATTTCTATTTGTTGTAAAAGCAACCTGGCCACGTTGTAAAGCAGCTGCGATGATGGATGAGTCAAAATTGCGGCACGTTTTACACGTTTATCGTTTCGGTATTCCGCATAATCTATGAGTTTATCGCTACCGCTGGTACCGCTGCGGGCCCACTTCTGACACCAATACTAGTGGCCAATGAAGCTAATCCGGTAGGAGTATTAGGAGCAGTAACAGTAGTAGTCGTAGTAGCAGTAGTAGCCTTAACTCACTTTTAGACCTTTTCCTCTACTGGGCACATTTATTCTCTATTGCGTCCTGAATAAATAATGCTTTATTTCTTACGGGGTGGGTTGGTTTTTGAAATGCAAGAGGATGAGAGAGACACAGAGTAAGAGTTGAGTTTTAAGCCACTAACCGCATGCAAGTCGTTGTAGGACTTCTTTTTATTCTATCACTTTATCAATTTAGAAGCAAAGAAGAGGCTATGACAAAGACTATGAAAGACTCTTGTTTTTTCGATTAGGAAGAAATGAAATACCAGAAAAGGTTGAACAAGAAAAAGAAGAAAATAACCAAAACCTATTATTTATATGACATTTCACTTCAGTTAATCATTTTCTACTACGAGTTTTTCTGATGGAAATATGTATAATTTATGTGTTTAAATTCCTTTTATGTCTTTCGAAGTTAGTCCTCAATTTAAATTAAAATACTTCAGAACTTCTTCGTTTTATTTATTTATAATAACTATCATTTTAAAAACCTTTTAGCTTGACCATTATCTGCATAATTATAATTATAAATACCATTATTAATATTATATTTCATTTCATATTTTCTCTGTATTTGTGGAATAAAAATGAATGCTGAGACACTGACAAAGAAGAGATGACTGATGATGGTCGTATATATTTAAACGTTCAAAATGATGTTTTTATTCCTGTCCAGACTGGCAGGGAGAATAAGCTGAGTTCACATAAACCAACAAGATTCTCGAGACACAACTAACAGCTTAATCGTGTCTCTTAACAAGCATTAAAATTTCATATATTGTAGCCGTAATAAACTCCTTTATTTATAGACGTAGACGCGCTAACGAGAATTGATCATGACTTATTCACTAACAATTTTTAAGAACTGGCTGTCCTCACCTTCATTATAATAATAACAAATTTCTACATTATCATTATTATCATCATTGTCATCAATTTCCCGTTCTAACGCCTATGCTTTAATGCCTATTTTTGCCTATTTTCCCTGACTTCGAAAATCCACTTCGTCTCCATCACGGGCTTCACAGAGTCATCGTCCTCTGCTAAATTAATTTAATTTCTTTGACAATCTTCTTCTCCACCTTCGTCCTTTCCTACATCCTAATCATCAGCTTTATTCTTCTTCATTCGGTTTTACAATTTTCACCAATTCTCACAAAATCTTAAAGAATGGATACACCGTTAAAAATGAATAGATAAATTTCAAAAAGATTGGATAAAAGATTGAATTGGGGATTGAATAGAAAACGTCCAACAAGAAAACGCTGAAAGCGAGAATTATATCCATTGTCTTTTATGTATTCGAGACAAATTTAAATTTAGAAATATTTTACTTTCAAACGCTTCTATGCAAATATTTTAATGTTATTTTGTGTGAACAATTTTGATAAGTTTCGAGAAATTTAAAATAAGTTTTGATGAGTAGAAGTCGGACTTTTTAACGTCGCGATTTTATTAGAATTTAAATGTATATTCTAGTTGTTGTCATTTATATAAACTTTGAAGAAAACCATAACACTATTTCATGGTTTCTAATAGTATTGAAAATGAATAAATATAAATTTCAGACTTGAAAATAAAAATGTTTTTGCCACTTTTCCCAGAAAATTCACTCATATTTAAAAAATGGTAAAGAATATTTCTATTAATTTTACTCTTCTATTTCTGAATGTGTTTACACAAAAACTGAACGACTTACTCAACATTTTTAGCAGTGTAATGAGCAATATAATCATTTTTAGCTGGTTCGACGGTGAAAATAAGAACGGTGAGTTTTGTTTGAGGTATACGTGGAGTATACGGCGAGCTAATAAGACATTAAGCTAAAGTTAGTCTCCGCTGCGTCGGTGTCGTAAATGTTCCCTGCACCAGATGTATCAACGTAAATGTCTACTATATAGAGAGGTACTGGCGTGTCTGGCAGTTCTGGTGGCAAAGGCATTAAATGAAACATCTGTCGGTAATGTTTTTTGTGTCTTGTCTGCAAAAATATTTTATCAACAATGTTTCTATTTTTGCATACCCGATGTCTTTATTATGTTTGTTGTGGTTACTGTTGTTGTTACTGCTGTTGTACTGGCTATTTTTGGAAGAATTTTATTAAATCATTTCCTTAAGGAGAAAACTTAATTGGAATTTTTTAAAATTTGTGATATTTCTTCAAATTAGCAACCATTCGATCAATTAATCCCAAAATTAAATATTCCAAGACTGAGATATGATGCTTAATTTTTTCGAGGAATAAATGCATTGATTTTTTTACTCATATTTATCAGAATCCATTACTGGGTTTGGTTAAAATTTGTGCCCCTTAAAATAAAAAAAAATATTTAATAAAAGCTACTAAATTAATTGCCTTTGTTTTTCTTCTCTTTTTTCCGTTTCCTTTTCCTTGTTTTTTTCGACTAAATCCAACTAGACCGAAACTATTTAATGATACAATCTATTTCAATTTCTGACAGATACAAGTGTTGCCAGATATTGTATCGTAAGTGTATCCATGAATCTCTTTGATTTACTTAGAATATCTCCGTGCTTTGCTAATTAAATTCATTAAATAGTCATGAGGCAATAAAATTGCGCCTTTCATTGAAACTTCACAATTTTTCTCAAATTAATTTCAACTCAGTTGCTATCGCTGTTGCAATTGCTATCACTTTGTTGCTGTTGCCAATGTCAGCCATCCTGCTAACTAGTCAGCACGCACCAACCAGCACAAACACCAACACTAACACTAACAGATATATCTCTCGACAAAACACCAGCAAATATTTGAAACGCTCTTCTGCTGTTGACAAATACGTTCGACAAAGTTCAAGTGATTTATGCGGCGACGACAGGAGACAACAAACCAAGCAATCGAACGGCCTTCTCTCAATCTAGAAGAACTATTCATGGCAAGATTAACAACATGGTCGTCGTTGTTGCCGTTGTTGTTGCTGTCATTTGTTGTATTGCTGCGGTTTTTAGAGGTGCCTTCGCTGAACCATCAATAGACAACAGCTAACTAGTGACGACTTCAGTGACTGGCGACTGGTGGGGATTGCCTTCGATGCATTGTCGTATCGTTGCTGCGATGCAAGTACCAATATCGTAATAAACTTACATGTGGACGCAGAAATAGTTGAAGCGGAAGAAGAAGAAGAAATCGGAGGAGATGACGGAAAAAGAGAATGGAATAATTCCTTTCATTCCTTCGTAATGCATTGCGAATTGAAATCACATTTATCGTATTCGTTTGGATCGTTGTCGCATCTTCCTTATCCTCGCCGTGATTGCCGTTGATCTTGTTGTTTTATTCTTATTGTTGTTATTGTTGTTGTTATAGATTAGTTGTTGTAAGGCATAAAGGAACATTACGCTAATTAAATATATTTTTCTTTAGTCGCGATCGCACGTTCTCGCCAGATCGGTTGTCTTGTGCTGACGATTTGACGGTAACGTTCTCGCTGCAGTTCATGCCGCCGCTTTTTACGATGATGCATTTGCGTGGTGATGGCTGTGGTTCCACTGATGTCACATATTTCGGTTTCTTTATGCGGTTTTCTACTGAACTTCTTTTATAATGTCATGGTTAATTTTTCTCTTTTTTTCTCTTTTGGTTTTACTCGGAATTTATATCTACGAGTACTGAAATGCGACCATATGGGACTATCATGAACTTCGCGATTTCACTGCAGAACATTATTTATCGATGAAGAGCAACTCTTTGAGCATTAGTTTTCTCAAGGACCCAAGAGGCAATTCATTTAAATATTTCTGTCTTGGCTCACAAAATGACCTTGACTAGGACCTTGACGATGTAAAGTATTAAAATCTGTTAAATTATGTTTTCTAGACGAAAATTAAAGGCTGAGATTTTGTTTTTCTGACTATATTCAGTTATTTAACCGCTGCTTGCTTGCTTGTACTTTGCTTCAGGATAAAAATGTCATAATGATTGCTCTCTTCGACGATGCTTTAACTTGTCTTCAGGAAAAACTAATAAATCTCACTCATTTACCTTCACATGAAATGAAATTCGTTGAGCCCGTTATACATTCCTATCCCCAAATCTTCCCTGACTTTCATTTCCTTCAAGACACAGCATATTTAGTGATATTTTATTTTCTTATAAAATTTAATTGAAATAAATTTATTTAATTTTTCTAAACCGAAGGAACATTTTAGATTATCAAGAAAGTTTAAAATAGAATTAAACACAAAATAAATTACGACAACTTGCATCCTCATATTTGTCAACTATTTATATTTGTACTGCAATATTTTCCGTCGATTTGGTAGCACAAGATTTTTCTACAAGAAAGCATAATTTTTCATTTCAGTTCAAGTCTCTTCCTGTTGTTGTTGAAGTTGTTGCTGTGATTGCTCAGGTCGAAATGACTGATTATCTCCTGAAAACTATATGAGAATTTTTTTACTTTGTGCAAAATTTGTCACGTTTGAATTTACTTAATTTTGAATTTATTTACAAAATCAGTAAACACTTAGAAATGAAGTTAATAATGTATGAAGTGGCGCATGTCCGTATCGTCACTCGTCAGCGTATTATGAGCGACAACAACAGCAACTCCAACAACAGCACAACAAGTAAGACAAGAGCAACAACAATATGAACAGAGGCGACCAAATTAGGAGTTTACTAAATATAAATATTTTCCCTAAGGATGATATTATTTATTTTATTAGTTTCTATTTTGCGCCTTAAGTTCTCTTTTTTTATTCGTTTTTTTTTCTTTAACCCCTTTTTCCGTTTCCTTTCGATGCAAACATCTTAAATTACTGACATTAATGTTCACACTTTCAAACTGCACTAGCGGGGTTGGGGCGCAAGGAAAAGTAGATGTGGAGAAGGTGAAGTATAAGAGGAAGCCGAAACAAAGACGTTCGTTAGCTGTTAAAAGTCGAGGCCCATGAAAAATATCTGGTATAATAAAAAAGCCAATTGCAAAAAAATACACGATGAAATTACTCGTAGAGACATTTTTAATGAAGACATGAAAAGGGCTGTAATAAAGAAAGAAATTATAAAGTGCGAAAAAATTTCTTATTTTTAGTTATTTTTAAAGACGAAAAGTGGAAAAATGAAGAATATTTTAATTTAGGAAATTTTTATAACAAGAAATAACTAGAAAATTAATATCACGAATCGTTTGAAGTTCATGAACGGTCTTAAAATTAGTACATATTTTATTTTTTATAGCTTCAGACTTTTAAAATTTATTAAAATAATCATTCATTGTGTCTTAAACAAATTTATGAGCACAAGACTTTCATATGTGCTACCTTATTATTACTTGTTTATTGTATAAATTGTAAATTTCCTTACGCGCATAATCTAAAATGTACTTTTCTTTAATGTTTAAAAGTTAACGACAAGATAACTTGAAGTAGTTATTATTTATGGCAGAAACGGCTTTTTAAGAAAATGGTATTAACGATTATTGTTATCTTATTATTATTGACACATTTACACATATACACATTTGGCAAATGAGTATAGACGTACCTAGACGTGCGTAGATTTTGCTGATTATACTTTCACAAAATTGTCATCATTGCCCCTTTTTCAATAAAGTATGAGTTCTTTTCAATCAGGTGTAGATTTTTCAAAAAGATCACAATAATTTTTGTTTCATATAAAACTGAAGAATATTAAAGACATTAAACCATAGACTCTAGATTTGTTCTATTTCGAGCACGCAGCATTGTCACTTAACTACAGATGATGTTGTCTTAGGCCGTATCCACTACCAATCCTCTAGAGCCGATTCAACAAATGCGAGGACAACTCATATCCTACCATCAAATCCACCCACACTCGTAGGCCTTTTTTGTGATTGTAATATATTATCTAAAGTACGGGCAGATTTGTTGCTGCTCAATAACCAATGTGTTGTTTATTGACGCAGCCCTTAAGTCAAAAATTAGCTCCATTGACGAACGTGTTTTTTGCTCTTGCTCTTTCTTATCGTTTTTTATACGATTTTTCAAATTATATGTATTGTCTTCTTCTTTTAGAATTAGGTGTCCTTTTTTAGCATTAGTGATGAGCATAAAATTTTGACCAATCAGAATAGTAAATTGATTTTACATGAACAGGAGTTCAGAAGTTCTAAAAGATATTTTAGTTGTTTTAATCGAATTTTATGGATAGCTGTTGGTATGACCACTACTTCCATCCATACACATAATATTTGTTTATATATGTAATAATATTTACGCACACAGACGTATAGGCACGTTCAGTTCTAATGAAACTACACCGTTAGAAGTATTAGATTCAATTTTTTTTTAATTTAAGATTTAAGATTGGCAAATGGTGTTTCGCAAATGTTTGATTCGCATTCGCTGTTAAGATTCGTAAAACGTTTTCCGTAGTAAACTAAGTAACTAACTAGGAAAATTTGCAATATTCGTATATGATTATTTTAAAATTAATACATTTGTTTCAAACAGTTTAGAAATAACACTTCTATAGAATGAAGTGTTGTAAAATTAAAGTAGATTAAATTTGGAAGTGAAACTAAGAAGCGATAAGAGTTTATTTTCTTAAGTGAAACAGGAAAACCTGAAACGATAAAAATTTCGAATTATTTTTAATATTGTGTAGCAAATAATATTAATAAAATTTGATAAAGGCTTGCATACAGGAATATGGCTAGCGGTCTAGCCGCAATTTTGCACACTGATGTTAGCAACTAACGGCTTATTATCACACAGTTAAGATTTCAATGCGACTGCTTCGGGATTTTCCCGGTATTTTGTGTTTTCAAGATTTTATCATTCTGGCCTTTGTCATTCGAAATTTCGATACAACACCGTGTTCAAACTAAAAATTCTGAAAAAATCTCTTTTTCGAATAAAATTCGATTTTTATCTGTGTAATTTGAACTTTGCTGGCAGAATATTTGTCACCGAAGCCTAAATCCGATTGTGAAATTAGTTTTGTTTGTAAGTTTCGGGATTTGCAAAGTGACCGTGTACGTGTTTGTTCGTACGATCGTGTGTGTCATATATATGTGTGTGTGCGTTGTTATTGTGTGTGCGTTCAATTATGTTTTGTAAAGGAAATTGCTTTCATACTCCGAATACGCACATCTATATATATTGGTGCTAGTTGTGCACATTTCTGGAATTCGTATAAAATTTGTGTATTTAATATTTTGTTGTTTTTGGGCCGTAGGCTAAAACAGTCGTACGGGCAGGCACATGTTCATATTTTACATACCTATTTATATGTATATGTGTGTGCATTTCCCGCATGCACACATACGTATATACAATTATATTTAAATACAAATAATATATTTCTGTATTTCATGATTATCACAAAATAATTAGCATTTGGTTTAATAGAATTGTTTTGAAATGCAATAGACAATGCGTTTGTATTTGCATTTATATTAGTGTTTGTATTGCATGGTGGCTTTATACTGCTTGTCTCTTCGTCTATGCGTATATATATTTCTGCAATGGCATGGCCTCAATTAATTTCTTTCAATAATTGATCTGGCAATATTGAAAGCATGTTAAAACGATTACATCAACGTATCTGTCAATAAGTATATTCTGAGGGTTAGGTTTTAAACAGTTTGCATTCTTTGAATTCAGTGGTATAAATTACCTTCCACTAAATTGGTCTTCAAATCAAAGTAAACAAATAAACAAAAATAATTAAGAATTCACATGAATTAAGATCGAAATTTGATAGAAATTATCACATTTTTCGGGTTTAATTATTTTTGAAAAGGGTTTAATTTGGACACATTTTCTAGATTAATTTTAACTTTAGAAAAGTTTACTTTAATTTAATTTTTCCTTTCAATTTGAAGGTTGTTTGGACAGTATTAATTTTTAAGCTATTATTTGCTGGATTTTTCCACGATATATTGGTTAATATTTTAATTTGGTGGCAAAATTTTTAAGATAGAATTAATTAAAATATCGTGGTAAGAATAAATTTTACGAACTATTGCACCCACTATTCTATGCTTAAATTAAAGATTCTATGCTTAAATTAAATAATGCTAAACCAATGAAAGTAGTTTTAGATTTGAAGGCTTAAATGACTTAAATTTCTAATTGTTGGTTTTTATTTTGGGCTTTTAATTTAACGCAATTTTAAAGAAGTAAATTGTTCACTATTGTATCAATCGCTGAGCTGCTGCTGAAAACGATGATGATCTTATGAATAGTAATTATAATTTTCAAATATGAATAATTTTGTTATTAATATTAATATCAACGAACTAATGTTCCGAAGAGGGCCGGGTTCGTTTCCTTACTTATAACACTAACAAGTTTGAGAAATGTTTCCTAATTTAATAAAGCATAGAAACATTTTCTCAATTCTTGCGATATTTTTATTTACAAATTAAACATATACTTTATATTTTCTAAAATATTTTTTACTTTTTGTTTTAATTTCAGAAAAACATTGTTTTTTAAAATCATATTCGACTATATATATTAATATAATTTTAATATTTACCTTTCGTAAAACATTTTCTTTTCATATGTGTTAAAAATAATTTTTTCTATTTACAAAATTACAAATAACAAATTATAAAATCACTCTGTATTCATTCATTTGTAGGATCCATATATTCGTCTATAATTTCAATATTTTGTCAATCTAATTCTGCAACAATAGTTTGCAAACTAGTAGAAGTATAAGCGGCTGTAAGCAGCAGCACAACAACAACGATAACAATTGCAAACACGACGGCAGCAACGGCAGAACCTGACAACACCATGATGCCATAACTTCGGCGCACATTTTGTTTCTCTTCGCCTTTCATTGAATTCACTCCTCTACCTCATGACGTTCTCTTTCTATAATATAATAAGGAATAAGCACACAGATAAATGTGCATACACACAAACACATGCGCATACGCACACGTGCATACATAACTCTGGCACATTTCCGTAACCGCTAAATTCGATTTAATGAAAATTACGTATACGACTGGATGACCGAGCGAGACGTCGACAAATTGCATGCGTTCAGACGTTGATAATAATGACGAATAATAATGACGATGACAAAGACGACGATGATGACGATAATGATAAGAATATTCATTGTGATTATATGTACGGTGATGATACTAATGACGGTGATGTTGATAAAGGCAATGATTTGGTTTTGTTGTTTAGGTTTGACAGGCATTGGTAGCGCAGTGATAGACAAACGAAGAAATGAATGACTGGTAGCCAGCGGACACCAGTCGGAAAATCTTGTGATGTGTCGATGAAGGGGTGAATATGCATCGCCACTCTAATGAGTCCGGAAACAAAATACTAACCAATAAACGCACAGACACACATGCCCATACACACAGACGCAAACACAATCATAATCGAATTCATCTGATGAATAAAAAAAGGGCATTACGAAGTTTTGAACTTTGCTTAGGCCAAGAGAAGGACTAACAGGAACGTATACACATATACAAACACAGATACTCTTACGTACACAAATACACAAACAGACGCAGACACTCATGAACACACACACAATCTGGCGAATCGAAATATTGTGAGGATATTGCTATTTGGGTGGCAGTAGTGGATGAGCAAGGTGAGAAAGGAAATGTTGAAGATATGTAAACTGCAAACTTTGAAACGGCGATCGTATTATACTACCCATTCTTTTTTCTTGTGACTGTTTTGTTGTTTCTGTTTTTGTTATTTTTGTTTCAGTTGTTGCTACATCTGTTTTGGATAATTACATACGCGTCCATTGACTGTGATCAAACCATCTTAATCATCATCCTCAATCAAAAATGATCTTTGCTACAATAACAAACACTTCATTAACAACAACTACAGCAACACTAACAATAGGTGCTACTACTACATCGATAAATGATTGCAAGTGAATTGAACTGAACTGAACCGAACTGAACCGAATGGAACCGAATTGAACCTAGAGCTCATTCCAGACACGTCAAATTGCATCTCATCGCAGCGTCATGTGTCATGCGAAGTTGCAGTCGCCGACAAACGTTCATTCTCTCGTTCGTCGTTTGCTCGTTCGTTTTTTCGTTCGTTCATTCAACTTTCAAATATTTTTGGTGTGTTTATGTAACCAGTCCAATGTCTGTCCATACGTCTGGCCACTCGTTTGGTCGTCTGTTCGGTCATGAATCTAACTCACTACAAAAATGCTTTCCTTCTCTGTCTGTTTGTCTGCCTATCGTTTGGGTGCCTATCGTTTGCAAAAAAAAAAGAAATTAAACTGGCTCGATGCCTGTTTTCGAGTCTGAATGTGTTAGCACCAAACTTCAACAAGCAGGCAGCGATAACAACAACAACATGACCAACAACATAAACAAAGGCGAATAACTGCATTGGCCTCACTCGTATGCATGCGGACAGCCAGCCAGCCAACCAGACAGCCTCCCTGCCTGACAGTCGGGATCCAGTTGGGTCTACAGTATTGCGAGGGTGGCGGGTGCCGACCGTGAGGCTCCGGCATGCATCAGTATCAGCAGCAGCCACAGAAACAACAGCAGCCTCTTTTGCATCAAGTTTGTTACTTACTGCTCATTGCTGTGCGCCTGTTCGTGCGATGGAGTTACCAAAATTTTGGCAATTTATTCGAATTCGTATCTAGGCCAAGTTGATACTAAAATGTCCAAAAATTTTTAATTTTTTGCCAACATTTTTTTTCGTTTCTTTTTCAAATTTTCAAATTTGTCCGATTTGATTTGATGAGATTCTTCGTTTTTTGAACAAAGTCTATCAGTATAATTTTTTCTTTTTTTTTGTGCCACACACTTTACTGCTTCCTTTCTGCACAACATCTCGTCCCGTATTGCTTGATTTTGATAATAAACGGTGCTACTTCACCCACCCCACACCTTGTCTCCTACTCACATGAGCCGCTTGATGATTATATTGGTCACAACCGCGTGTGATTCATTGTAGCAATAATGGATGAAAAACGTTGGTAGAGTGGGAAGGGATAGTTTTTAGGCAAGGGTATGAGGAGATTAGTTTGGCATAAAAAAGGATTTAGACGTTAATAAATATAAAATGTAAAAAGCAAAAAGCAAATGTTGCTTCGTGTTTTGGTGCCCGTTTCTGGTGTTGCTTTCTCATAGAAACATGTTTCTAATTAACTAATGTTGCTTAGGATTTTAGTTATTCCTGATACCAAAGAATATAGAGTAGATAGAAAGTGCATGACGAAAATGTTTCGACTATTCGGAATAGATGCGGTCGGTCGAATATACTAAAAGTAAGTCACAAAATTAAAACCAAAAATTCTCTAAAAAAATAAAATGAGAATTTAAAATTTAATAATTTAACAATTAATAATGAGAATTTAAAATTTAAATGGAGTCGTAAATAGTAAAATTTATCTTAATTAAATCTAAAAATTTAATTAAAAATTTAATAATTTAATAATTAATAATGAGAATTTAAAATTTAAATGGAGTCGTAAATAGTAAAATTAATCTTAATTAAAACTAAAAGTTTAATATATTGTAAGTTATAAAATGTAATTAAAATGTTTTTAATTGCAAAAATAAAATTGTATTATAATAACATAATTTCAAAAAATGAAATTAAAATTATTATAATTATAATTATTATAAATTAAAATTGAGATTTCATGTATTTATCTACGGTGCCACATACCGATTAACTCCACTTTTTGAAAAATTTAGGTGTTAATGCACTTGATGCACTTTGATGACGCAATTTGATGATTCTCTATGTTTTTAATAACTGTCGTAAATAAAAAAGTTTGAATTTTTTGGGCACTGAATAATATGTGTTTTATTTCTGGCCATTTTTAATAACCTTCATACTCTAGAGTAAATAATGTAAACTCATGCAATCCAGCTGAGTCTGCTACGAAAATTCTGAATTTAATTCCATTAATACTAAGGATCTGTAGCAGGTGGATGACATAGTTTGAAAAGTGTAGATTAGCATTTATTGTATCCTAATTCATCCAGTTAGAAATGGTTACTGAAGAAACTAGACAGCACATAGAAATGAGGTGCCTTCACATACATCTGATGAAGAAGATATTATTTATATTGCTGATGAATTGCAATCGTGAGGTGATAATCACAAATTATATCTAATAACAAAACTCTTAATATTAATTTTTATGGAAAATCTGTAATAAAAATATATGACAACTAAATTGTTCTCCAATTAAAAACTTAAACATCTAATTACTGAATTTAACTTAATTTAATTTTAATTCTTTTCAGCTGCCAAATAGATTAGCTCCAGTAGGTCACTTCATACGAGCTATTCTTTCTGATTAATTTTATATACCAATACATGGATAAAATGTTGGATTAATATCTAAATTAAATTAAAAATTATAAATAATAAAATTATGACGAAATTGTAATTGTGAATGACAAAATAAAAGCTAAATCATAAGAAATTAAATTCAAACTAAATTTCGAATAATCAAATTGGAATTATAATAAAATAATTAAAATAATATTAAATTAATTAAAATAATATTTAAAATAAATCGCAAAGAATGGTTAAAGTTAAATTATTAAAAACAAATCAAATTAAAATCAAAGGTAAAATTAACGTTTCAAATAAAATTAAATTGAGTTTACAAAAGACAAAATTAAAAGTTAATTATAAATCAAACAAAGTAGAGATTAATTTATAAATAATAAAGCTCCGTTTAAATTCTAAATTAAATTCTAAAATTCTCTTAAAAATTATTAAGACATAAAATTTCACCAATTAACATTATTGCCAGAAATAATTTTTACAAATTTTGAAATTAGAAAATTCTGCAGCATCCCGCCTCCCTCCATCTTCACCCCTTTGTTTCCATCTTAACCATTTTCATTAAAAACTTCGAGGTGGTGGACTCGAAACTCTAGCATTTTAGATATTCTGCCTCTTTGCTTTTCGTACTTCATTGCATGCCACACCTCGTTCCTCGTACACCCTTCAAATTCGCTTTCTATTAGCATCCCTTCATTTTCTTCTCCATCTTTTTTGTTTTGTTTTGTTGGTACATGCAAAATTCATTTGATTGTCGAGATGTTGACATGACTCTGACATTTTTTTCTCGGCATACATTTTGGTTGGCATTTTGCTTAACTCAAGTGAGCACAGTATTGGGTTGGAAATGGAATGAAGAAGAGGAAGGAAAAAAGGAGAAAGGCTAGCTGGTGATGGAGGTGCTGATGATGAAAAGAGTCATAAACCATGACAAAAGCAACAACAATACCATCATTTTGCCGCCAAGTGCTGATTTTAACTGTGAAAACTCAATGACGATGATGATGATGATGGTGAAAATGTGTAGGAGTGAATAGAAGTACCAAAAAAGAGCATAAAGATAACAAACAAAAAAGAACCAGAAGGCGAAAAAATTCAAAGCTCAGTTAGTTGTTTTTGCCACTCGCAAGAATTGACAAGGAAAAGGTATGCGCTGGATTCTTATTTTTTGTGCTTTCAATACCCTACACTCGAATTGATGGGTTATATTCACTTACTTCTTGCGATTACGCATTAATGGAGGCGTGGTATGTACAAGTCGTCACCTGTGTCGGTTTAGTCATGTTCGTCCTACTGTCTCTCTGTCTGTCTGTCTATGTAAATCACGAAAGCAAAGATGTACCGACATGAAATTTAGAACGAATATTCCTTGTCATTATAGGCTGTTTGGAATTGATGATGGGCAAAATAAACCAAAACCGCGTCTACTTATTTATGAAATATGATTTTAATGCCCCAATTTTTAGTGTCTGTTGAAATCTTAGGGCAAAGATGGCAGTTAGCAGATTGAACTGAATTAAGAAAATAAAAATGTTAAGAAAAGAAAATAAAAAACTGCCCACTAATTATTAGATTTAAACACATCAAATCGTGTTATGGTTGTAGAGTATATGAAGTTCGGTCAGACCGAAGTTAATATACGTGCGTGTCTTTTTTGTTGTTCCTTCGTGTTTTGTTGCTATTTTTTAAATATTTCCTTTAATTTTTTTACTACAGTAAATGCCTCAAGACAATATTTTGCAATTGTCCGCTGATAGAAGGAAAGAAGGCAGAAGGAGAAAGAAATAGTCAGACAGAGAGAGAGATATAGGTAGGGTTAGGGGAAGAGTCAATCAGAAGAGTGAAGACAGTAAGGACTTAAATAATAAAATGCTGTTGACTTTTGTATTCAAATTTTTCTAGGAATTTTTTTTCTGTCACGTCTTTTTTTATGTAGTCAAGGAAAGGGTGAAGGAAGAAGAAAAGCAGAAAGGAAAACAGGTTTTGTGGGCGCATAGAGAAAATGATAGGCGGATAGGTCAGACTATTCTGCTTCATTATTGGTTTTGTATGCAACATGTTTTCTCTTCAATTGAATTGAAGTGAGGTTACGTAATAGAGAAACCTAATTTAATTTTCTAATTCTGTCCGGGAAGCAACGCGAAAACCGGAGGGAAGGAAGGAAGGAAGGAGAGAATGGAGAAAATAGGGAAGAAAAAGAACAAGGAGGAAGGAAGGAAGAGAGGATGGGCGTATGATGAAATGAAAGAGGGAAGAAAAGTAAGAATGAGCACGTAGAAAAATAAATAAGAAAAGATAGTCTCTTCATCAACTTCATAGAAAAGTGATGCAAGAAATAAAAAACATTATTTTTTTATGTCATTTTAGGACTTTTCATCTATTTGCGGAATCTCTTTAACTGACCAGAGTACTTCGCCATGATGATTATGATGATAGTCTTAATATAAAAATCTCTAATCACAAAAATAGCAAAGAGTTAATTTGTTTTCTAATGCGGTTTGACCTTTTTTCTTCATTAATTTTTCCAGATTTTATGTTTAATTTTAAGATACTTTGTTTCTTTCCTTGCCGTCTTTTGTTTAATTATCAACAATACATCTCCTTCTCCGACCTTCTCTCTCTTTTTCCTTATAATTCTCTTAAAACTGAGACTGACAGGGATAAATGTTATTTGACAGAAACAGTCGAGACGGGGTAACAAAACAAGAAAAAGGAAGACTTTGAAAAATGTGCAAAAGGATTTACGTTTTGAACATGAAGTCAATCTTTAACAAATTCAAATGATTTATGATTACTTCCGTCTAGACAAACGCCAGGACAACCTCGATACAGCCTCCCAAAAATACTTTTCGCTTTTCGCCAAAAAGGAAATGTTTTTCTCCGGCGGAAGATATTCCGGTTTTAATAAATTTCAATAATATATTTTCAAGCCGTTGCCAAGCGCACGAACCAACGGTCAATAATCGTGGCGTTTATGGAGTTTACTTTAAAATGAGATAATCATTGCACCATTTTCGTTGCTCTTTGTGGTTCAGCATTTACTGCTTCTTAAAACTTTTTCTTATCACACTTTTGCGCATTTAAAGGATTCTCTCCTCCTCCGTTCAGTCTTTTTTACTGAAACTTTTTCTTCCTATTTCCTTTTCTTTTTTGGTTTTAGGCCAAATTTTTCAAGGACGACAGAATCATTGAAATTGTAAAATCATGCCAAGATTTCCTGCCAACCTAATGCAATACCATGCGTTGATTTGGCGCTTCGATGCTATCTGTCAGTTCGTCTGGTCGTCTCCCGATTTGTTGGTATCTCCCTTTATTCTACTATGTGTTGTATTTTGTCTGATAGGTATATTTTTCGGCGAATTTATTCCATGTCTTTTATCTTACACCGACTTATCATTTCATGTGTTAAGCATTTTATTGGACTTTCTTAAATTTTTCTTTAAAACATATTTGAACTGAAATGCGGGCTTAAATAGAAGCTCTTTAGGCCATGAAGTCTCATCTTCGGGCAATTTGCCAGCACTTGTGAGTAAGAGCTCTTCAAGAACTTCAGCAGACAGATATTTAACATAATGCGAGGAAGGGTGGGGGGATGTGCTATAAGAATATGTGTACCATTGGAAATATGTTGAAAAGTAGCGTCCAAAATGTAAACCGAATATCGTAAAATGACTCAAATGTAATGAAATTGATAAAGGTGGTCTATGGGATTATAAATAAGAGGTAGCTAAACGAAGATATTAATAGAAGTGACAATATTTTTTACATCAAGAAATAAACGAATATTTTATTGATTTCAATATAATTGTCAGTATGATAATTACAGTCACTGTAGTTGATTCTTATTAACTGCTTCAAGGGATCTTTTACATTCTGTAAATAACGGGATCAATTTTACTTTTCAGTCGCTTCAACTTTCTTCATAAAATTTCGAAAAGTGCGTTGAAGACATTTGAGGTTCTCTCAAAACACAAATATTTTTCCTCTACTTATGCAAGTGGTTTATTCTTAAACGACAGCTGGAAATGAAACACCGTTTATATGACTACGTACAAATTTTGACACGGAAGAGGAAATAGGCTAAAGATTCGTGTTCATTGTTTACCAACATCTTCCATAACCTTTGCCACAAGACCCCGAAACCTTCACTAGCAGCCACTTAGCATCTACACAAAAAAATTAATTATTAATTAGCGATTTCTGGCACCTTCAAATGTTTGGTCACAACGTGGGAATATCTCCTTATTTTTCTTAATTTAATGCCTTGTGCGCTTTGAGAAAGAGCAGTATTTAAGCACAATTATTACTACCGTTATTACTACATTTTATTAGTACATTATTAGTACATTTTACACGTTTTATGCGTCAATTAATTTTAATTAATTAATTCTTCAATTCAAGATTTACGTAATGTAATGAATTGCAATGTAATTTCAGGAGTGGTTAGAAGACAGTGTTATAAATGTCGTTGACAATTTTGGTTAGACACCTATGTAAATTACACTGATCATCCCTCGAAACAAAGTAGAACCGAGTCTGTAACGACTTGAGACTGTAATGACTAACTTGAAAACGTATCTATTTTTTACGTGATTTTCAGATGTAGGAAACAACAATACACAGAACTTAATAAAGAAAATTGTTTCTCAGTAATCTTCCCAAAATGATTCATATATACGCACACCCGTTTGATTTGAACTCTGAGATATTTGTAAAACTTTGTCATAGAACATTTGTGGCCACCATAATCTAGCTTAGAAAAGGGCATCTTTGCCTCTTATAAATTATAACGACTGTTTGCAAAGTCATCGAAGTGACAATTTCTTTTATTATGGATTCACTGCATACAAATCCACGGTCCTGATGCGAAGGCCTTACTCATTGACGCACCTATTTCAATGATCAATAGCTCATAATATTTTGAAGAAAAAACAATTATGAATATACTGCACGTACGACCACGTAAGTAAAAATTTGTTATTTTTAATAACTTTTAGGCCAATCCCGCTTTTTTAATCATTCGACGTTTTTTCAGTCATTCGTTCGTTTTCCATGTCATTTTTAGGCGAAAAGGACGAAATGAATGAAATTGAGTTTACGCCACGACAAAAAATTGTTAATTGGTTTTCCGGTTGTATTTTTTAATTTTCTTTTATTTTATTTTGTTTATGTTTTCTATTATTATTCCTGGTACTCCTGCCGCGGCTTTTTCTAGTGTTGTTAATTTTCCATATTTTTTCACTTTATCGCTTTCGCGCGAGGAGCGACCAGTTTTTGAACCATCGATTGCATAGTTTATTTTTTTTATTGGATTTGTACTTCACTTTTGTTTCATGTCAATCAGGCCAATAAAATTGCTTCGTCATTAAAAGAGGTCATTACGTTATTTGTTATGGAACCAATAAAAATTGTCATTCCCAATGTGTCATATCAATGACATGACGTAACTTAATTTTTCATTTGACCAATTGATGATTGTCTTTGACATGGCGAGGAAAAAAACTATCGATATATTTACCAGTTTTCAAATTTTCAAGCATGCAATAGTGCTTTGCCGCTACCTATTTCTTCATCTTGAAAATCATTTTTCGAAATTATTCATTTGATTCAAGAGTTAAAACGGACCAGGTTGAAATGCCTTGAAAAATGCCTTGACTAACGAAAGCCTAGTAGTCCTAGATTTTCTAGTGGCTAAAATTGCTTTATTAGTCTTACAGTGTAAATCATCTTATACGGAATTGCCTTTTATTTTGTTGTGATTTTGTTTAGTTTTTTAATATTTAACAAGTTTACTTTGCATCACGTTTGCAAGCCGGATAACAACAAAAATGATGCAGTGCAAATAATAACGGCAAATAAAAAACTAATATTATTTATTATTAGATGGCAACACTGACCGTAACGTATAATTGCATTTATGTTTACATACTCGTTGCTGAATCTATCAACGTCCACTACGAAAGCGATAAACAACAAACAACAACAAACGAATAAATATAAACCGGAAGAGTTTGTGCACAGAAAAAAACATGACCTCGTAATAATAATAATAATAATAACAAATACAACAGCAGCAACAACAAAAACAATGTACTCAGAGCGCACAATAAAACCATAATAACGAATGAGCAGAAAGCAGCAAGCACCAAACGTAACGTGATGTGACAGTCGTGTTTAATATGCCAAACGCATGCAGCATGCTCAGAATGCACGAGTGAAGAAGTCCTTCCTCAGAAATGCTTATGCAAGTGCATTTATGTGTTATGTGCTTATATTAAGTGTGTGCTTATGTGTGTGTGTGGATGAAGGTTAGTATTTGCACGCGCTTTACAATGTGTTATTATATTTGTATGTCCGTACTTGTATTTAAACCTCCCCTCAGTCGTTTCCCGTGGTTTGCAGCTAATACCGCGGTCATTGTTGGGATGACCGTCTGTTTAACTACTACTACCACTACATTGCTACCGCCGTCAATAATATTCATCCTACTACTAAATTTTACTACTAATTTATTACTGTTCTACAACTACTGCAACCATGATTATCACGATTGCAATTACTACTACTACTAATTCTTTAGTACTACTTCTTTAGTACTTCTTTAGTACTACTTGGGTTATTCCCCAAGTACTGTTATGTTTTGTCGCCTTTGTCCGCTTATCCTTAAGCGTAGCGTGTGACAACCAACACTTCGAATAATAGCACAGCTACAAATCAACCCATTGTTCCCCAACAGGGTCGGTATTTTGGCGATTTGGCTTGAATATAAATGCTATAAAATGGAATACAGTAGAATCTACAACAAAAGTGCAATATGGCTTTTAATCATACATGTACCAAACGCATGTTTTTAATGCTGTCCCTTACTCTGGATCGATCACACTTTACTAATCTGTTATTTTATGGATACATCAATTTATTCATATCGTCTTAATTACTTGTTGTTTTGATTTGATATAAATTTCGGTTATCGAAAATACTCTTTCCCCAAAAAGTAGTAAATGTCATCTTCATCTACTTTTATTTGTAAAAAATTGTGATTTATACCAATGGACGTCTACAAAAATCTGCCAGAAAAAGGCTGCCAAAAAGCTTGCCAGAAAATTTAGGGTTTCGTCGTTAGCAGAGTTTATTTTTTAGACCTAAGTTTCTCCCGAAATCAGAAAAGTATTCCTTTTGCAAGAAGTTTATTCCGATATTTTAGGAAAAGGTCCTGTTTTTTCTATCGTTATGATTTATTAACTGATATTATCTTGTCCGTAATTGCGGGCTTAGGAAAAACCTAATTTTGTGAAGTGAATAAAAATAAAAAACTATTCCTGGAACGTCTATAATTATATCTAACTCAAAAGAACATAAAGCATATATATCATGCACACGCATATACATTTAATGATATCATTTTGGCTTCATTTTAATAAAATGACGTGCCTGAAAGCCTCAGAGATACCTACCCGCAATTTTCACACAAACCAAACAATTAAACAAACAAACAAACAACAACAACAAATATAACAGCAAAAATTATAACTAAACAGTGTAAATAACCGACCAAAAGACCACCCAATAATCAACGGTAGCAAATCATATTATACCTAGATGTTGTACAACACGGTGGTCATTCTGGCGACATAAAGCGTCACAGACGCCATAATTATAAAATAATAAAGCTTGCTAGAGAACTTTGGTAAAAAGAATAATATTAGAGTGAAAGAGAACAATGTCGAGCGATGAAGAGGGAGGGAAGGGGGAAAGGACATAATGTCGGAGATATGTGTCCATACTCGTAAACCGCTTCAACATGACCGCAGGCAATATGTGTACGCGTGTGTGTGTTTGTGTGTGTTTGAAAGGCTGTAGAGTAACGCTTATGGTGTCGTGTAGTGTTGCGTGGTAAATGTCAAAAATTTTGTTCGGCTCTGTTCGGAAAAGTAGTAACATCCATATAGTTGACGGACTCTAAAATTGTGGCGGAGACGGGTATTTTGAGGGTATTCTAAGTTCTTTCTAAACCAGCAATATTTGCAAAATATTTTATTCAATGCAAAGGTTGATGAACTGGCGGCGAAGTAGTAGATTAGACAGAGTTTTTAATCCAAATAACTTGAAAGTTATTGCCTCTCTCTCTTCTACTTCCCTCTTCTCGCGTGTCTCTTTTTTTCAAATAAATTTCAATAAATTTTTCGTTTCAGTTTAGAAAACAAATATTAATTTCTCCATAGTATTCTCTTAATGTTTTCATCTTCAATCACTTTTTCACTGTTTTCATTATGTATTGTATATTGTTATCTTCGTCTTTCTTTTTGTTGCGTATGTTTATTGCACGAATACAAATTCTTGCATTTTCTTACTTCCTTTGGAAATTTTTCACTTTCGCTTTGTTTCCTTTTTGCTGTTCTGCAACATTCCGCAAAGCTTTACACGCCTTCAGGCGAGGAAAATTAATTAAATTTTCCGCAAATGGCGATGGATCGTTGCCAGAGTTTGCTCCAATTATGAGCGAGTTCCACACCATTCAATCCGCTAACTCGCTCACTTGCCCCGCCAACTGTCTGAATGACTGCACGCATTTGTTACCGTTTAACGTATAGAAGTGTGTAAGCGGCGCGCTTACATTTGTGTGCGTATGCATGCGCAAGTGAGTTTGCAGAGATTGTCATCTGTCAAACAAGCTCATAATTGTGTTGGCTATTACCAGAGGGGAGAAGTTATTTTCTTGTTTGTTACTTTTTGTTTATAATACTCGTTACTTTTTGTTGGTTAGTTTTCTTTTGACTTTACATTTGTTGGCTTTAATGACAATTTATTACGCTTGATGAACCCGACTGTGGTAACATTCCAAAGGAAATGCGGCAGAAATGCGTTCGCCACATGGAAACTAATTTAAGTGAATTCTTTCAAGTAAATTCCGGGCGTATCGCTCATTTTGGTATGCTCATGAAGGGGCGGGTATGAAAATGCATATAAAAAGTAGAGGGAAACGTGATATATAATTGTGATTGTGGGGCTTGAAATAATAAATAAAGTAGCGATTATTATTAATATAAATAATAAATTTTTATTAACATCAATTTTATTAACCCGCCTACGGAGCCAAAATAATCAATTTATTTATTGAGACACTTATAAAGTTTTATCTCAATAGATATCTATATCTATATCTATATCTATTCCTATATCTATATATATTCTATATCTATGTCTATATCTATTTATATTATATATATATATATATATATATATATATATATATATATATATATATATATATATATATATATATATATATATATATATATATATATATATATATATATATATATATATATATATATATATATATATATATATATATATATATATATATATATATATATATATATATATATATATATATATATATATATATATATATATATATATATATATATATATATATATATATATATATATATATATATATATATATATATATATATATATATATATATATATATATATATATATATATATATATATATATATATATATATATATATATATATATATATATATATATATATATATATATATATATATATATATATATATATATATATATATATATATATATATATATATATATATATATATATATATATATATATATATATATATATATATATATATATATATATATATATATATATATATATATATATATATATATATATATATATATATATATATATATATATATATATATATATATATATATATATATATATATATATATATATATATATATATATATATATATATATATATATATATATATATATATATATATATATATATATATATATATATATATATATATATATATATATATATATATATATATATATATATATATATATATATATATATATATATATATATATATATATATATATATATATATATATATATATATATATATATATATATATATATATATATATATATATATATATATATATATATATATATATATATATATATATATATATATATATATATATATATATATATATATATATATATATATATATATATATATATATATATTCCTTATTTCTTTCTCTTTTCCTTAATTTAACACATTTTTTATTTTTATCGTTTTGGTTAAACTTTATTGGTGTTTTAAACAAAAACCATTATTGAGTATCGTTAAGCGTCGAGTATCTAATCTAATCTGTAATAATTTTTAACATTACGATAGAAATGCGTATCCGAATACGCCTCTTGATGAAGCTATACTTCCACACTTGTGAATAAACAAAAAGTAAATAAGGTCACAAGCACTCACATCAGCCTATTACTAGCCTCCCTCTCGCATAGTCATCCCACCACAAACACATAAATACTTTTATATTATTGTAGGAGTAAGACATTGTTCAATTACAAGAGACGTATACATGTTAAACACGCAATGTGTCGTTATGCGTTAGCAACACATCAGTTTATATTAGGTCTACGTTAGACAAATTTACGCACGTGACTCCCTTGTACCACAGGATAATACACACAGCCATATGCATTCCACTCTCTATATCATTGCCTCCCACAATGCCTTTTCTCCGGCGCTACTAAAAATTGTGGAAAGTTGTTGCTTTTACTTGAGGAATGTTGCATAAAAAACGTTATAACATGGGGAAGGAGAAAGGAGGAGTTAAAGTGGAGGAAGGAGAAAGGAGGAGGAAGGCAAGGAACACGAAAGCAGGCGAGAAAAGGCAGAGGAAAGAAAGCGGGGCTGAAGAGAACAAAGAAAGAGAGGAAGGAACTAAGCTATCTGGGCAAAGGGAAGAAAAGTACGAATAAAGAGGGAACAAATTAAACACAAGAAAGCGGAAGTAAGGCACACAGCTTATCAGTCTCATCTACAGTATCATACGTATACATACACATCACATACGCATTACACACAGATGGTTATATAGTTATTAAATATAAGTGGAAGTTTTATATCATCATTATGACCGATAGTTGTATATTGTCGAATTAACTTTAGTAACTGCTAAATATCGTGGTTAATTGAATAAAACTCGATAGATTGTAATTGATTTAAAAAAATCTAGCACTGATTAAAAATAAATGAACCGACGTTTCAAATTTTTTACCCTAATAAATTTAACTCAAACTGTTCTCTTTATTGAAGAGATAGTTCACCATTCATAATTCACAACATTCACCAGATTAATACACCATTTCCAAATTTCCCCCGACTTCTTCCCAAAAGTTTTGCTTGATGAAATGAGACAAATGAACTAATAATTTCTAAAATCCGACATAATCGACTTTCTCTAATAGACGCCATAAAATATATTATCGCTTAAGACAAGTGTGATAAATATGCGAGCAAATATGCAAAATTATATCTGGTATTGGTAAGAATTAGTAGTAGTGAAAAATAGTTCTGTATATTGAAGAGTTGATAAGTTCTTAATGGATTACAAAAACTACAATAAAAGTTTTAGTTTTATAATTTTTAGAAAATCAATATTAGGTAATTGTGGACTTATATTATAGCCGTTGATCACCATGAACGCACATAGTGATTAATTTCAAATAATCGCATTATTTGAAAACAGAAAAGTAAATTAGTCATTATTTAAATCAGATTACATTATTTAACTCAGAAAGTACAAAGAAATACGATAGAACTATTTATATATACAAAAGAATAAACAACTTTCCGGAAGAATTAAAAAAGCGTTATACTTTTTCTACACTCTACATCATTATTATTGCAAAATTAAACATTGAAGATTGCCAAGGTAATTGAATGTATTGGATGTTGCCAAATTTAGCTGCGAATGGACCTTAAGGGTTAAGAAATTGAACGTGTTCATTTTTGCTTCTATTCTTTGCTGCTAAACAATCAACATTGGGCTTACTCGGCAGCTTGTTTCTAACAAACTCTCTCTTTGACTTTAATTGTAATAAATATTCGCTATAGATGGCGCTTGAAAAGTCAGAGCAGTAGCAATTGTTTTCAGGGGTTCAGAATTGCTCTATCAGTAGTGCGCAAGCCTCTTCTTTTCTCAGCCGACCGCTCCGAAACTATGTCTCCACCCCTCCCTCCTTTTTTCCAACCAAACAAACTACAGCAGAGTTTGAACTGTCGGTAAAGTTCGCACCTCTATTGTACCTTCAATACTAAATATTTCTCCTTTTCTGGGGTGTATAATTTTTCTGAACCTATTATTTATTTCAAATCATGAAATATGCTAATTGGAGATAAATTAATTAAATGTTTATTTAATTAAATTGCTAAAATAAGAATGTTAAAATTTGTTGTTATTTTGATTTTTACAAAAATAGTACTTTCAAATGATACCACACGGCAACACTACCGTAAACGTAAGTATCTTGTATTTCAACATGCAGAAGGTCGAACGATTGGAGAAGAGAGCGCAATGTAAACCAGACAGACGTTCGCCTGCTATCGCCGTGAGAACAACGAAATGCGTCTAGAAGTGAGTGAATAATTTTTTAGCTAAAGAAAAATGGCAGAAATAAAAAAATGGAATGGATAATGCAATTGCTGGTTATTGTAATTTTCAAATCAAACCGTGAAAATAATTATATAAATTTTTAGAATGTCGTGTGAATAAACAAACAGTGAATATTAATAACTTAACATATTTAAGTGCCGGCCCTCGGAAACGTTTGACTTAACCGAAGATTAACAAAAGCAAAATGCATACAAAAATTTTAGGAATGGAACAATAATAAAAAAAGAGATGCGAGATATTTAAAAAAATAATTAACAAAATTTAATACTGAATATTTAATATATTTATTTTCTGTTGAAAGAAACATATACGCCCTTCCCCTTCCATTCGTTACAACAAGAATAAGACAGTAATTGTATTGTACGCGTGTGTGTGTATTATCGTTACGATAATTTTTTTTTCATTAATTTCACCTCATTTTGTGTCCTTGCGTTTGTGTCCTGTTGCAGCCAAAGCGCTGCAAACTCTTCAAATTATAGAAAAAAATATGCTCTCTATCTAAAAAAACCTCATTAAACATCGTGGATGCGAAGGTTTTATGCAGAAAATAACATTTTTTATAACAATTTCGATTATTCCTTTGGAATTTATTGTAAAATCACGATAAAAAATATAAAAATAAAAGGAAAGAAATTTAAGGTGAAAATAAACAAAAACCCGCGAGAGAGAGAGCAAACATATTGCTCGGTAGAGTCGGGAGAGATACAGATGAGCTCTGCCTCTGGGAACCATTCTTTCTCTTTGTTCGACATGAATGAAAAATAATCATTTGACCGATGGATTTTTCTAATCAGTTGTCGCATTTCGTTGCGGTAACATCTCGCGGGAACCGCAAATAAATTGGCGTCTGGGGTAAACTAAGAAAGCACGCAGCAGCGGATAAAATCGAATCAGTGACAAAAATATATATTCATAAACGTGTTAATAAAACAAATTTAATAAATTTATGATTTGTAAAGGAAATAATATAAAAAAATATTTTATGAAAATACCCGGTGCTTCTAAATTGTTATTCTCTTCTATTAAAAATTATATTGGCATTTTTGAATTTTGTCAACTTTTTGCCACAATCTCTCACATCAGTCATTAAACGCTTCGATCTAATCACAAATACTGAAAAGATACGTGCGCTGTATTTATAATATTAAAAGCATCTCAACCGTTCAAATCATCCTCCCACCGGAGCTGACGGCACACCTTGACCCTGCCATTTATTTATGCATTAAGAATAAAATAAGAAAAAATACTGTGTTGATGAATTGTGGCTCAAAATGTGCCCGCACGTGAGCTGGTTACAAACCGTGTTCAATAATTGAGAAAAGCCACATCAGCAACAACAACAACAATAAGAACAACAACAGCTGATCTGATTGAAAAAAGAAACTGTGTAATTTGCAAATGATAAAAGTAATTAAAACTGAAACTACGAACAATTAAAAGAGTTTCAGTCATTGGAAATATCAATTCGAAGGTTTGTTTTTGGTCTTCATTATTATATTTCCAACATAAATTATCACTTTCTTTAAGATTTTTAGAGAAATCCAATACTGTTGTCTGTCATGAAGGTTAATAATCACGATAATATATGCTAAAGTTTACCATAATAGTCTTAAAAGAATATGATACGATACGATACAAAACGTTCATTAAAATGGTCAATAAATATTTATGATGTTTAATATCGTGGCCGATGTTTAAGCCATTTCGTACTATTCATGACTTACAATGAATATAAAGACCGTGGTGAACAAATCAAATGTATGGGTTTAGGGTTCAAATCAAATCAAATTTAAGATATGTTGCATGCTGTCGTTTTAGAAACAGTATCTTACAAATAGATCTTAGATACATTTTTATTTTATATGTTATTTTTATTAAATTAATATTTTGTCTGTTTGTCAAATTAATATTTTAGTTGTTAGTCTTTCAAACAGCTTTACAAATTTTCATTCAATTTTATGAATGAATTAAAATATTTTTTTGTGTTTTCTGAATGATTTGCCGCCATTACTCATCAAGCTAGGTCGAAATAAACCAGTTTTGGCGCTATGCCATCTACAGTGTCTGCTTCCGTTCTTAGTGAATATTTCTCAATTTAAGCGATAGAGGCAACTTTTGAGAAATTTACTTAATAACGAGTTTTAAGCAAGACGCACTTTTATCGGAAAATGTGTCACGCCCATTCTGTCCGTAGCTAGATTCCATTAAACATAATCTGTTATTTTTTCTGAAGACAAAATTTTTAACCTTCAAAAGTCGTAATAATTCAAAGCATAAGTGATTCCACTTCGACAATCAGTTACAACCAAAAATGAAAATACACTCGAATTCCCGGATGTTTTACTTGGTTAAAATATAAAATGTCAATCTTCTAGAGTTACGATTTAAGTAAACACAAATTATTTCGGGGATGACCAAATATTTTAATGGCTTTTCCAAATTACTCAATCCAATAGGGAGATGCCAATGGCTCGTACTAATTCATAACAACAATAGAAGTCTTTGGGTAAAAATAAATAATAAATAATTGGCTAACCAAAATAATTACAAAGAATTCATTCATTGCATTGATGCATTCAAAATGAAAGGAAAATAATAAATTCAAGTTTTTACCAAATTACCGACATAATGCAATAAATTTTTTTATTATACAGCGTTACGATGGTTACCGATGTGATTACCACTACCTGTGTCTGTGAAGACTTACTTTTATGCAAAAATTTTGATAACACTAAAGAAAAAACGAAGTATCGAATAAACAAGATAAAAGGCAAACTTAAAACCATAATTAAAGACCCCGTGACTCTTTCAGAGTCAGAGCCAGAGTGAATCATTCATACAAAGAATCCAGGCGATATATTTTTAAAACATTTCATGAGAAATTTAGTTGAAAAGTGTTAGTTAAGAATTGTATTTTTAAAGCCAAAGTTGAATTGCTTCACACGGTGTCGGCAATAAAAGAGTTCTTACAGGTATAGATAAGTTATAGTTGTATTTGTATTTTTTTTTGCTTTATTTATACCGTCTATTACATAAGTCGTGTGAATGTATCTGTCTATTAATGTTAATAAGCATTGAAAAAATCGAACTTGTTAAAAACCAGAGAAAAGTAATAAAATTTATCTTACCGTACAAACCCAAAGCCTTTTTGTCGTTTTGAACTTTTCCCATTTTTCCCAAGCCACGGTTTTTTGTTTATTTTGTCTATAATTTTTCTTAATTCTTTCGCATTCGCTTCCACGCTCCCCTCTTTTGAGATTGAAAGCCAGACGAGAAAATAATGAAAATATCAAAAACCTCTAAGGAAAAGGTATTTATACGTTTATTCTGAGGGAAGTTAGAAAAGTTGTCATCGGAACTAAGAAGTAAGCGAAAATATAATGAAATAGTTTTCATAAAATATTAGAAATTATAACTGTTATTATTTTAAGGCTGTTATTGTTATACTTTTATTACCTCACTCCTATTTTATCAATTAGCCCGAACTCAAACCTTTCAAACTAATAGAGAAAAAATTGTGACGTCTCTGTTAAAAAGATAGCATTTTTTACTTATTTTTCAATGCATTCTTTCCACAAAAACGATAAAAAATAATTTTCTCTTCGCTTCCTTTCTATTCCTTCATGGTTTTGTAATGCTCTCATAATTCTAACTATTAAGGAGTTTATAGTATTTGACGTGGCTGAAGGTATGGGTCATAATGCCCTCATACCTGTGTTAAGTCTATAATTATGCTCCTAATTGCTTTTAGCCCAAGTTTTTCAATCTTTTATCATTCCTTTTAATTTCTGTGGTTTTCTTTCCTTTCATTTTATAGGCTCTGCAATGAGAGCTCCCTAAGGTTTGTTTTCCCAATCGCTTTCAATGCTTGTCATTACTGTACACTTGCGCAATTAAATATTAATACCAAATTGATATATATTTACAAAGTAATTAGCCATGTAGCCGTAATTGCTTTCACCAGAGTAATTATTTATTCATAACCAATACGTGGGCTTTTACTTTAATGTGTGTAGTTTATTGTAAAAAGGCTTAAGAACGAGAACAATGTTTTGTAAATTAACTACTCATCATATTTTGGTTTGATTGAAAAGGGAAATAAACTTTGTTGAAAAAATAACGCTTTTTAAAAATAATCACTCTGACTTAAGTTCTTTACTTCGGCAACCTAATATAACACTATACGAATATATATATAAAAAACTCTATACGAACACTATACGAATATATAAAAAACTCTGTTGCTTTAATTCATTGAAAACATTTCACCTACAAAAATCCTTTGAAGATATTATTTTGTTAAAAAATCAATAAAATTGTATGGACCATCGCCGATTATCACCGATGACATATCCTCTATAATATGTATATATTTCTGTATGCAAATATTTTCAATTTCATTGACCTCAATACCAAATGCTTTGTGGAAAGAATGCCATTAAAAAAGTATTAATCTGTTAAGTACGATTTTTCATACTGCTTCGAACGAAAAAACCTTTTACATCGATCGTAATTACTCGCAATGTGAACTTTTTTCCTTTGCTGAAGAACAAAGGAGAACGAAAGAGCAACAAAAAAGTGCAATAAATGTGCTCCATGACGGTGAACAAAGATAGAAACCAATCGAATGTTTTGTAGAAATTTTTTTGAATTTGTTTAAAAGTGTTATAAATACAGTTGTTTGCTATTACTATTATTATTGTTTTTACTATATGTGCCACACTTCATCGACCTTCTACTCAATAACTACCACAAACACTTCAGTTTTTACTAAAGATTTGTATCTATTTATCCGGAGAATATCGTATTACGTCTTCTGGGTATATTTGGAGTCAAAACTACCCTTGAACAGCAATAACTTTTGTTTTACATTTTTACCGCCACAAAAATTATTCTAGTGTATCGTATGTACCTAAATTCTTTTTCGTTCCCTTTTTCTCACATTCCTACAGACATTCATACATTCGTAGGATATTTCCAACATCGATTTTACACTAACAAAGTGTAAATTAAAGGAGATATTTTGGGTGCGGCGCACCTCGATGTCTTAACGAGTGATACCTCAATCTGTTGGGTTTTTGTTTCCTACACTATTTCGTAAAGTCATAGATACTTGTTACTCACGAATGTTGAGGTGCTAATCACTGTTCTTCTTCTTGTTGCTATTAGTCTTTTCATACCCTACTTCCAATGTTCGCTTTGTAGTTTCTTTTGTAACACATTAAGGGTGGCGTGATTGATATAGAGAAGTATATATATATTCTTACTTAGAATCACATTTCGAGTCGATCTCGCGGTGTCCGTCCGTTCATCTGTCTGACTGTGTGTCTGCTTGTGGAAATCACGATTTCAACCAAATGGAAAGAGGTGTGAATTAGTAGGAGTTTTAGGATCAAACAATGAATTTGTAATACATGTGGAGGATATACGAACTCCGGCTCGAGTATTCGTACTTGGTTCACCCTTCGTTTTTCCTGTATAGTTTCAACGAAATTTCCATTTCACATTTTTTTCTTCAAATCACGCTTTTCCTTTGATTTGATTCAGGTAAAGTGTTTTCCTATTTCATTAGGTTTTGGTGCGAAAGGAAAGAGAAAGAATTAAGTCAAAATTTTCTAATTTTTTCTTAAAAATTATAAAGAGAAGGTTTTTATAGGGAGTGACTACTAAAGAACAATCACTTATTATTTTTCATTAAGAGACGAAAATTAACTCTGGTAATCATAATTTTCATTGATATTTAATTGTCGTATTAAATTGTTTTTGTGGAAATAAAAAAAGAGTTTACAAAAGAATTATTTTTTGATTCTTCCATTTCATGAATTCAACGATAATTTTTTCTTCTTACAATTTGAATTACTTTTGGCGATTTCATTATCTCATTAAATGGAGTTGCTTTTCTTATCTTTTTTTTGTATTGCCTTTTTGAGTTACCTCAGTTTTTGTACAAATCATTAAATAAACACAATAGAGATAATTACTGATCAATCAAACGCTTCAAATTTCTTCGACTTTTTGTTAATCAAGGAATTATTTGTATTCGAATTCGTTAAGTTTAAAACCCTGCTCTTTTTCTTGGATGAGAAAAGCGTAGCGACGCTTGAGCAGCTGTTTGAAAGAAACGAAATAGGAATAAGGAGAAAAAGTATGTGTCTGTATCTGTATCTGTATCTGCCCTACCGAGGCATTTAAATATTTATTACGGCCCTTGTCAATTCTGTGTGCATTTTTCCTCTTGCCTCTATAAAGACCCATGTGCTATATCTTATCAAAATATCTCATCAATTATGGGCATTAGGGCGTATTATTCTGGCACAATATTATCATGATATTACTTCATGAAAAATTATTAATTAATCTCGAAAAGTTTAAAGTGTCTCGAAAATTAATTTTTGAAAAATAAATTAACGTAATAATTTCTCTCAGAGCTGATGATGTTTCAAGTTTACGTATGTGTTCCGACTATTCTTTACAACTGCTTCTACCTCCCTTAAATTGCCTTCTCTCCTCCACATTCCTTCCTCAATCCCAAGCGATTCTTTCCATTTTTCAAATTTTATTTCACTCAAATTGACAAACAAATTTCATTATATTCATTACTGTTTGTTCAATTTTGTGCCGCGTGCTGTCTGATTTTCGCCATGGGAGCATTTTTCATTATGCGATATTTTGTATGAACAATCATACATCGATTACAAAAAAAACTACCAACAAACAACAACTATATGAGTAACTACCCTTCTTTAAACCCCTCTCCGTAAACTGCTGAATTTAAATACGACATGAAATTATAAATTATTATTTTTAGATAAAATATTCCTTACCCTCTATAGCGGACATCGTGTCTTTGCCAAGACCGTATCGCTTTGGTGGTTGCAAAGACCCATTGAGTTGACGACCGACCCCTTAAACACTTTTTTCATTGGAAAAATGTCCAAGTGCCGTTTAGTTTTGGTAATGCTTAAAAGAATGCTTCTACACTTAACATAACGATTACCATTGCCATTACTTATTACTACTTACTATTATTAATGACGTTAAGGGTGAGGAGTTAGCGAATAATTTTTATTCATTACAACAACAACAACAAGAATAATAATAAATACAACAACAACAACATATAATAATAAAGGGTCCAATGAACGCTCTTTATTGCGTTGGCAACGACCGTGGAATCAACAATCCACCCCGAATAATGACGATGTTGATGATGATTGTTTGTACATTCTACGTTCAAAACACAATACTCAAAGTCGGCTGCGTTCTAGAACTTTTGTTGTTGTATTATCGCCATTGCGCTGCATTTACTATTTTTCTCAGCAAAATTCAAAGGCATTGACGTTCGGTCAGATTTTATAGATCCTATACAAAAAGATGAACTGCCTGATTCCTCTTTTATGAGTCAATCTATCAATCTGTGGGAAAATTTTATGCTGTTTAAATTAATTATTGCGGATATTAAAATTTTTAAGAGAAAACATTCAAGCCATTAAATTAAATTTGAGAAATAATTTGTCTATTCAAAAAAAAATAGTTTGAAAAAATATTTGAAAATGATATAGTAATGCTTTCTTCGATCCTCCCTTCGTTATGGTTAGTTCGCATTTATTTTTTGACATATAAATTTTCTAAATCCATTAATATTTATTTTTAGAAACAAACTTGGGAAACATAAATTATAATTTTATTTCGTAATAAAATTTAAACTCGAAGATAGATACTCTTTATCCGATCGCTTGTAGAAAGGAATATAAAAAATTTAAAACGTTTTATATCTGCATTAAAAAAATTGTGTGGCCATCTGTTAATTGTCCCATAAAAATAGTGTATCGTTTAAAAGATTAAAAATAATTCCATTTTACTTCTTCAAAGTAATTATTCAAAAGTTTAAAAATAGAAGAGAAACACAAAATGGAATCCGGTAAAAATTCACTGTAGACGACATTTTTAATATTTTGGGTCCCTTAAAATCAAGAAAATTTCCATTAATTTTGCTAAAGAAATTGTTATACTTTTCCAGGGAAAATGTTTTCAAAGATCAAAACGCAATTAATTAAAATATCATTATTTTGTAAATTCGTCGTAAATAAAAAGGCTTTCAAAAATATTCTTATCAAGCATTCACTTACGTGTTTCCAATCTTAAAACTAGAATTTGAACTTAATTAAAATTGTAAATTTCCATAGATTTTTTCTTAAATAATACCCGAGAGAAAATACAGTCAGTAAGATAAGACTAATTAGAATACTAAAAATTTTATTTAAATTTATAAAAAAAAATTAAAAAATTAAAAAAAATAATAAAAAAATTAAAAATTAAAATATAATAAATAAATTTAACAAATCTTCAGGCGGTGCAATCTGGAAAATGCGTGACCAAATACAAGCAATGTAGCAACGTTTTGAAAGAACTTAAAATTGATAAATAATTTCTATACGGAATGTTTTCCCTAATAAACTCAGTGTGTAAAGTGTTTTTGAAAAAGTAATAAGTTTTTCATTTTGTGTATCATCATCATTGTATTTTATTTATTTAACAGTAACTGCATTCGCTTTTTCGAAAATGAATACATATTTTCTCTATTAGTCATTCTGATAATATAGAAAAGAAATATGCATGCATCTCTCTTCGCTCATGAATATTTAATTAAAAATTAAACAGTATTATTCACGAAATTGTCAACAATAAATCATGTCAACAATTTCAACCTTTTTTGAAGCACCTGCACCAACAAAATGTATTAACTTGTGTTTGTAATTCGTAGCTTCTCGTTGCGTTTTGTTTCTCTGTTCAACTCTCGTATCGAGCATAAAATTTAAATATTTTCTAGTATAATGTAAGTAATTCAGACCGTTTGGATTTTTAGATTATTAATTTGTTTGATTAAAAAATAGAGTCAAATTTCAGTCATAGAATATTTGAAATGGAAATGTTTCAAATGAATTATTGTTTCAATTATTTATTATAAATTAGATCAATGTCTTAATTATATTATTTCTATGATAAATAGCTTATAAATATAATTTATGTTATAAAATGCAAATAAAAAATAAATCATTTCTAAGCTTTTGGAAATCTAAGCCCAACGAAACACTGGAATAGGGTTTTGAATCGTAAATTAATGTAATTACAGACATGCTTTAGCATATACACAATGTCTCTCAAAATGTAGCGCAAAACTGCAGATTGTAAAGTTTTATTTTGATGTACGCATAGTACACTCGTACGTTCTTTCAAAACAAATGGATGCAGTAGAGTTACAGAAATTCTATTTGAATGTGTTACTACTTTTTGCATCAGCATATCGAGTTAAATTCGAAAATGTAGAATGTTGAATGATAACGATCTCATTCGGAACTGGTAGCGCCTAATCGGGCAGGCTTTGTGAATAATTACTTATTTTCACTGGACGTTTATATCATAGTGTCTACGGGAACCCGCCAAATGTGGCCACCTCTTTTTAGCATGAGATATCGTAGTGAATCTTAACCGCAATAAGGAATGAGGTATTATAACCTTAAGCATGCACAAAATCTATTTCGTAGTGGACACGCAACATGCTTCGCAGCAATTTTTGGTCTCTCACAAAATAAAATTTAAGGATTTTTCATTTGTTGTTGTTTCCCTATATGTAAATAATTTATTTGTAATTGCTTTGTCTCATAACATACAAATTACCTTGCTCATAATATCACAATTATGTTTCATACAGACGGTGGTATAATAGTCCGATATATAAAGTGCGCTCAAAAAAGCATTTACGTTTTTCACTCCGTGTTTTTCTTAAATATTTCGCCTGTTTTTTCACTCTGTTTGTTTTTTAAAAAATCTGTTTTAAATTTGTTATTTTTATTAAAAACAAACTAAAAACAAGCTAACGGTAATTAAATCATTGAGCGTTATAAAAACTGTCAGATATTTTTGAAATTATTAATTCTCTAAAAATTTGTTGTATTAAAGCTTGCTTTTTGGTTATTATAGCATTATTTTCTCATTAATTTTTTTCTGTTAGAGAAATTAAATTTTCCTTTATATAATTTCATTTTATTAATTTAAAAATAATCATTCCATTGATTGCTTTTTGCATGGGACTACTTTAGATATAAAAAGCAACACTGCACAGCAATAACAACAGCAATGAAAACAACACCATGAACACCGAGATAAAACCATTACAAATAACAACAACAATAATAATACCAATAATGAAAACATATGGATACTTTTTTATCAGTTGGAAAAGATCCCATAAATTATTTATGGACTAATATGAAACGAATGGAACTGAGTTAACGTTTTGTTGTTGTTTTGCCCTTCCTTTCCTTTTTTAAAATGTAAATTGAAATATTTTATCAACGCAAAAATTTAATTTACAGACATTTTAATTAATTGCCCAGAAAATCATACAAATACAAAATGGGCAGCACTAATTGATTGAGAAATTTCGATCTATAATAATTTATAGAAATTTTTAATAATTCTATCTCGCTCCCGATGCTGGAGAATTAAATGGTTTGTATATAAAAGTCTTTCGATAACAAGTGTCAAACCTTTTCCTATAGACTGCACAGAAATTTGAAGACAGTTGGGTTTTAAGATAGATTGGTTTTGTTTGAAGTGATTTATTTGGGATTGACGTGAGGAGACTAGGTGCGAGAAAGAATCTTTTATTTATCCGAATTTGATTAAAACAGAATTGGAATCAAACTTTAGCTAAACGTTTTCAGAAACTCTTCAGTTTTTAGTAGCCGTCCTTAGTCTTCTTAGAAGGCTTTATAGTAGTCCTTTTAGTAGTCTCCTCTTTCTTTAGTAGTCTCCTTTTAGTAGTCTTATCCTAAAAGAGACATTGTGTGGCCAATACAGTATATAAAGAAGCGAAAGGAGTTACCAGGGTAGCCACCATTTGTAGTGCTCTCAAGAGAATACTAATTACTAATTCAGCCACTGCCTCCCCGTTTATTTGCCCCCTTAAGAAAGCGTTATACTAAAGTAGTTTGTGAGAAAGGGCATGGAATGACATCGATAATATTTGTTTAAGACTTTTGCACCAAAAAAAAAGTTATCCATCGTCCATTTCCATTCGAAGTGACCTCGTTTCAGGAAAAATTCGTGGGAATGATCACACCCTATTTTTATAAGGATTCGTAAGGAAACAAGGTCAACATTATCCATCTCATTTTTACCCACATTGTATATTCGTAATAAAATGGAAACATATGCATTTGATAAAAATCTCATGCAATTAAAATGTTTTATGAACTCAGAATTTGTGGGTCGAAAGTCGATTAGACCATATAAAACACCTTTTGTACATTTATTTGTTTACTCCAGACGTTTCCTACCACGAAATACGAAATACTCGTACGTTCTCTACGTAATATTTTCCTTTCATTTTGTCCACATTTCTTTTATTTTAATTCATTCCCTTCATCATTATTCGCTTTTAATGTTTATCTAGCTGAAATTAAATTATGGCAGTATTGAAGGAGCTCCATTATGTAAAGATGAATTCCCACATGAAGGGCCACGGTAGTTGAAAACCCAAAGCTCTCTTATTACTCCAACCCGTTCCAAAGAGAAGCTCAACAGCGCACAGACCACGATTGTCATTAAAACGAAACAAAGAGAAACATTATACAAAAACGTGCTTGGAACGGGGACACTAGTCCTGGCCTTATCAGTATTGCCGTTAGGGAATTATTCCTGTTATTTTGTGCTGATATCCTTGGTTTACTTTACGTCTCTGTTTACTGCTTCTTTCAGAAACTAGACGTGGTCTTCTCTTAAAAAGTAACAAATGTCAACACATGCACATATGACCAAAAGGAGTATAATAAAAAAGGAACCAAAGCAAAGAAAGCACTTTTCATTTATTTTGTATAAACTCGCAAGGCGCACGGATTATATGAGTTGCTGGAGGCGTGGCATGTTTGTATTGAAATATTTTTTCTACTTTTATTTCTTTCCTTTTTCTTTTGTGTGTACAAACGATTTCTAATTGCTTTTTGCCATGATTACGACCACGTATGGCTTGACTCTACCGTCTGCGTTGTTCAATCCGGAAAATATTTGTCCTTTATTCTTATTCTTCTTTCGTTTCTTCCTTTTTTTGTTACTTTATGGTATATTTCTTCTGCATACTTCAATCTAATTACCTTAAATACGTCTTAGGGGTGACATTAAGGGTCGTCAAAGAGCATTATTTCGTGTTAATATGAAATTTTTTATTCTTGCTATTTTTTATATCTAGATATAAAATGACTAAATGATTTATGACCTCACAGTTGACGAGTTGAAAAAACAGGAAAAAAGAAAATAATTCGAATTTTGTACTTAGTACTTTAATCCACTCACACGCACACATAATCAACCCACCAATACGTTGTTATCATGCTTTGAAAATAATCACTTTTCTGTTTATCAAAATTAGATGAATAACGCTTCCATGGTTTTATTTTATCATCTGCCTATAAAACACATTTCCGTGTTAAACTTTAACGCCCATCCTGACACCCATTGCTTGTGGCTTATCATGGCGTGTCTTATCAAAATTCCATAAACTATTTTTTAGAGATTAATTACTACTTCAGTGATGCATACGCTTAACTGTTATATATCTTTTTCTATTTCTCGTTGGGGCAACCCTTTTCTTTCCCGCAGACTTTGTTCATTCTCCACCGTATTAATTTTCTTTGTAGACTTTGTGACTCCCACATGAATTATTTTTTCGAAAAACTAAATCATTTATTTTAATCTCTCTCCCTTTTTATTTTTCAACATACAGTTGGATTTTTATATTTCATACCCTGCGCTTGTCATAAATTTCACAGGGAGGGAAGTCTCGGTATGTGTGAAGATATTTTCGGGGTATTCCTCTTAATATGTCGGGACAATCGATCGTTTGCTTGATCGCTAGTTACACGCTATGCTTTTCCAGTTGTTCCATTCCTTTCTTGTTCAAAAGTTTTCCACGAATTGTCTCTTTTTGAAAAGAAATCTTATACAAAAACTAATATATAAATTATACGATACCATGATTCTTATACGATATTTCGTCTTACTTGTTCTCGTCATGTTTTTGTGCGTTGTCATTTGTCTTTTCTCTAAACCTCATCCATCGATTCATTTAAAATAGATTTATGCTCTATTGTCGTAAAATGGGCATGTGTTTTTCTTCCTGCTCGATGAAAGAAAAACTTTCCCGTCTTTTCGTAATAAATTGTATTTTTTCTGATAGTATCTTTCAGTCTTTTAATCTAGTATTTCATAAATATGGATATGTTTTTAAAAATATTTGTGTCTTATATTTCCTTTATATTCATTAATTTATGCTTTCATTAACTTCTTGATACTCGTTCATTATCCATAACTAATAGAAATTTCGAAACATGCATATTATTGTCTGACTTGTCATTTCTTTCATCACTCCGATGTCATTGCCCAGTCCTTACCACATTTTCATTACTAGAACTCCCTGGTTTATTCATTCGTATATGTATTCATATATTCAACACTTAGGCATTATTTGAAAATTCATTCACGTTGAGAACTGTCTTTATTTCTTGATTCACTTTCCTTTAATCTTCGTTTATATCTCGAGATTTATTATTTTTTCTAATAATTTTATTTCAGAACTCGTTGATATTCATTCGTTTTGTTATTTTTAATTTTTGGACAGTAATTCACTGCTTAAAAATTAATTTTTGATTCCACATCTAGACTATATTCATGACTTCTATGAAGTTATTAATAATTGTTCGCTTTGTGATATTTGTTAATTCCTATACAGTCATTCGTCATCTGTTCACTCCTTAACACCCATGCGTTATTCGAAATTTATTCACTTCAGCCATTATTTATGTATCGACATTTACCCATCCCTTAACACTTCGTTCCCCTTAACACTCATTCATTTCCTAACATTTGTTTACTCCTTAAGACTTATTCATTAATAAAAACATAAATAATACATTCATTAATAACTGAACGCATAGTCACTCCTTAAATATGATATTGATAAAGAGCATTGATTTTTCATTCAAATAAATGCTCTTTTTCATGTTGTAAAACGGTATTGTGCTCTATCTGCTCTCTTATCACCTCTTCCATGCTATTAAATTTAGCGCTGACGCCAATGAATTCTTCACCTCATGAGTTGCAAATTTCTGGGAAAAGATCAAATAGAAGAGGCTATGTAAACTTAATTGACTGTAAAATGTACTTTGGACGATTTCACTAAATTTGCATAACGTTCTTTAAAAAAGGAAATTACAAAATGCTATTTTCTATTTATTTCTTTCTATTCCTTTTTTATACTTGCATTTCCTTGTAAATTAACTTAAACGTGCATCCGCTTTAAAGTTTTAATGGTCGGCCTTTCAAGTTTTCGTTGTCGGTGTTGGTGTTTTTGTAATCGCCGTTGGTGTTGTCGTTGCTGTTGTTGTTGTTATTATTATTGCTGTTATTGCATAATAGTTGCAACTTTTTGCCTAGTTTTTTCTTTGGCTCTTGAAATAAATAGAGAATATTAAACGATTGCATTAAATTTATCACTTGGTGCAAGAAAACGACTATCGCCAAATGAAACCTGTAACTGAATGAATAGTACCTTCCAGGAGCTGTTTTTTCTTGTCGGACTCTGCAGGTATTGGCTGCGAAAACTTAATTCTTTTTGTTATTTTAATTAAAGGCGAGATTGTGATTGCGTGGCAACGATAGTAACTGCTATAAACTCAGCTCGTTCACTTTGATAGGATTCTCGTTTAGGAGATTCCAATCCTTCGTAGACGTAGCAATCAGTGGCCATATCGCCAACAGCATGTGAATAATTTTACAGCCGCTCGGAATTAGTGACAAGTGAGCAGTTAAGACAAGAAAAAGCAACAACAACTTGGAGACGAAGCTGCGATATTCGTTTCAGGCTTCCTCAGCGATCGTATCGCAATTGTAATTCCTGTCTCTCTATTTTTTTAATTATATGTTGCAGCAATGAGTCGTTTTGCTTCGACTGTCGACTTAGCAGATAAAAAGTAAGGGGAAGAAGAATAAGAATAGTATAAAATGAGGAATAGGTGTAACATAAATTGCATAAATTCTATGCGATTGTTATAATATATAATTAATACCAGTTTCATAGAAAACAGAGAAAAATTTAGGGGAGAGGAAAATAAAAAGTATTTATTACCGCCTGACTTTACTTCTTTTGTATTTAATTTTTTTAATTATGATATTTCATTTGAAATTTAAAACTATAATTTGTCTGCTTTTCTAATTTCATTTCATCGTTTGAATTCAACACAAAAAATAAATGAAAACATGCAAACAGAAAATAAATTTCCAGTCGAGATTTTAATCGATCATGATTAATTCGCCCTTTCATTATCTGAATATATTTCTTATGAAATATTTATTAGAATATCATTCAAACATGCAAATTTATTCAAAAATAATTTTAGATTTCAAACATTCTCTTTAATTGATAGCAAGACATCCGATCGAAGTTTGTGACAATCACAATCGGAAACGCAATCGTAATCGCAATTGAATGCAAAAGTTTGATACGTGAATATTTGTGCTTAGCCAAACGACGCATGCATTTGTTTGGAAATGCATAGATGTGTATATATGTGTGTATATATGTATGTGTGTATATATGCATGAATACGTATGAACTATGATTATGCAAAATTGAAGAATGCAGCTTATTATGCACCGCTCGGTTCAGTTCGGTTCGATTAGTTGGTTGAGACACTCTTCTATACCTTCAATACCTGATGAAAATTGCCATCGTCGCATGGAAAGCACGGCATACAGGAACAATAGAAACAAGGACAACAACAATAACAACTACATCCACGACACGAATCAAAGCCAAAGCCAAAGCCACATTGCAAACAACAACAATAACAAATAATAAACAACAAAAAGTAGCTGGCACTTCATAGAAAATGGAATTCTGCACACAACGACCCCAACAACAACAACAACAAATTGAACAAAGATTTATGAGATTTTGCTGGTACTCACCGATCTCTCTCTCCCTTTCTCTGTCTCTGTCTGCATGGCTGTTTGTTTGTCTGTCTGTCCGTCAGTTTTATTCCGCCAGCAAGAAATATATGTATAGATGATTGTCGTTTGTTTCGTGTTTATATGCGTTGGCAAAGAAGTGAAAAAGTGCAATCTAACAACATTCCAATCATTTTCAACCGTGATCATTTCAGACGGCCATCCAACCAAGCATCGTATGGAAACGTGAAAATGTTATGCGTTCGTAGATTTTCAATCATTTGCTTCTCAAAAGTTTTGATATTTATCTGTCTGAATTGTTTTCTGCTTGATTGTCATTTTGCCCGTCCGATTGCAATTATTTTCGGACACAGGACGTTCCAAAGTGGCGAAAATTCCAATGCTCTCGCAATGATACACATAAGTGATACAGAAAAATGAATTAGGATTGGTAATAAGAGGAATAAAACCTATAAAGTGGGTAAAATATTGCTTATTAGTCTTAAAGCAAGAAGTAGGGAGAAGACTTGCCACGATGCCGTGATAAATCTGAAGTTAAAATAAGCTAAAATAAGCTAGAGGAAGAGCCAGAGTTGGAAATTTGAGATTAGGAATGAAAAATTAACAAGTAGGAACGTTGACCTCGACCTAGCCGAAGCTCATATCTTACACATCTGCATCATAAATTCATAGTTTAATCTTAATAATTATTGAACGATGTGTGCTTCTTTTTTATCGCAGTTATGAAATTTTATCTACTTTATTTTATCTACTTATTTTATCTTCAAAACTGCACGATAAACTAGGAAATCTTAGTAAAGGCTCTGTCACTTTTGGGTTGTTATCTAAAAACAGGTGTGACGGTAGGCAAATTTTCTTGATTTTTGCCGTCAAGAAGTCATTGACGAAGGGAATACGCCCACCAAATTACAAGACGATTACCCTATCGTTTCCTCTTTATATTTACGAAGTAATATTTAATACGAAAAGTAAGAGTGACCAAACAGCCTATTTTAGCTATGATTTAAACGAAGGTGTGGATGTCATTCCACTATCCCGTGTTCCAACCATATCGTTCCTTCATAGGATTACTTATAAAGCCTGGAAAATTATAAATTTCAGATCATACTTTCTAAGGAATTGAAAAAAATACCAGACATCTTTATACATAATAACTACGGGCGTAACTCCGAAATGTGTAAATATAAAACAACTAGAAAATCCTATTATTTCATGCTTTGTTTTTGCCATAGAGTTTATTTTCCTTAAACGCGACCTAAGGACTGTTTGGGCCCCACCCAAAGCGTCATTGATAGCAATACGTTATCACATACTAATTAATTGAATATTGAGGGAACACGTCTCCCTTAAAATATCACCTTCTCTTATATATATTATGTATTAATATATGTATTAATATATGTGGCTCTCTATGTATTAGATACCCTTGCGAGAAAAATTTTTATACAGAAAACCAGAAGTATGAGAAATGTAATATGACACTCACTACAACTGTCATAAATATGATGTATATTGCACATAATTGAATTTTCGAAATTCTGCGAACCTAAACACATTCTTTAACACGGAAGCTACTGCAATTCAGATCGATTACGAGCAAAGAATATAACTTTATCACAGATATATTCAGCAGTTATCAGAGGTATTGCTTGGTTAGAATAACCAAGTGAAATTTTACAGATTATCAAGACCTCATGAGAAAATGAAAGGGGTATAAGGAATGAATTAATTAGTTGAGGTCTCAGAAATAAATTGAAGAATGAACAGTGAATATTTGTTGTTCATTATGGAATAGCGAATACTTGATGTTGGTCACAGTGTTGGAGACTTATACAATCATTATTTTTAAACATATGTTCATAAACTTCATAACCGGTAAGGGGATATTCGGTACATTTAATAAGGCTATTTTTACTAATTTCGCTTATTGTTTTAAGAGTCCAAATTATTTCTTCAGTAGCTTTAGTGTTAAATTGTTATTTAATATTTTATCAATATTTCTTTATCCAAGAAACTATAACAATGACTACAACAACAACAACAATAACCAACTGTGTAGGAATGAACGCGAATCAAATTTCATTAAACGAAAACACAAAAATTGTCGTAAAAGTCGCAAATAGCCAATATGTTTTTGCGCTCTCCAATTGTTATTTTCCTTGTTGCTGTTATTGTTGTTGTTACTAATTAGAGTGGCAGATGTCCAATAAGTCCTTTTTTATAATTTTTTTTTATAATTTTTTTCGTTTAATTTGCCACGGGAGCTGTCGTTAATGCTTTTACTGCTACTCCTATTGTTGCTACTAATGTTATGTTTTTATTCATTCCATTATTTGGCTTCGTTTGAGTATTTTAATCTTGTTAGTCAATTTGAGCTTCACTCAAGTTTTCCTAGTACGTATTTAGGCATCTACCAGAGGAAACAAAAAATAATAAAGAAAGACGGATGCCTTATTTTTTAGATGTTTGAATTACCAAATCGATGGCAGCAGTCTTTGGGTATTCCTGTTGCTGACACGATTGAATAAAAATAACAAGTTGTTGTAGTCGTTTTCATTTTCTGCCCTGAAAAATTTGCTAAAGTATTAGTTTGAGCTGCTTGAAAAGGTTCGCGTGAGTGTGTGCGAGTGTGCTTTACACTCCCATCGATTTTATTGTTTCTCCTATGGATTTTGCTGATCATTTTTGCGGCTTACGTTTTTTATTCAGTTCAAAACATCGGCACGTGTTCAATTGTGGATAATCCTCCAATCAAATGTATCTGCCTCTCGTCTATTCACTTTTGCAGAGGGCTCTTGTTGAATTCATCTTCGTCTCGTTCTTCTCCCATCGCTTTCTTCCCATCTCTTCCTTCGTTTTTGCAACGTTCGTAGAACTTTTCTGTTTTTGATGCGCAAACTAAAAAGATTAACCTGCATATCGAGGGTATTAAATGCCCGAAGCTTATCCTACCCTTATCTCTTTCTTTAATTTATCCCTTCGCTATCAACTTTCCTTCACTTCCTTTCAACAGTTCAGACTTTTTGATTAAAAGGGGTGAAGATTCAAAGAGGATATGCTGTTCTACTCATTCTTTCAGTGGCGTAAAAAGGTTCTGTTTTTGGTGGGTTTCTAATTCGAAACCTAGAAAGCAAGAAAATATTTTAGCGAGGAAACCATAATTTTATCAGTTTTCATTTCTTCTTGATGCCTGCAAGTCACCTTTATATCTAAGGTTTCAATAGTTATCGCGCTTTTTTGAATAGAACCCCTTGGCAACATTTGCATGACTCCCTCCCCCCCACTACATTGTTGGACTGTTCCACGTTTTAAATTTTTATTTCTTTTAGCGGACGATTTGGGAAGTGTTTTAAGTTTCCCATCTGATTACTGCTAAATATTCTATTTATAAATGTTTTTGCATCGAGCTGAAAGGATTTTAAACTGAGCCCTTCATTGTTGTTAATCCTTATATTGGACGTTTCGTTGAACCCGTCTTGAGTGCAATAATTAAAATAAAAATGTGAGAATCATTGCAAGATGTCCAATGAATGGGAGTTCTGGAGGCCCTCCAAAAATGGTTATAAAAAATCATAAACATACATAACGTTCATAAACGTGGTCATATTTCAGCAATTGTGTTAGACCCTGGCCTGCTTTTTTGTGAACTCATGTCCTTACAAAACGCTTTGGTTGACATTTTAATAAAGTCCTTGTCAGACTTTCTTTTATGTTGTTTTCGCTCACTTAAAGTGCTCTGAATTTGACATATTAATATTCTACTCTGACCAAATAAATGTCAAATGAATGATTCGATGAATGAATGCGTGGTGGTAAAAACAAAGGAAGAAAAACGAAAGCTACGAAATTGAAAACGCAGGTACAATAACCAAGCAGAAGCGGCACCAGGGTATTATGAGTGGAAGTACGACTAGTATAGGTAACCCTTTTTTGACGCTCTTAAAATAAATTCATTTTGATTTTATTTCAATGCTCGAGCACTGCACCGGTCGTAACAGGGCCTTAATTATTAAAAAAAGTATTGTACACATTCTCCAGTAATAATATGAAAACAAAGGAATATTCCAAAAGGTTCATGCTGTCTTCCTTCTGTTTTTATTGTTTGCATTTTAATGGCGAAACGATCCCTATGTCGTAGCCGCATCATACGCCTCAAATCGTCAGCGTCAGCAACAGCGCGCGAACCTTCACTTAGGTAATTTTTGTCGAAATCATTTCGACCACAAGCTGTCATTTTTGTACTCGAATATCTACGAGCCTGTAAAGTCTTTTTTGCACTACAGCGTTAAAAATAACGAGCTCTCGACAGCCCTCGTGACGGTCAACACTGTGTAGAATATCGCGGTTGGGTTTTGGAGCCTTAGTTCTTTCATTACGTCTGCTCTTATAGGGATGTCTTCAGTATTCCTGCATTGCCAGACGTCCAATTCCATTGTTTACCACATTTTTCTTTCTCGTTTGGTTTTTCGCCGTTTCAGCGGTTACTTGGTAGAGCATTTTTCTTTAGCATTTTTAAAGTAGTTGCTGCATTTGCTGCAAATACTGCTGCCGTCAGCAAACTTAAGAATTTCAAGGCCTCGTCGTCTGGTGCGTGACAGTGATTTTGGTCGTTAAGTGTTTTTGAGTGAATCCTGGCGTTTTTTTAATCTTCACATCTCGTCACTTGTATTCTAAAGTTCTTCACTTTTACTCATTTTTACTGAATTAAAAATGAGAAAAAATTTTTTTTCTTTCTCATTTTTACCTCTCAAATTTGTGAGGATAACCAACTGTGGATTTATTCATGCATATTTTTTTAGCGTGTTTTGAAAAAGAATTTCCTAGAATGATCGAAGACACGGACTTTGTTAGTGTTTTGCAAAATTTCAGTTTTTCTTCGTTTGCTTATAAAATTCCTCTAAGCTAGTTTTTATTGGTGACAATACCTCCAACGTTGTCACCGCCAACGCTATGTCAAAATTATTTGCATTTCAAAACATTAAGCAAAATTTTATATTATTTGAAACTGAAAAAAACGTTTTCAATTTAATATTTTATACTCGAAGAAAGTGACTTTGTTTATTTTTCTACTCGATTATTTTGTCCTTTGGCCGAGGTGAATACATCATTTTCTTTCGATTTCTCACACTTTTGTTGTGGATTTCGTTACTAATACTTTAAACAATACGATGGAAATTTTTGAATGATAGAATATAAGCAATAATTCAAACGCAACCGTAATGACAAAATTTTGCTGATTTGTTCTAAAGTAATGATTTTGAAAGAAAACACCTTTAGCTCCTACCCACCCTCACCCACTTACACCCATAAAAACTCTAAAAAAGACTAAGTTGAATGCTCTGGTAGTCTTCGAAACCATCAAACAACTTTTGAGCTTTAAAATCTTTTAATTATTAAGTTGGCGTAGTTGTTTTTTTATTTTTTGCTGATTGTAATAAATGCTTGCGTTCAACTACCGATATGTAACAATATTGATGATTGTCAAAGCTATGACGATGATGAAAATGGTGAAAGAATTAGAAAAAAAAACAATGTAGTCAACCTTACCGTACGCCTTGTGAATAATGTCTACATTCGGTAGTAATGCTATTATTGTTATTGTTATTAACCCTTCCTGTTTAGTTTGGTCACAAGTATTTTTTAATCAAGACAAAACTATTTATTGAAGAAGATTTATTAATTAAAAAGACGCTCATTTTTATTTAAAAACTTAAAATTCGAGTTTTGTAGCTTACAAAAACCAAATTAATGGAAAAAAGTAATTTACTTAAGGAAAATTATTATTAGGTAGAAAAGTTAAGGTCTAACAAATATACTAAGCCATTCCAGGCTTATAAAAATTATAATTATTAATTAATTATTAGATTATTACTATTAATTACTTTATTATTGATTAATTCCTAAAGGCTCTGGCAAATATATTTCTCTGTCTAATTCAATATTTGTATCAATTTAAATAATCTTTATAAATTCAATTTAAATAATCTTTATTTTTTTAGCATTTAATATCGTAATGGAACAAAATTCACCCCTGAATTCACCCGGTTGATTCCATGAAATTAAATGTTGGACAACTCTTTATTTTGATTTTATTAATTAAGCTCTAAATTAAAGCAAAACCTTTAAATATATATTTTAAAAATTTGTTATTACTGCATGCCATCTGATTGATAATTTTAATGGTGTGAAAGTTTGAGTAATGTGAAATGGCTCCAAATTAAATTTAAACTAAGAATCCTAACTCAGGGACTCTAAGGAAACCTAAAATACTCTTGAGATGAATTATTTGAGGGTTTTTTAAAATTTCTTACACAAAAATAGTACGTTCATTCGATTCTTTTCTTGTTTGGTTTTTAATGGGTTAATCGTCAAAATAAAGCCTTTCTTAGAATTTGTAGTTATTGAGACTACATTGCGATAGAAAAACAGGCAACTCGTTTAATCACTTTTCTCGCCTATGTCTTACTGTTTCTATATTCTCTATTGCCGATGGTTGCTGATGCTGACTGTTTATTCCAGATGACTTTTGGGTTTTAACAAGAATCAGACAAACGAAAAACAAAGCATGCGCTTCCGCAACAAATCGTGCTGGTTGTTTGTTATTCGGCTGATTTAATTCAAGTATTTGTTAATGTAATTTTCTTCCAACTGCTTCTCCTCATTCTTTTTTTTAGCTTTTTCTGTTTTTGTTTTTACTCTGTGGTGCCCCAAATCTATTGTTTTACAATGTAAGCCATTGTTATTGGTATCTGTTGTGTTGCTCACGGAACCTTTGGCTTCTATTGTCATTAGCGAATCCGCTTTTTCTCTTTTTGTCTTCTTTCGCCTTGATCTCGTGGCATTTTAAATCAATAGCATCAAAACGCGCTGAAAAATCTTCTGGAAAACATCGTTTATTTTTTCTGTTCCCTGGTTTTCACGACAAATCCGTTTTTGAGTGGTTTAAAGGTGCTCCACTGCTCTGAATGGAGCAAAACAAAATGCTTCACCTTCTCATTTTTATTTTGCAAAATGTGCGATTAGCCGTCCTCCCCCCGCTTGCTCCTCTTGTTAGTATGAATATACTTTTTAAAAGCTTCGTAGCGCAGAAAACATGTCCCTTCCGAACTTATGTCCTTAGCCAAAAACGTGCACAGCTAAAACTGATTTCGAGTGCTGAACAAATAAAGGGAAATAGTCTTTGGGTCTTATGCTCAACAGCAACAGTTGAAGAGAAAAACACCGCAAGTTGTAGAAATCATTTCAAGCGTAACAAAGTACTCGTGATTCCAACAAAACGCTATTGGGTCTGTGTAGAATAAAAATGGTGGAGGATCGAAAGGAAAGTGCGGTAGAGAAGAAGCCAGAGCATTTAGGATAAGCTTTATGTTTGCATATAAGCAGATATACACATATACGTACATATACAGACCACACATACACTCGAAATGACTTAAAGGTAATTTATGGTTTTATTTTGTGTTTTGTTTCGATTAAAACGGGCCACTTTTAATACGAAATAATCAAGAGGAAGAAAAAAGAAACAGTATTTGAATTGTTTATGCAATTCGTGACTATTCAATAGAGCGTAAAAGGGGACTAAACTTAAACGCGCTTAAACTCACTTCAAAGTAAAATATTTCATGGTAAAGGAAACAGCCTTTTTCATGGTAAAAGTTTCTCAAGTGCAATAAAATTGCTGGACTATGTACATTCAGCTTAATCTGCCAATTTGATTTCCAATAGAATTAGTAAATTCATATCGGATTTTATCACGAGCACGAGCTTGATTAATAACTGATTATCGCAAATTCAATTTTAATCATAAAAAACTTAAGAAGAGAATTCAGTTAACGTTTCCTTATAGTCGAGATCATCAATCAATAACTCGGAAGATATTTGAAATCCCTTCAAGAGCAAACGTTTTGTGGAGACCTTTTCGTTTGAGGTATTTTGTCCAGAATTTATGCGCGAAATTCGATGCAAGTAAAAATGTCATAACTATCTAACTCATATAGGAAACTGTAGCACGAAATAGCTTTCTTCCTTTTCTCAATTCTTGCTTTCACATAAATTTTCTCGAAATCTGGTTGTTACAGAAAGCTAAATTGGAAAGCGTTTTGAGGAGCGTATAATTGGTTTCGAAAAAAATGAGTTAAAGAAGTTTTAAATGATCCTGCTTTTGATTTGAAATCATTTCTCAGAAAGTGCTTCCACTTCCCAGAACTTGCACCAGAGAAATAAGCACTTTCTTCTCCCGTACGATTTTTTCTTACTTTAGACTAACCTGCACGTATATCGAATATTTTGATTTATCTCATAAGATACACTCTGTATACCTACTATTTTCTTTCATATTTTTCTGTTTTAGAAAACTGAAAGCATCATCCACATTTCATGCTTTCACGTCAATCTATTTCGATGTCGATTTCAAAGCGGCTTTTCTTTAGAAATAGTTTGTGGTTTCGTGTGTTTTTTGTGGTTTCGTTTACGGAACTTTTTTCTTTTATTTGTATATGATCGTCTCAAATTACAATCATACAGCTTGCTTTTATAACTGCATTGTATTTTCCTGTTAGTTTTTGATTGATTTAAAGTTCATTCATTGTTCATTCGAATCGTTTTGGAATTTGTGGCTTATTGGTTTTTCTTCTTCTGCTTTCTTTCTTTTGTTCATACCATTTTGTAAGCTAATACAATTGCTCTTTGTGGATATCACAAATTAACAAATCCATTAAGCCTGTCCGTAAGAATAAAGAAATAACTGCTGCCTTTGGTTTATGCACGATATTTTATAAAATTGATTATAAAGTGGTGGAAATAATTTTTTGGGGTTTAAAAATAAATATAAATTTTCTTTTTCATCGAATCTAAAATGTTGAGACATTTTACTTTTTACTCAGCTTTATAATTTATTTATCTTACTGTTTGGTTATCTATAAATCTGTATCGTTGTTTTATCTATTGTTTTATCTATAAATATGTATCGACATGATATTCACGGCACCGAAGTATCAAAATAAATAAATATTTGTTTATAAAAGCGACATTTAGAAAATCGAGAACCATTTTTTTCGTTCAGTATAATTGACACACAATGATAAATATTTTTCAAACTTCAAACGTTTTTATGCATAAAATTCAAGAAAGTCTCCCTTTGAGGCCTTAATTAAAAATTGTTTTCTTCTTTATAAAAAAGTATTCTTAGTTCTTTTTTCGTTAACCTCCGAACAAAAAATTCATCAATCGCACAATTTTTAACTATACAAATTTATTTTTATATCACAGAATAATGATTTTTTAGCTATCAATCATTTTTGTTTATTTATCATTCCATTAATCATTCCTCTTGTTATTTCTTCTACTTTCAATTTTCAAAAATTTTTTTGTCACAAATCACTGACTCATACCTAATTGTTATCGCATAACTCATTGAGTGAAACGGAAGAAAAATACACTTTTTTCGCAATCCATCGAATTGTGAATTGGGTTCAACGTTATCGGTATATAAAAAAATAATAACAAGAAGAAACAGAAATCATCATTACTATCATTACTTCGCTCATCAAGCTCTTCTTCATTCAATCGTTGCTTTTGTTTAGTCTTACAATCCATCCATTACGTGAAGTCACAACACTTCGACGCTAATGAATTCACTTGTTTCCCAAGAGCAAAAGAAGAATATTACAACCATCAATTATACCTGAAAGACTTTTATGAGAACTTTGAAGCAGAGCAAAGAAGAAAAAATGGTGCAAAGAAGTGGGAAAAAATGTTTTCGAATGATGAAGGATCAAATCCCAATCAAATTCCCAATAACGTAATTAATATAACAAAACATTAGACGAATTATTAGATGATTGGCGTGATGAATTTGCGAGCTACAAACTTCAGAACACGAATTAAAAGAGTTTTTATATTATGTGCAAATACCATCTACCTCCTAATGACTTCTAATATCATGTATAGTCGTTCTATAAATATGTAAGGGAGTCCTTAGGGTATAGCCGTTCTTAGAGTAAGAAATATGATTTCTAATAATAATTTATCTAATCATAATTTATCTAATCACAATCCCCGCAATGAATTTAAAAAATTTCATAAAGGGATTTTATGATCTCATTCATATCGCATCACCACACAATTATTGTATGGCTCGCACTTTTCCCCTTCGCCTTTCCTTAGATGTTCTTATAGTGCTTGCAATGAAATGAAATAATTTTTGTCAACATGAATTAAACGAAATTTTTCAATAATAATACTTATGGTCCCATAAATTTGTCAATTTAAAAAACAATCAAGATGACAAAAATATAAACTCCACAAAGAATTGTTAAGTATTGTTTCGTACCCTCTGCTTTCCGTTAATTGAAATGGCTACCCGCATAAGTTGTAGAGGTAATGGCAAAAACGCCAACAACAATTTTTATTTTTATTTGAGTAACGTGCATTTGAACTTAATCGAATCGAAATTTGTTCATTTGAAGATTGTTCATTTCAAGCAATTTGTATTTGTCCATCTTTTAATGCAGAAGCGCGAGGAGTACCAGTAGACGTTTTGGTCTGAATAAAATACTTAAGCTCTAATTAAGAATCTGTTTATAAATATAAGAACCATTCTTTTCATATAGTTTTCATTGGATCCCACTATGCATAACATTTTAGGGGACATTTATTCTTTTATTATTGCATGGCTTCTAGTTAGGGTGCTTCGCTGAAGACGCGAATGGGCCTCAAAATAAATTAATTGAATAGAGGCAGAACAAATTTTATGGGAAATCACCACGTCGATATATAAGTTTAAAGGGTCATTTTCGAAAAAGGTTCTTTATAATTACCAAAAAGCTATAAAAACAAATGACGACACACAACAAAATCTTGTGAAACTACTTTGGAGAGCCAGAGTATCATTGCCTCATATTCTTATATATAGTCAGTGTCCAGTAGTCTCAGTCCTAGTAGTTACAATGGTCAGAAATTAGTAGGAGATTTTTGGATATCAAAATTTATGTCACAATTTTTTCAATTAGGGTAAACAATTTAATGTTATAATATATAAAGAATTTATTTAGAAAGTATATCTAAAAGACTTAAAAGTATATATAATTAAAGTTTTTATTTAAAAGCATATATAATTTATTGTAAAAAGAAATATAAATTCGTATTAATAAAACCCCATAGTAAGAAAAATTACGTCACGTTATTCGTCCTCTCACAAAGAAACCTGAGATGACAATAGTTGATGGTTTTCAGCGTTGCATCGAGAAAATACGATAATTTTGATATAAGAGAAAATTCAACTTGAATACGTTTGAATTCGGTGGAGGGGGGAAGTCGTTAGGCGCGTTCTTAATATATTCGAAATTATTCGAGTTGTTCTGTTCTCTTTCAGAAATATGCGAAGTAATAACGTCCCCGATTTCAAGCTCAAGCTGATGGAGCACCAAGGGTGCAGCTTTTGCTAAATAGTTTCCTAACAAATTTCAATAATAAATTTTTTTTGAAAATTGTCTAAACCGAGGATGAATTCCCATATTGTATTTATTATCTAATTACACTCATACATTTTTTTGGCCTACACTCAAACATCGACCTTAAGTAATTGAAATATGTACATCCATTGCGCGGTGCACGAATGTTCCAACGTTTTCCAATGTTCCAAAAGAGTTAATGGAATTGGGCAGGTTCCAGGGACTTCTCTTAGAAAGGTTCCTTCTGGTTAACCATTCTTCTTAATTTGTATATTTTTTAAAATTTATTTATATTGCTTCGTATAAATTAATTACTTCTTATTTAATATCGTACAGCCTAAGTTTTTAGCAGTTCGTGGTGTATTTTTCCTTCTTCAGAAAGGAAGTCGTAAAAAATCTCAATTTAGTATATCAGTCACGGTTATTAAATTCTTTATTCAAACAGTCTGAGATTTGAAGAAGAGCAATAAGAAAACAGGTTTAAAAAAGTTATTACAGACTTTTATTGACTACTCGACGAAATTAAATGCCTTAATTTTTTAATAGCTCTCTCTTGGATAACTTAAAAAAATATATTTATAAGGAACATTTCTCAAGGAATTTCTCAGGAAACTCCTCGAAAATTGTTGAAAAAACCTTTTTATTTATAATAATTTTCTGTCTTAGTTTTAAATTTTTAATGGGTTTGTTGTTGCTACTGCTGTTTTTTATATGCGTTCCATTTTTATGTGAAATGATCGCTTTTAGTATTTTTTTGGTTTATTATGATAATTATTAACAAATATTTCTTATGTCGATTTACACAGATATTTACTTTGACATTTTCGTCCGTTTTCGTACGTTTTTGTGTTTGGTAAATGTTCTCCTGTTTATGCAGGGATATACATATATATCCATATATATTGCCATTAGATCTGGAAACATCGGCCCTTCAACTTTTCCTCCAATTCTCTAAACTTTCGTAGAAAATAATAAAAAGGAAATACACCTATTAGTTTTCGTTTCGCGACTATTAAAATTTGTTGTCTCTTGAACTTTTTTCATTTAAATTACAAAGTAGAAATTTGTCATACTTGACAAATGTCTGTCTGACTCTTTTTGTCAATCACATTTTGACGAGCGCTCCATCAAATTTTGACAGTCTTTATTTTATTGTAACAAGGCCACACTCCCTTTTGACAAATTTAATTAATTCCGAACAGCAATTTTCAAAAAAATACAAAACCAGGAACCAAGAAATTACAGAGTAGATGATATCCTTTCGGCGTTTCAGCAAAAAATAATAGAAATAAATTATGGTTCACTTGACAGACGACAAGCCGTAGTCTCTGGACGAGTGAATTAGTTGAATTATTTGACAATTTGAAGAGGGTTAACGGACGGTTTAACCGCGACTGGTTTAACCCTTTCCTTAGGGTATTGTACGAATGTAGCCTTCCACCCATCCCTTGCTGACAAAAATTTTAAACAAGAAACAGGAATTTTCTCTTTAAATTTTATATTTTTGAATTTTTTAAAGGCATGTTTCCTTTGGAGTTTCCTTTTTCTGCAGCCACTCCCTTTTCACTCACCATTATTGTGGACTCACAACAAAATCCAAAATTATATACGCCAGTTCCTGCATCGACGAACAGTAAACAATCCTATCTCATGTATTTCATTTTAATTTGCATAATTTGTTCATAAAAATTTCGCTTAAAATTTAATTTAAATTTAATTTAAAATTTAATAATGCATAATTTGTTCATAAAAATTTCGCTTAAAATTAAATAATCCCATCTCCACCAATGTTTCAAATAATGTATGGTATATAGTATATTCCTACACACTAGATTTGGGCAGAAATATAGAAAGTTAACCTATAGAATAATTCTACATTAAAGTGTGTTTAACTATTTAACAAGTGTTGGTGTTTAAGTAATTAGCAGGAAAAACCCCACTGCTTTCGAATGACACTATAGAGCTCTAATGCACTAATTTTACTCACATGATCTGTTTCTCTAATAAACGCATTACAGGCAGTGTGACATTATAGAATTCGCTGTCAATTTTGTGATTCGTATTATTTACTGCCTTCGTTTGCATTCAGTTCCATCGATTTAAAATAACAACAAATAATTTTTACAATAACAAATAATGTTTCTGTCATGCCAGTTTGTCAGCAGCGTCTTGCTAAAATTCAATCAAGTCAAAGCTTGATCTTAAAATACACGAAGGCAGTGGAAGGAAGTGGGAGCTTATTTAACTTCTTTTTAATCTTGGACCAGAAATTCCTGATTTTGAGCAAATTCTTTTTATTTTTAGACTGACTAGATTTATTTCTAGAGATAAGGTTTAAGCTGATGTTGCATTGCTTAATGTACATTCGTAAATTGCTATCTTTAGATCGAATCTTTCGTTTGACATCCGCATCACTTCGCTTTTGACAAAGATAACAAAAACAAAAGCAACGCGAACAACAACGGCAGCTATAACAGGCTCGATGATGATGATGATGAAATTTTTAACATACAACATACAACAGACATACATATCAACACCAAAAAGATCCCATCAAAAAGTTCATACCTATTTTTTACGCCCTACGTGAAATGAGAAAGAAGTCTGAGTTTGTTGTTCCATTTGCAAATTACATTTGCCGAATAACCAGAAGAGATTTTAATACACATGTATTCTGTGTCAGGATAAATCGAGTAGGCTTGCGATGATCGGATATCTGCATTTGGAATGAATATTATTTCATCAGTGCCTTCATTCTCCGTTCATAAGGCAATTTTGAATTTTATGTCTGTGTTTTTAATCATACCGAAATACAGAACGATAAATGTACACCTAACCTATCTAATCCATAATCTATGATAACGAAAGAAATGGTATTAAAAATCATCATGAAATTCGGTGCAAATGTTGTTGAACATTTTCAGGACCTCCCATAGGAAAAACCAAGGGAAAGCAAAACACTGGCAGTCATCGTAATAATACTTTCGATGAGGGTTTGAGTTTGGAGAGCTACTCGCTATAATTATTTCGATATATTCTGGAATAGGGTGCGTGATTGTGCGACCAACCCGAAATGAATGCTCTTACTTACACTCTTGCTCTTCATTTATTCTAAAACTTCACACTAACTTTGATCGTATTATACTTGAGTGAAACTTACACAAAAATATTAAGAAAAGTTTCTCTCTGGCATGCGACAGACGACGCTAAAGACGAGCATAACGACCAGTGCCAAATAAATTATTAAATTTAGTTGGCGTTTTTTTCCTCTACTTTATTCATTCTGCTCATGTTGCCACCGTAGTGTATTTTTAACAATTTGCTCATTTGTTCATTTTTTAACGATTGTCATAAATTACAAACACGAAGATTTGCACATGCATGTGATCCCCTGTAGGAAAATAAATTAAAAATGTTCTTGCTTTCTTTCATGTTTCCTTTCTTTGATAGTACATAAGGCGTGTTAACTGTATCAGTTGCACGTTCTCACGTTTATGAGGTTTGCAAGCATTTTTATTTATTTATAAAATTATTTTCGTTTAAAGCATTTTTAATATTTAAAGTCAAATAGATTCATGTCGGTATTATTTCACGAAAACCTCACGTAATGGTTTCGACATATTTAGAGGGCCACGAATTACCATTAAGTAGATTACTCAAGGAATCTTAAATAAAACTCCAATATAAGAATAAATAAATTATTTATTTAAATCCCGAATGCACAACCTAGTTAGAACACTTTTAAATGAGGACGTAAAGGATCTAATTTGTAGAGGTCTGGAAATATGGCCGTATTTGAGGGTCACCTACTGCAAACCATTTCAACAGATTTAGTCAAAAACTACATTAAACTGCTTAAGTGTGACTTCGTTGGATAACGTTATTCCTATCACCCCGCATGATGTGCATTATATGTTGCACGGATATGCGAAATTCCATTCCCATAATTTTATTCATAAGTTTACTCATTATATCGTTCATATCATCTTATCAGTGATATATTTTGAATAATATAATTTTTCCTGCAGGGGTGTAATGTTGTGTTTCACATGATTTTTCACGCGACTATAAAATGCGTGCCATGAAATTACTAGTTGATGCAGTTTTCTTTATTTTTTCCCTTTAAACAAAAAAAAAAAAACAAAACATATCGTTTATTCCGTGACAAGGAGGAATAAAAAATTACGAAAAGCAAGGGAATGATTGCGTTGGTTTTGACTACAAGCACACAAATCGCCAGACTTTTAGTTTTCAGGTTTTCATTATTTTTAATTTAATTTTTTTGCTTGCAACTTACACGATGCAATCAATATAGCGTGCGATGTTACGCTCTCGTATCTTGAATTTTATCACAATTTTTACACAAACGCTCACACACGCACACGCATGTAGAGTTACATGGAGCGAACAAAATTAATTTGTCGTTGTTTTTTCTTCTTATTGCTCTTTCACTGACATTAAACAAATATTAATTCAACTTTAATTAAATAAAATTATAGAAATAAAAATAGATGAGATAAACTCGATGGCGTCAAAAACTAACACTTCAATTTTTAGATGTTTGTTTCATTCAAATTTGATAAGCACAATCTGATTAATCTTTAACTCGTTCTGGTTTTATGCCCCATGAAATTTATTTTGATTTATTTTCATTCATTATTTTACATTTTCTTGTTATGAAAGTATCTTTGGTCAGAGGTGTTCATTTTCAATTTAATTGCATTAATTTCTATGGAATTCATCCAAAGGTAATAATTATATTTTCTATAAATTCATTTCTTCACAGATCCTAAAATGCACTGTAAAAATGTAGATAAAAATTGACATCCAATACATTGAACGCCCCTTTAAAAGCAAACGCCTATCTGTTGAAGAGAAATTCTTCTAGTCAGCTAAAACCTAATCCACACACGATCAAACATTAAAAATTCTCAGTTTTGAACTCTACCGATTAAGAAAAATTTATCTAAAACTGTTTCCTGACAGTTCCGGTAGTTACTTGGAAAATCTTAATATCCCAAAATTAAATATTAAGCAATCATGGTCTTGGATATCACAGAAATAAATCTTCTGCTGGTTGTTCGAAAAACCGAAACAATATCCGGATTCTTACCTTTTTCTAATGGATTAGTCGGAATATTTTGAATATGCATTTTTTATTTTATTTGATTTTTTGTTATTTTCAAATTTATTTTCATTCAGAATTCAAATTTTTTTGAGAAAGGGATTTCACCTTTCTTCCTATCCGCCTTTTTAAATAGCTGATTTTCTCCTTCCTCCGTTGCCTCTTTTATTCTCTCCCCCTTCTTGCGGTTTCTTCTATCACGACAATAACGAACACTTTATATAGTACGAATAATTCGTTTCGCTTTTATTAACTTAAAGAAAGTAATCTGAAAGCTTTAATTAAGGACTGTTATATTCATTTGCAGTTTGTATGAAGTCCAAAGTCTCCTGCTGTTTCTTTTCTTCCGTTGAGAATATTTCTTATGGCTGTATGATATTTATATCGTCATACACATTTCTTTTTTACTACGTAACTACTTTTTCAGAGCATTTAATTTATGTATTATCGGTATGTGGGGAAAAAACGTATAGAAGCGCTACGTATGCGATACACACACACATATATACAAATATATGCTTACTGTTTTTGCAATTGCAGAAACAGACTACAGAAGGGAACTGAAGTGAATGCGAAAGGAAAAATGTAATGGGAAAATTATTCGTTTCATTTGAGGTCAAAATAAAAATCAGTCAAAGAATGAAAGCCATGAGATTAAAAATGAATATGAATAATTCAATTATGCATAAATTCCTTTTTAATTAATGTTACTTGATTTTTAAAGATTTTTTAGCACAAATGAATACATTTTTCAAAAGTGGTTTCCTTAACCTCTATAAATTCCTCTCCACAACATTTATTAAGTCTGAAATCCTTTTTGTACAACATCCTTAAAAAACACGACTGTTCGAATCTAATTTTTATATATTTTAATTACATCAGTCTTTCAAAATCTTCAGCGTGACGATTTTGTGACGATTCTCGTATAATTCGATTAATCCTTCTACACCTCAGGATTTTAAGAAATCCGAGGGCAAAATTAAGAAAAAAGCACCACCTATTCTCGACTGAGATTTAGGGTGAACGTTGCCTGTCTGCAGCTATCTTCTAGTATTTTATAAATAGTGGAATATATTTTGCTTTCCCACAAATCCTCTCTTTTGCTATTTTACGAAAATAGATATTCTTATGTACTGTAATGACCTATTCTGTTGGAAAGATATCTATGAGGGTTACTTTTTCTAAATATGTTATAACATGCCTATCTCTCTCACTCTCTCTCTCTCTAGAGTCGGTCTTTTCAACGAGACTCTACTGAAGATAATAACGATATTGGGAAGAATATTCCCTATTACTGAGAAGTCGCGTCTTTAAAGGCGCGAATTATGACTCATCACCTTTTTCTGTGGTTTAGGAGATAATCTTGACCTCGTTTCTCAATTTTTTTGAACACAAATAATTAGATTTGATAACATCAAACGTGTTTCACTTAAATATATTTAGGTGTTTATGCGACAATGCTGAAGTATTTCTCTGTGATTATTATAACCGATTGATAAGATTTCATCATCTGGATCGTTATAATGACGACTATCTTGATGATTAAATTTCTGGTTAAAATTGTCTGAAAAAGGTGTTTTAAAATGTTAAATAACATTTATAATTAAGGCCGAACTTAAAACTAAAAAATAATTAAGAGTCATGAGTTGTTTTATCGAAAGCCGTGCTATATTTCAATCAGTCAGTCTTCCCCAAAATTGAATCTGTAACAAATTATTCCACTTTGAATCAAAATTGCAACCGTCATAAAAATATTATATTTAATTAAAATGCACATCCTTAGTAACCCCCTTGGGAAACAATAAAGTCTAAAAGAGTGTTATAGAAAACATTACTAAAACAGTATTTTCAGGAAAACTAATTTATATTTTTTTTAAAAAACTTTGATATTGTAAGTTGACCAGCTTAATCAAGAAAGCGCTTAAAAGATTTAGAAAAGACATATTTATCAACCAGCAAGCAGGCTAAACATGAGCCAACTTTTCTTTCAAGCTGAAATTTAAAACTATTGTGCGGGCCGAAATTAGGAAACTTGTAACAAACAAACTTAAATTATAATGATATATCAACGATAATACAAATGAATTTTTAACAACTAAACGTGAAATCAAGAGAATAAACAAAAGTAATAGTGTCCTATACGCTCTTAGGTAAAGCTACTAGATAACCTTTAGGCAAACCTGCATGCGCGCCACGAGTTGCCCATGACTGAGATAAAGCGAAGGAAGCAATTATTGAATTTTTTATATACTTTAATTCAACTTTGAATGCAATCTCATTACCGTAAAATACCTAGCAATTCAATGAAAAAGAAAGAAACTAACCTTTTAAACTTCTTGAGTTTTCTTCTAACAATCTAAAGTTTTGTTCTGCTTCAGTAAACAAATCGATTTCTACCAGTAGAACATTTTCTATCCTTATCCTCATACCATTTCCTCAGACCTCCAGGCGGAATGTAATGGTAACTATAATGAGAACCTTCATTGCTACGCGGGCTGATTTGATGAGGAAAGACAATGGGGGTAGGACCTTCGGTGGATAATGCCAGTTGGCAGCGGGTTTCCTTTATTAAGTGGAATAGACCAGCAGTAAAATCGTGTTGGCTCGAGGAGGTAAGCAAAGGCATATGACGAGGCGTGGTAAACGGAGAGAAGAGTAAAAGGCATCCGTCTGCAATTGTTAGTCTTACTAGTTGGCAATCTTTCAGCCATTAGTTGCGCGGCCATACAGGCTGCAAGTTACAAGCCGCGAAAACCGGACACTTAATGCTCTAACCCAACCCGACTCCGTCCCCCGTCTTAACTGCAGCTGTAACCCAGCTCATCCCAAACTAGACTCGCTTTTACCACCAGCTGCCTCGAATTATTTAACGATACGATTAGTGGAAACTCGTACGAATGAGAGCGTTCATGGTTTGTGTCTTTGAACTTGCGTTTATGAACTATAAACGATTTGCAACGATTTGAGACTATTAGTAGTATTGCCGGTAAGAATGAAGAAAGGTAAATCGGTCTTGGTCTTGCTCGTGGATGGTTAGGAAATGTTCACTACGTCGTTCTTTTTGTTGTTAGTATGGATATTGTTGTTGCTGTCGTGGTGTGGAAACATTAGAAGTGCTTGAATGCAGGTGTATTTTTTTTGTAAGTTATCCTGCTGTTCGTTGCTCTGCAGCCTGCGCCATTGTAACTCTTTAGCTCTGATGACTGTGGTTAATGTTACTTTTGCAATTTATAGCCTTTCGCTTAAATTAGCTGAAGAAGCTATACTAGAGAAAAATGTGAAAAAAAGAAAAAACTGCTAAGTATTTGAGTACTCGGGTACACGCTAGACTGCATTCTGATTTAGGAGCTACTTGAGAGAAATCGTGAACTTAAAAATGTGTAACTATTGTGATGATGACGATGACGATTATGACGGTTATTGAGGTGGAAGGAGATGACCAACTGGCAGCTTATTTAATATTTGACGTTGAAAAGAGCTTTAACTGACATCAAGTAAATTTAAACTAAAAGCACTATTTATTTATTTTAGCACTATTTATTATTATTTTCCGTCCGATTACTCATAATTTTAATAGAAGAAAATATGAGGAAGAAAGATGGCGATAGAAGATGGTTCCTAAGTTAGTTCAAACGGCTTTACTAATCTTGAAACTATTTGAAAGAAATAATCGTAGTGATTGGAATGTGTTAGTAATTGCAAGTCATTTATGATCCAATGACAATCTTACGAAAAAAAATTTAGACGAGAGGTACTTAAATCGCAATGTTCAGCTCCCTTAGTTTCCTATCCTTGCAATGATTTACCAACGGAAGTCAAATAAGGCGATGACATCAAATAAATATGGTATCAAAACTTATGGAAAATCATGACCTTTTTAATAATTTATATCAATCACGGAGGGTGTCATCCATATCCACCGCATTCTTAGGTAGAGTTCCGGAAAATATGGCTCAACAACACGAACTTTTTATATTCATTTCGAAAAAATTAAAACTCGTTCAAAAAATGAATGACGAAATTTTTTGTGTACTCATGAGCGGTATTTATTTCCCCATCTTTGTTCAAAACATCATAAAAATTGCTTACGTTTAAAATAATTTCGAACTTCGAGAATATATCTTTACAACGCTTTTTATGACGCAGACGCGCAAATTTTTTTTTGTGAAAATGATTTTTAGAAGAAAGCGAATGCAAGGGATAAAAAGTGATCGCGTGAAAAAAGATTTTCAATAATGAAAACAAAGTCCGCATAGGCAATATTGCCTTAGATCGTTGCAGATAAAAACAAGGTTTTTAAGCGAGTCAAAAGAATGCGAAATAAAGACTTAAAAACCGAACAAAAACCCAAAAAAAAAAACAACAAATGAAATAATGAATATCTGCGATTGAGTTACTTTTTATTTATGCGCTAAATCGTCAAAGAATTTGCTATATTTTGCAGTATCAGTAAATTTAACCTAAGCAGTCGTTTAAAAGCTTCTATTCTAATTATTAAAGAGTGTTACAAGTTACGGTATTTACTGCTACAAAATATTGTTGATTATAAACTGAATTATATACCAATTCCGGTTTTATAAACTTTTATTAATTTGTATGTCAAAAAAATTAGGTTAATTAAAACACATTATTAATAAGTTGTTCTGTAACACTATCTTTTGCGTGTGAAGAAGGCTTTTTAAAAATTAACACAGTGAGTGACTTAGCTTTTCTTAATTTTAATTTATATTTATTTTACTTAATACGCTCCTTATCAATTGATATATTTCTTGATGTTTACCTGACTTATCCTATTCTTGAGGCCAGTCAGCATTAGTGAAAGCGCAATAAATGCTCGCCCAACTTTGACAACTGTGTCGCAGGAACAGCCAACATTATTTCGGCGATTTTCCATACGGTTGTGTCCACACGACCTTCCTTCTGTGTACTGAAGTGGTTTCACCATTTTTCAATTTTCTATTTCCAACATTTTATAATAATAAATTTAATTTATAAATGTATAATTTTATAAAGCAATTTAATTTATAATCAGCAACAATTTTTATTAGTAATTTGTCAAAATTTGTTACATCTTACAATAAATGAAAATAAAAGCTATCGAGTGACCACACTCACTCACACATACCAACAACGATAAACTGGGTGAAAAGTAAAAGAAAACCACCCACGTGCAATTCTGAGCGTGGTTGTTTCTCATTTTGTTTTTAGTTTTCTTTTGTTTTTTAGTTATTTTTCGAATCTTTATTTCGATCTCCTTTGATTCACTTCAAAAGCTTACTTTTATTTGCAATGATCGAAATATTATCGGCGCATGATTCGGAAGCTTTCATATTTGGGGTTCAAAATGTGATACAAATTTCTTTATCCCGAGTGGTTTTTATCCTCGAAGATTTTTAGGTTTTTATAAGCGTAATAAAAAAACAAGTTTTCGAATATTCGTTCCTCGTTCATTTTACAAAATCGTAAAAGCTTCAACTACCTTTGCGGAGCCTCCTCTCGGGTAAAAAATGTAGCCAAGTTTCAAGATTCTGCATATATGGAGAAAGCATGTCTAATTTTACTGCCAGAAGATGTTTCTATTTTCGCAACCTCGCTTGGAAAAATCCCGTTTTCCTTGAAATTTAGTCTCTACCTGTAGTCTTAGAATGTTGGCAATACATATCTCAAGGTCTTACATATCTCAGTTGAAAACTGTCTAACATTTTCTTCTCCGGCCTCAACTTATACTAAACTTATACTTCGTACTATACTACTATACTACTATAGTACTATACTACTATACTACTACTATACTACTATAGTATTCGTACTATAAATATACTACTTTTATACTAAAAGAGCTTTTGCCTTTTTATCGTATTTTTTATACTAAAAGACTTTTCACTAAAATAATTTTTCGCCCGAACTAGAGAAGACTGTCTCTCCTATAGATATTTCTATCTCACGTCTCCATTAAAAAAATATTATTTTTTCAGGGGATTTTTTTGGAATAAAGAGACACGTATATCAGTCAGGTTTGGAATGAAAAACTGAGACTGAAAATACACTTTCCTTTTGTCTTTTAGATTAAGACTCGCAAAGTACTTTTCTACGCATATTCGTTTCGACTGAAAATCATTTCCTTCTCGATATCCCTTTCCGATATGCATGAAAGAATAAATTACGCACGCCTCTTACGAAAATTTTACAGGCGCGTTATAAGCAATATAACCAATGGGCATATAACAACGGAATGGGCGTTACTTTGAAGGAACGTAACTTTAAAAGTTATTTATAATCAATTAACGTCAAAAAGTTGTTAATTTTGTTGTTGATTTCTGTAAGAACGAGATATACGCACGTGTAAATATTCGGAAATCAATTTCAGTTTTAACGCACTTTTAATTCGAAGATCGCGATAGCCGTAAATTGAAATGTATCAAATTATTCATCGCTTTTAGGACTTCTGCAATAAATCCAGTCCTTGGCCCTTACGATCTGAAATTCATGGTAAATTGCAGCGAGTAAATCTCTCTGATTAAACTTTAATTAGTTATGGTAATTAGGTAAGACTAAAGAAATTCTTGATATCTCTCTGTACTTCTTGATAAGACAGAAGTAGTCTCTCTCACTCATTCTCTCTGTTCTTTAATGCCTTTGAAAAGTGACTAAAGTTCGTTCAGCCAATTGATTGCCTGCGTGTCCAATTGTGTTTCAGCAACTTAGATCGTGTTAAACTTCGATCGTTTGATTCGAACAAACAGAAATTTATTAGAATATTCTGAACGGTCAACAGACTCATTGGCTAACCATTAAAAATGCAATTTACGCATTCTGTACAAATTAACATTTATAGGATACAAATTATAGTTGTTAGATAGCGCGTACAAAACCACAAGGAAAAGAGAAATAGGGGCAAGTCAAAAACACAACACCAATTACGGCAGTAAGGCAAGAAATCGCGTGATCACCAATAGCAAATGATGTATGGATTGATGAAGTGATGAAGTGGAGGATGAAGAAATAGAAGGACCAAAAAAGGAAAACAATAAAAAAAGTTAATTAATGCCATTGAATTAGTCTGCCCCTGAGTCTCTCTGAGTTGTCCGACAGAACCAGTATTATGGAATATCTAACACACCGCCGATTGGATACGACGAACACTGATAACTATAATTATTTGCCTTCTTGCCATTATATAAAAACCATTATATAGAATGCATTTAAAAATTTTAGATTTGTATGTCTCTGAGAACCGACAATCCCATTGGATAGTACTCGTACCCATTTTTTTGTGGTCAGCTAATGATTCTCTAGATTATTATCTGATTCCCTCTTTAAATTACTGTAAGCGTTCTCCGTTGTTTTTCTGTTCCTTTGTCGGTCTATTCGCCCGTCTATCTCTTCGTGTTGCTCCCAATACGAGCTTAAGCAAAAAATTTATTGTAGTTTGAATCATTAATGGTCACTGACCTCAAACCGAGTGAATACTTTGTAGAGAAATTTCTTCTGTATGAATTAGTTACTTTTTACATTCACTTCTAGCAATAAAGAGCTTGTGGTTTTCTTCTACAAACTATTAGCGATTTATTGAGATTTTTCAGTAATTTTTCTTTTCTTATATCTATATCATTTTTGGCAAATAGAGTATATAAGAAATCTTTAAAAAAATTAAAATATTTTCATATAGTTCCTTTTACCGTTCGTTGATCTTTTGCAAGAATTTCAAACTTTAATTTATATAAATAATTTTAGTTTTATTTATTTTTTCAATTTCAGATTATTCCAATTGGAAGCAGACAATCCAGTCAAAACACAATCACACCATTGAAAGCAGCAGCAACAACAAGAGGTACAATTTCGAATATATCATTAGCCCTTTCAGCTGCGGAAAATTTTTAAAAAGGAATGAAAATCACAATGAAAAAGATAACAACCCGCCGAACGATGGCAATAAGAAATTGTAATTGCAACATTAACAACAATAAAAACAGCAACAAGACTACTATAATCAGCGAATGTTACCTAAGGAAGCAACACCAACTAAAAAATCTACAGCAAAAACAAGAACGGAAATACTGTGAACACAACCCAAACCAACTAAAAACACAAACAGTAAGAGAAACAATTGCAACAATATCAACCACTGCCAAAATTATGCACGGTGCAACAAAAGAAGCAACAAAAGAAACAACAACAACAATGCAAACAGCAACATCATCATCAACGAAAGCAGCAGAAGCAGTTCTGGAAAGAAAACCATTTACCGGATTGGAATCCTTGAAAGTATCCGAGAGTTGTTGTAGTTGTTGTTCCTGGTCGAAGGACCAGGCGGAAGAGGCGCTAGAGAAACAATATCAACCACCACAAAAACAAATCAACATGAAATTTCCTTTAGACCTTAATGAAAAACTGACCGCATTTGACAATTCATTTCAGCTGAAAATGTTGTTTGCAAATAATGGAAAAATTAAAGTAAATACAACAAAAACAACGGCAAAACTAACAGACACAACAACGTCAACAATAAACATCTTTCCTAACAATAAAAATGAGAATTTGTTAAAACAGAAAAGATACAACAACAACAGCAAACAAACGGGTGATATTTTTTTAAAAACACAATCAACGATTAACGATAGTAATAAAAATCAAAGCAAAAGTAACAACAATAACACCACCAACAGCAACATAAACAATAATGTTACAAGCATTAACAAATTAAATACCATCGATAGCAGGAAATCTTATATGATCATTAACAAATCGATGGTTAACAAGTGTGGCGAAAGTCATGATGATGCTGATGATGATGATTGTGATCATAAAACCAAACAAAGTAGTTGTTACAAAAATAGCACCAATAGAAACAGCAGCACTGTTTGCAACAGCAACACTGTTTTTAAGTTGCTGCAACAAAGTCTGCAGCAGATGCTGTATAAAAGTGATGTTTATTTGATATCAAAAATTTATCGGATTCTTTTGGTGATGATCTTGTTAACCACGTCGGCAGTACCAAGCTACGCCGGACGACAAGATGGTGGTGAGTAGATTGTGATTTTAGTATCAATGGCTTTTTCTCAAATATAATATCAACACATTTTTCTACTAAGAATTTAGGTTTATTTCAATTTCCGTTTAGATGCGGAATTTGTTAAACCCCAAAAGGGCCTTCTTATACAAATTTCTAAAAAATTCGCATAATTTATAAAAATATATAATTTCGCATATTTTATATAATTCAAAAGTCCCAAGGAGAGTCCCAACATAATTATAGAATATATGCTAATTGTTCTTTAGGAGATTCATTAATATGGTGGAGGGTATAGAGAAAAGATGGAAGATCGAATCGTACGGGTATGCGGATTCCTCTCATTTACGATTGTTGAATTGTTGAGCTATAATTGTTGAAAACAAAAATAAATCTATTATATAAATTCTATAAAATCCTCATAAATAAAAATTGTCTATACAAAAGATTTTGGGTCGTTGAGAAAATTATTAATTTACAAAATCTAAAAATTGATTGAATTTTCTTCCAAACAAGAAGGAAATACGATATTTTATAAGAAAGAAAGAATTTCTTTCGACGCACAATAAAATCAAAATAAACAAAATATATATAAAAAAATATTATATATTTTTTTCTCTAAAAATGTTCTGTTTTCCATTCAAATATCTTTGTTTCTTTTTTGAGCCAATTGGCCATTATTCAAAATTATTGACCCGCAGCGCTTCTACTCGGTCGTGGTGATAGAATCCGCTCTCTTCTTTCTCTTACCCTGGTTTACGGTTTATGGATTGTAGGGCAAATTTTTGAAAATATTGGTATTGTTCATAAAACCCGAAAAAGTACGGAAAACGAAATGGGAGAAAAGGCAGAAGGAGGGTAAAGCTAGAGATAGAGCAGGGAGATATGTTGAACAAAATTGCTAAGGTTACAAAATAGCCCAATGAAACCTAGACTAATCGATCAATAATGACAAATACCTCACGAATCTCCATTCTCCCTTGCCACCTATCAATATGCCGTTATTAAAATACGTAACGGGTCATTAAGCAAACGGTCACAATCAATTTGCAAGCACCCAAAATAAGCGCAATAAAATGTCGATAATATATACTTTCTATTTTTTACTTGGCTTTTATTATTAGATATTATGATATAATCTTTATATTTCCGGTCTCTTTACAAGAATGAACTAAACGACCAGTTCCTTTCAAAAAACATGTACATGAAAACATTTATTTCCTTCGAAAGGGAGAACATTTAAAACAATTTTTGTAAGAGGAAAATAACGGGAGGAAACGACACGGAAAAACTGGACACACGAACGAAATTTGTTCGAAAATTTGTGCAATAGTCCAAATGAAGAATGTCTGAATACCATCATCGTATGTGTGCAAATTTTAATAGCACAAATAGTACAATCGAAGGAAGTAGTCTCGAACTTGCAAAATTTAACGAGGCATAAAATGTGCTGCTAATATTCTAAACAGTTACTTCTTTCTCTTTCTTCCCTCCGCTCTTTAACAACGAAATTGATATGAATATGTAATGTCCTTTAGTGTTTGCCCGGTAGGGAATCATCACTTGAAATGCGACGTTTCGGCGACATTATCATTGTGCCAATTATCTCACATGACCAAAGATATACGGTAGCAGAAAAAAGTGCACAAAAATATGTTGCAGCATTATGTTTCGCTTAGCAGGCGATTAAAAATTAAATGTTTCTTCAGCTACTAAGAGAATCTCTATTAAATTTTAAAGATTACCAATAAGTGTCCGAGTAATTACTTGGTGCAATATCCTAATTTTTTTCAAACATTACTTCACAATCCTGGTTGCAAAATTTGAGAGGCCAATTCATTTTAGAAGCTGTTAGTCTTATCTAGAAGCAAACTTAGAATAATTTCAAATTTGCTCCGGAAATTTAGACGTATGTTGACTTTATGGATACATATCTTCTACATTTGCTATATCGCCTAAAATGTGTTGCAAACAGAGGAATAAAGTAGACGATAAAACATTAGGGGGGCACCTATATACCTCGATTTTTATACTGGATAGTATAATTATTGGGTTTAAGCAAAATAACAGGCAAGACCACAAACGTCCACTTTTCATGCAAAAATATTTGCTTCGCAGCTTCCTACAGGATATTTTTTATGTAGGTTTTTCAATCATCGGCGAACTCTCCCTTGGAAAAGGGGTCAAACCGTTCCTCCGGTGGTGTGTGAGGAAGGCCTTCGTCACAACAAATTTGTTTCCTTCCTTTTTCCGAATATTTGTTTTACAAAAATAAGCAAATAAAAAATATTCACGGATGTGCCGTGGAAGTAGAGAGGAAGAGAAAAGAATAATTCGGGAACGAATTCAGAGTGCACTTTGGTTCCTCGTATGCATCAGGCTGAGAAATGTATGATTTTCCAATTTTGCATTCTATTTTTTATCTTTTATTCGCTCTTTCATTATTTTGCTTTTCTTTTCGCTTGATGTTACTGCAGTGCTCAAGCGCCACATTCGAATTTTTCTTTGCGTACGTCATAAAAATTCTTTTTCGCCCAGCACGAAACTCTGAAACATGCAGGTTTTTTTGGCATATTTTTACCAACTCTTTCGGTCCTGCTCTTCTTATTGCATCTAATTTACGGCTGCGATGTTGGCAGTGCCGACGTGTTAGTCGTGCAATATATTCCAAAAATTGTCTTTGGCTGGAGGCAATAAAATTATACCATTTGCTGTGATCTGGTCCTGTCTGGCCTTCTAGTCGTTGCTGCTAGAGAACAAGAAATAGCATTCGTGTCTTTTTTTTTGCAAAAAGTTTCTTCCTCCCTTAGATTTATTTATATAATTGAAATAATAAATTTTAGAAGAAAAAATCTTAGAACAAAGGAAGGCATAAAAGAGAATCGTCTTCCAAAACTTTGTAGTATAAATTGAAAAAATTGTGTGGACATTTTTGAAATATGAATTGTTAGGAATATAATCTCTAGCAGGATTATAAGGATGGCCATGTCAATTACCTCTACTTAACAGATAGCAAATTATTTTTCTAAATATTGTTTATTCTTATATCGATATAGTTTTTTGTTCGACATAATTACATTATATATATTGTATAATATATATTATTATACAATATATATATATATATATATATATATATATATATATATATATATATATATATATATATATATATATATATATATATATATATATATATATATATATATATATATATATATATATATATATATATATATATATATATATATATATATATATATATATATATATATATATATATATATATATATATATATATATATATATATATATATATATATATATATATATATATATATATATATATATATATATATATATATATATATATATATATATATATATATATATATATATATATATATATATATATATATATATATATATATATATATATATATATATATATATATATATATATATATATATATATATATATATATATATATATATATATATATATATATATATATATATATATATATATATATATATATATATATATATATATATATATATATATATATATATATATATATATATATATATATATATATATATATATATATATATATATATATATATATATATATATATATATATATATATATATATATATATATATATATATATATATATATATATATATATATATATATATATATATATATATATATATATATATATATATATATATATATATATATATATATATATATATATATATATATATATATATATATATATATATATATATATATATATATATATATATATATATATATATATATATATATATATATATATATATATATATATATATATATATATATATATATATATATATATATATATATATATATATATATATATATATATATATATATATATATATATATATATATATATATATATATATATATATATATATATATATATATATATATATATATATATATATATATATATATATATATATATATATATATATATATATATATATATATATATATATATATATATATATATATATATATATATATATATATATATATATATATATATATATATATATATATATATATATATATATATATATATATATATATATATATATATATAAATCGCTGAGAAATTAAAATTTCTGCATAAAATAAATAATATTTAACCGTAGATGGCCTGCTTTAATTGCCAACTAACAGTTTAATCCTTTCTTACCTTAGGAAATTTGGTGAAAAAATAGCCATTTTTTATAGATTTTTATATTGCTCATATCTTTTTTTCTCATATCTTTTATTTTTTTTCTCATATCTTTTATTTCTATTACTTTCCCTTTTATCATTGCTTCTCTGTTTTATGTTTATCATTTTAGAAGACCATGAAACATAAAAGAGCTCTTATATATATTTATCCCTTAACGACTTTTTAATAGCCATCACTAATAGGAAAGCAAACCATAAAAAAGAAGCAAAAGGGTTTGACAATAACTCTTTTTCAGGGGAAATATTTGGTCCTCATTTAAAATCTTAAATTCACGCACCCAAAATTTATTTCTATTTTCTAAATTTGATAAGCCCGCATAAAATAGTTTAATTGCTAAAGTATAAAAAATATGAAAGGCACCAAAAGCAACAAATGAAAATAAAAATTTCTAAAAAGTTCTAAAACATTTTCTACCTACCTGAGATTGAATGAAATTAAATTAATTGAATTTTTGTTCGTGATATTATTTGTTAAGTCGAGCAAATGATTATCTATTCCTCTGAAGAGCCCATCGTCAGGCACAAAATCACGTAATTTGGATTATCGTTTTGAATCTTTTTGTTTTTCAACAGATTTTATGGGATTTTTTCTTCAGAAGTTAAACGCTTCTAATTTACTTTGAAATTGATTGGTCTAACAAAAACTTAGATACATTTTATTGCTAGGCTCCCAGATCTTCTGCTGCTTTAGAAAATGTAGGGTACTAGACTCATGAAAATGTTTGATAGCTAGAAAAATTTTATCGCTATTTAATACCGTCTACGGTAGAGTTTCAAAGTACTATATTGCACCTTTTACTTTGATGACCCCACATGAATTATAATTATTCATGAGTATATAAAATATATTCGAATCGCTCTTCACCATCGTAATGAATAAAAGAACGTATCGAAGAATCTAACAATTAAATACTTTCCAAATAGTCAATAAATACCAATAATACAAATTTACTGCATTTATTCATTCATTATTTTTCCAGGTAGCGACATAAAATAGCTAATAATTATATGTATTTTGAAATCATTAAACAGTAGAAAGTAAAAACATTAACTAGTCGAACCTACGATATTTCCGCTTTTAATGGACGGAATATGGTTTTATCAATATCATTTCATTAATATCATTACCAATTTACATTGTTTTTTTCTAGTTCTTTACTACTATTCATCTTTTTATTAATCATTCTTTATTATGATAATTACAAGAAGTTTTTTAATGACAGTCAGCACCTGTTTCCTTTATTTATTCATTTGTAAATGTCACAACGAAAAAATTTCGGGGTTTGTTTCATGATAAATAATTTAGGGCTTAGCGGAGGATTACAATTTCTTGTTTGCCTACCCATAATTAATATTACTTACGTTAATGACAGAAAAATAAATGAGAACATTTAGGGAACAACCCATTATCTGGCTGATAATTTTTTGTGTAGCGGAGTGAGCGAAAATGAGAATCACATTCGTTAAAAAGATTTTATAATTGATTTAAATATTATGGCACTAACTAGTTACACTTTGGTGAATTTAAATGATGTCTTAAAAGCTCCATTAATCATCGAAAATATTACTAGTTTATTTAATTATTAATATCTAGTGCTTTTCTAAAATTTAAAAAGTTGTTCTCTTCTGTTTTTAAATTTCGAAATATTTTTAAAAATTGTTTTCCCATCATTTGACTTAATTTTCTTTAGTGCTCGTTCGAAACCTTTTTCCACTTTACTCTCAATCTTTTTCCTTTTTATCACCCAATCCTTTTCGTAATATTTGAAAAGATCGAAGAGCTTTGATTTGATAATACCTAAGTAAGAAGTATTTAATATGCAGCGCTTGACTTCAAATCGTGAAGTATTTACCATCAGCCTCATTAATCAGCCTGGGCACTCGGCCTGAAGAGAAGAGAAAAAATATCGAATTTGATATCAATAAAAATAAATTCAATTTTCTAAAATATTTTAATTGCATTTTTAAAAATAACATTGGCTAATAGTTTTAAATTCAAATAAAATATTTATGATAAAAATATGAAGACCGAGAAATAAATATAAATATATAAATATATGTAGAGAAACTAACTTCAGTCTCTTAAATTAGACAGCAATGAATCTAATTTAATTTTTCATTTCATAAAATCCCGAAAACAAAAAAAAAATAATTAATTTTGAGAACATCTGTTTTCATTGTTTCCACTTCAGATTAGTAACATTACAGAGAATATATCTCAATAACTAATAAATTGCAGATAAATCATTTTCAACTCAACAAATTAAGAATACTAAGAATATCTAGGTAATAGACATTCAACTCAAAAAAGGGGTAGACTTTAGAATTGGTCAGACCATTTTCAATTTAAACAACGAGAAGTACTTTAAAGTTTAAACAAAACGAAAAAGCAAACAACGAGAAATGTTCGGGTGGCGCTTAATACTCACTTTAAAGAGGGAGACTAAACACACCGCTGGTTTTTGATGTATTGTAACAGTCCGCACGCGTTATTTGTAATCCCTTCATGGAACTAATGAACACGTATTTAAATAAAAAGGGCTTCAAATAAAATATAGCCGATGATGGTAGGAAGGACACGTTGTTTGACGATGATGGCGATAATGATGACAAACCAAACGCAATGATTATTAATGTGTGTATGTGTGTGTATGTGTGAGACTAAGTAAATGACTGGACGAAAGGGAATGAAAAAATGAATGAATGAGATGAATGCAAATACGAATGAATAACTTCGATAGGTATGAGCTAACAATAAATAGCAGCTAACATTTCATACTGTCGTCCATAGACGCAGACGCAAATATGGATTAGAACATTACGTCAATTAACATAAGCTGCTTACGTCATTTAGAGAAAAAAGGGAAAGACGAAACAAACAGTTTACATTTCGGAGAGAAATAGAAGGATTGATCTCGCAGTAATGGAAAGGAAGTGACGAAGAAATAGCAGGAAGGATAAGAAGATGACAAAAAAAAAATGAAAGAAAGGAAGAAAAAACGACAAGGCAAGGATGAAAGGAAGGAAATGAGAGACTAAAAAAGCTCAGTATTCCACACAATGTCCACAATTACACTGTACGCATACTTTTGAACTATTTTACAGGAAAAAACTATTGCACTCGAATAAAACTAATTAACACTACTGCGTGTTTTCAGTTGCATGAACGTTGCTGCCATGACGGTTAATTAAAATCACATTTACTGCGCGGACTTAGTGTCATTAATTTGATTCGTTGCTATTCGTGTGATATGTTCATTTATTACTACATCATTTCATTTTTCTCTTTTAAACAGAATAATAATAATAATATTGAAATAAATTAAATGAAATCAGTAAATTCATTGCCTTTCAGTTCAAAATAGCGCACGATTACTTCTCTTACTGCCCCGAGGCTTAGTTTCGTTAGCTAAACCTTCAGTTAAATAATTTTTCAAAGTGTAGAGAAATGTGATAAACAATGGAAAAGTAAAAGGGGGTAGGAAGTCAAACGAAATTTATGAAGCTCTCATGATTAAAGTGTAATCCCTGCCGTTTTCCTCTGCCTCAATATTTTCATTTCCATATTCCAGTCAGTGGGTTTAATAAAGAATTTACGTAAATAAAGGATCAGCAAACAAAAACTGGTAATGGTAACATTGTACGTTCTAAATAAATCAACCCAGCGCCCGTGTTATCTTCCAAATCACACCGGCCGCATGGAAGGGCTCCCCGATTTCCTTTCTTTTTATTTGTTTTCGGTTGTTTCTTTTTTTGTTTTATGAAGTCAATAAAGGATTTACGGTTCACGCTCTGCTGTTTCGACAACAGATTTCCAACCTGGTTTTTGCATGTCTTGTTGTTGTAATTTTTAATTTTAGGGTATACGTATTTTTTATACTGAGGTTTATTAAAGGCTGAAAATAGAAAATTGAGTGGAGGGCTTCTAATGAATTTATGCGATAAAGATAAGTCGAATAGATTTTGGTTATTTTTGAAAAAAATTTAACAGACATTTATAAGTAAAGATATTAAAAGAAATAAGAGCTGGAGTCGTTGTTGTTGTTGGTTTTTATTTTCCTACATAAACCGGTGATATCTGTCGCCTTAAAATTCCGTTCATGAGTCACTGAATAACTAAGGCATCCTTAATCAATCGGTTGATGATTCAGGAAATTTCGAACTGAATTTATGTCACTTATAGTCATCCTTATGTCACTTTATCTGCCTTTTATTAACTTCACATGAGGTCCGCTGCCAAACTGCCTGCTTGTTGGCCTGTCTTCCTTCTGTCGATTTTTTTAGACGTGGTTCGTCTTCCCACAATCGCATTATTGTATTTATTATGGTTTTGTAGAAACTCATGTGTAATACCTTTTTTGCTTTTAACTCAACTTTTGTCTTTGGTCTTTTCAGCAATTCGTACCCGCTTTGTTTCTCCTTCACCTTTATGGTTTTTGGTTTTCACATTTTTCTTCTTTTGGTTTCTTTTCCATTTTAAGGTTTCGCATTTTAGGCATCTCATATTTTGACAAGCTACTTAAGGCTTACACTTCATTGACAAACGGCCACAAAATCGCTTGACTGACGGTATGTCATTGATTGGGTGTTATCGACTTGTGGTCCGTTTCGGTTTTTGGGGGTTAAAAGTTGCGAATTTGGGGTTGTTAGCACATACAATCCTCCCCCTGGCTTCTGCCCTTCCCCTAATTTTTACAGTCTGAAATTTACGAACATGTCACCATTATTTTTTCGTTGTTATTGTTTCTCTTCTTCTCCTTCTCTTCATGTTTGTTATTCTCTACTGAATTTCTTTATTCGAGCATTGACTTTTATAACCAACGTTGTTAGTATTGAAGTTGTTGTTGTTATTATTGTTTCAACCACGATCCGAAGACTGTGCTTCAGTCAATAATTTTTTTTTTGTTTTTCACTCTTTATTGGGGAAAAATTTATGGTCGGTCACTTTGGTTGCTAATGGTTTTGTGGTTAGTTACAAAAGCAACAACTACAACTACACTCGCTTACAATATGGATTACATTCACTGACGTACACACATATGCCTTTGACGTATTTATTGACGTGTGTAAGCCTTTTGCAAATTCCACTAAATTGAAAAAGGAAATTCTTAAAGAAACTGTTTCTTATGTATTCAAATTGTATTTCATAACTCATATCAATTCTAACTCACATCAAATTCCTAACTCATTTCAACTGATCAATATGGCATATATTGGTGTAAACTATTAGAGATAAGATTAAATTGAAAATCATTGAAATTTATTACATTTTATCACATTCACGAAATATATAAATAGTTTATTGTTTTATTATTTTTATACCTCTTTAAGTTCTTTCCCCTTCTCATTCACACTCTCATCTTCTTTCCTTCTTCAATGATTTCCTGCAAATCAAGCACGTCCTCGAGTAAAAATCATAAGATTAAATTCTTTTCACATCCACTTCCTTTGCCTTTTTTATTCCTTCTCCAAAAAAAGAGGGAAATATGAAAATTACATCAATCTTACAATTCTATCGATTTTCAATTTTATGCAATCTACTTAAGGGCAATGATGGTGAAGGACATTGAGAGGTAAGGAAGACCTCATCGTTCCATTACTAGCACACCATAAACTATTTTGCTCTTGTACTTTGTTTCTCAATTCGTTCACACCTTCTTCTTTTTTTGGACCTTCTATTTCCTTCTCAGCTCCAAACGTGCTACGTCCAAACCAAGATACATAAGAGTACCCTAGAGCAATAGAGAAGATTGGTAGATATCATCGTCATTCCAAACGAATTGAATCGAATCCACTCAATCAATAGTAATAATCATTTTAAGCAATTCCTTCTTTTAAACTTTTGTTTTTCGTTATCTTCGTTTTTTTCCATTGTACTCTTTCACACAAATGGCTCTCCAATTTTCATTGCTTCTCAGTTTTACTACTGGATTTTTTGTTACGTTTATCCATTTTCTCGCTTCCTCTCCTATTTCTTGCATCTAATCTATTACCTGATTTTGTAGCAGACATTCATCCTTTCTACATTCTCTTTTATTTTAAATCTTTCAGACCACGCAGCCTCCACTGCGGGCTAGTTCATTGCGAGGTTTTCCAGTTGGCCACATGATTCCAAATTCGATTTATCGAAGAAAAAAACAAATATTTCAATTTAATCTCATTTTACTCATTTATCGATTCTCCATTACACGATATGAAACCAGCCAGCCAGATCTTCGACACACCCACCTCTTCGATTATATTTAAAGAGAAAACAGAGAGGCAGATCACTGAAAACAAAATATCGCTAATTGTGATATTTTGTTAATTTCGATTTGGTTTATTAACCGTACGAACGCATTCTAAAACATGAAGCTTTGACACAAACTCACTAAGCTCAAACCATTCAAAAAATATAAAAAATTTTTGCTGAAATACTTCAAATTAATATAATATTTCTAAGATTTAAACGTAAAATCCATTAAAAAATCACTCTTAAATCCGATTAATACCGTAAAGAATTTCTATAAAAATGAAAAGTATTTCTTTAACAAAACCATTAAGTATATCTAAAAAAAATAAATAAATTATTTGAAATTTATTTAGAAAGGAATTTATATCGATATAAAAATTTTTTATAAAGGAATAAATGCAAAATAAATTAAATACCAAATAGTAAATCAAGCAAACACTATCTGAAGTCTGTTCCATCGAGTTTAACTGCTTAAGTGTTTCTTACAAAAAGAAAAGAATAAGTAATCAAAAAGAAGTCAAACACATTTCAAAACTTTTATTACCTTTTTCGTTGATCTCATTTCACTCGTAGTTCATTTCATTATCGCTAGAGGCATCACTTGAATGGAAATGGAAATGAAAATAAAAATCGTTAGCTGATGTACATCTTCTGTTACATCACCTGCCATCAAATTCCTTCTCCCTTTTCCTCTTCTTCTGGTGCTCAATTCTTTTTAAGATTTTCAAGATTTTTAATTAATTACATTTTCTTTCATCATCATCTTCTTTCTTCATCAATACCTTTTTGAGGAGAAAGCACTGAAAAAAGTTGTTATATGCATGAAAAAGCAGACGGAAAAAACTGAAGTAGAAAAAGGCTTGCCAATTACCTTTTAACTATTGGGTCCTTTAAAAAAACATGACTTTAATGGACAACATAAATTAACTTCCTATGAATTAGATAACAAAAAATGAGTTAGTCAAAACAAATAATATGACATAACTACCAACCGAAAATCGAATTAACTCATGATGAATTATGCGATTTTGCACAAAACCAAAAATTAAGCAAACATCCGTCACAATAAAATAAATTTAACTCCCATTTTTCTGAATTTTTTCTGAGCTTTCAAAAAGTTTAGACTTTTTAATGAGCTCCCAATGAAAAGGTGACGTAAATCGCAATTTTTACAAAATGTCAGTGAATTTTAAATCTATGTTAAAAACGAAACAACTACAACTTTTTACAAAATAGTAATTGAATTCATAAATATATAAATTAAATATTAAAACAAAATAAGTCCCAAACTTCTCGAAATATAAATCGAGTTAGGGAAATGTTATTTATCTCCTAGTTAACTTCCTTCCATTTATTTATTTAAGGAATTTTATTTTAAGAGTTAATTCCCGACTAATTAATGTTCACTAATTAATATATGAATTAATTTTCAATTAAAAAACGAGTAAGCGAATGTTAAGTCTCAAGTTAAAAATTGAATAAAGGAGTAAATTTTTAGTGAGCATACTCCTTTTATACTTATGAATATGTTGCATTTCATTACTATGCATGATATTACGCTAGCAAAATCTGTCAAAGGTTCTTTATTATTCCTACAATGCAATATTTTTTCGAACTCTACAATTGTGAGAAATCTTACAATTATAAAAAGCTTTATCACCTAAAACTCGCTCCTCCTGGAGAGTCAATAGAACCTCGAAGCACATTGAATTCTGTATGTGATTCTTCTAATATAATACATCGTATGAGAATGAAAAATGAATGGAAATCAATCAATATTCAAAAAAAAAAAAAAAAAAATAAATAAATAAATTGTTTTGTATCTTAGAAAACAATATCAATAAAATGGAAATGCTCATGTAAATTAACCAGAAGAACAGAAATTGAATTCTTTCAAATGGATTTTTAAATCAAAAAGCCATAATCTTCCGACTTTACTGCTGAAGCAACAAAGAAAACGCCTTTCACAGGCGAAAAAACAGAAAGACATAAAGAAGAATTTATTCGCACGAATATAAAATGAAAAATAATACAATGTTAAAGACAAAGTTAACAGACGAACGGAAAAGATCTGCATACGAAAAGATAAATGGACACAAGCCACGTTTTCCGATGGAAGAACAAGAAGACAACAATCAACCCCAGAAAAGGAAATGTTTTGTGGTTGGAGCATGATAAAAACAAAATATAAACACGTTCGTATGTGTGTGACTTTGCATGCAGGAACGGTCTATGGGAGGGAGTTGAGTTTCCCAAGTATCTTCGACATAAAAGGAAAAACTATCGTTATGATAAATGAATAAATTGTCTGTAGAGGCAGTAGCGGTTGCTGCCATTGGATACTACAGTATTAAGGACTTCCGTATTGTAAACAAAAACAAATATCGATGACTAAGACAATCGACGAATTTATGTGCAAAGGGATTTACGTACATTTCCTCTCATTTCTTGAGAGAAAAGAAATCCTCATCTTTGCATTACTTTTTTTGTTTTTGTTTTCCAAAGATTTGCTTAAACCAAAATTCACAAGGAAAAACAATTCTATTACCTGACGCTGATTGTAGTTAGAAAAGGAAGTAAAGGACTTAAGGAGTTAAAGAGAGTGAAAAAGAAAGACAAAGAACGAGAGAAATAAGACGGAGGAAACGGACAAAAATGCCTTAAGCTTTACAAAGTTTGATGCCGGTCAAAATGGAGTTTTTTCATGGCAGATCAACAAACATGACAAGACTGGAAGACGAAAGAAGGAATAAATGTAAGAAAGATTTTTCGGTACATTTCTTCTATTATTCTTACATTTTTCCTTTTTATTTTAATCTCAGATATATTTTTCCATTATAAACTTAAATCAGCTTAAAACCAAAGCACAAATTGAAATTGAAATTGAAAACTAAAAGGGTTAAACTTATCCTCGATATCATCAGGATATTCTAAAGTATTAGTATTAGATCATCTGCATGGTTTGGCATATAAAGTAAAACAAAACAACAATTTGTTATCGAACAACAAAAAAATAGAAGTTTCATATATTTATATCGATGAAGTAAAGTACGAAGCTTACAGCAGAAGGTTGGGGAAGGATTGATTGTTTTGAGCAGGATAAAATTTAAATATAATCGCGTCATTCCTTTTGTAGTCATTTCCTTTCCACTCATACTTAGTTTCGTCCAAAAGAAATAGGATTTATTACGTGCAAAAAGTGACTGCTTCAAAGAACGCTTGGCGCATTATATTCGTTATGACAACTAGTAACTTTTCGAAAGATTATAGTCTCTACGCAAATTCACCGTAACTTTTTAAATATCTTTAAAAATTTAGTTCATAAATTGATGTAGTTTAAATCTCCTGGAGACGTAAGGGCTAATATCTAGACCTTGTGTGAGTTGCGGAACTCACATCATGAACTTCTGAAATTTTGATTTAAAAAATTACAGGCAATTTATTTTCACATCACACTCTCTCTGGCATATACGATTTTCGTGTGGCCGTTGAGAAAGGAAGGAAACTCAGCCAGTCTAACGCAATTTAACAATAAGTTATATTAATAGACGTCAATTTCTTAACTTAACTACATTTATCTTCCTTCTCCTGCTTTCAACTTCTTTCCTTACATTTGGCTAATTCTCGTTATTTTTCTTTTCGTTATTGAAAACCATAAATTATGATATTTTCAATTTATTAAGTGGCAAGAAAATGTAATATTTATCGGATATTTTCGAAGTATGAGTTAAGTGCGAGCATATTTTTGGCGTAAAACTAATGTACATCCATTAGTAAAATATGCAATATTTAAGACATATTTTTCTTTGCAATTTGCGCATAGACCATAAAATCGCTCACTTTCTAAACCTTTCAATCCACCGAATTATTCATGACTTCTTTTTGCCTGTCATGATTGAAGCCTCATTTTCAGACATTATTTCGCAATAATTCATACACGATTTTCTATATCTCACACAGCTGAGTATATCTACGTACACTCTTTTATTTTCTGTGCAACGTTTTAGAAGAACCATGAAAGTACTTTAGAACTTACCTGTTAAGGTTATGTAGCTCCATTCGGCTCTATTCATTCCATGGTATAGAGTGGAAAATAATCTAAAAACATAAGGTATGTTTTCTCATTTTGCATGCTTTTTTTAATATTCCCTTTTGGAACGCAATATCCGCTGAGTCTGTGACTCTATTTTTCATAATGATATTCAGGTGTTGAGGTAAAATTTTGATTCAATTTGCATTAAAATTTCATTCATCTGAAAATAGACACAGACTCTATCCCTATTCTTTACTTTAATAAACGAAAGAGTTCTTTTTTTCATAATTTGATTATTCAGGAAACAGCTCATATTTATTACTGACAGTATCTCGAAGTTTTTCTGATTTCCTTTCTCACTCGCTCTAAGAAAGCTAAAACCACATTTTTGTACATTAGAAATTCTTCTAACAAAATTCCATTGCCTTCATTTTTTTGCATATGAATATTTTTCTAAACCACTGAAAAGTTTAACTTGATTTATATTAATTTCTCATACCGCACTTTACCACACTTCCAACATTTCAGGACACTCCAAAATGTCCCGATTATCACTCTGGTGGAATTACTCGCACAGCTCCATTCTCTCAAAAAAATCACCACTACTTTGACAGAGAAATTCAGTGAACTTCAGCGTAAGTTCTTGATTTTACCTGAGACCACAAAAATTCTCATTCTTCAGATTGCTCGACATACGTAAAACTCAGCGAGCTGTCAGCCCATAACTCTTTAACGCTTCGAAGTATGAAAAGTTTGTGAAACGACTACCCAACCAACCAATGACTCTATCTGTCTTTGTATCCGTCCCTCCGCTCGCTCGTTTATATGCGAAGATATTTTATTCCTTGTCCAAACCCTATTCAGACGTTTAAAAGAAGCTACCCAATGTGCCTTTGTTGGCTGAACGATTATATGAACATTTTGAATGACAGCAAAAGCTTTCAAAGACATCGTTTATCATGCCAGACAAAGAATGCGAGCATGAATACATAGATAGATAGATAGATAGATAGATGGATAAAATGATAAAATTGCACAACTAGGCAGGCTAAAACTATAACTGCTTAAATTCCACTTTTATTGTCGCTGCCTGCAAACTTTGACAGAGCAGCACATAAAATTTTTGGAATTTTCTAAGCGTTATTAGTTGAAAACAATGTTGATTGAATGCAGCGAAATTGGAGTAGCAAAAAAGAACGCTATGTTATAAGTTTTCTTAAAAAATAACAAGTGAGGCAGGTTTAATGTTAAAAAGCATCAGGGAAATGGTTTAGGAGATAGAGTGAAGATAGGTAAATAGTATTCGTGATGGTAGTGGACAAAATTACGTATAATAAATACGTTTTTCACAGATTTCTGATTAAGCAATCCCGCTTTTGAACATCAATTAGCTGTCAGGTGCCCTCAGAAAATTTGATCAGATTAATTTTGACAATTGGAGTTTATCACCATCTCTAAACGTAAGCGATGCGGTGCTGGCGCAACCTTTAAAGCAGAGCAGCAAAACACATGACGGTGATGACTGGAATAACACGAATATGAGACGGTGGTGATATGCACACCAATAGTGAGGCAACGGAATAGCGCGCATTGCTTGAGATTATGGCATTTCATGATCCTGCTCTGATTTATGATCCTGCGCTGGTTTGAAAAAAGTAATTTATCAATTTTCAAATACTTTCGTATGCCATTTCATTGAACATACAATTAGTAGATTCCTCCACTAATAAGCATTTATTATTCCTGGGAAACCTCCCAATTATTCTATGTACGGAAATCGTACTCATTCTTCAGTTAACACGTCAGTTGTGCCCATCAGATTTTTATCTAAGGAAAATATAATTAAATCAGTTTTTGGAGCAGATTTACTGTAGACAGAAATCTTTAGCTATTTTTGTTATTATTGAAACTCTTATGGTTTAAGAGTTATAGCCCTATAATTGTTAATTTTCGACTACTTTATCTCCCCAATAATAGTAAATAAAATATTCAAACAATTACATTATATTTTTTTTTAATTATTATATTTTTCTATTTTTACACGTTGATGTGAACAGAGTTAAAGAGATATGGCCCTGTGTAGCGATCACCAAATTCAAGATTTCACTTGGAATAATAATTAATAAATCCAATGGGATAAATCTAGATTTATACATAGACTTGCAAATCCAAATTTGCGTAAATTCGGCTAAATTTAACATCTGTGAATACTGTGTAGGAGTGGTTTAAGTTCAAATCATTATTCTCTATTCTCATCTACGAACTTTTAAAAGTAAAATGTAACTAAAACTTGTTACTACAAATAAAATTTCTTAAACGAAAAGTGTTATGTTTCCAACAAGTACGTCAACAGAGAGGCTGTTGGGCAAATCGTGACCTACGATCACATTCTGAGCATTTTAAAAGAGACGTGTGTCGATTAGATATTCAAGCTGGATTCTAACAACCTCCTCCACTGTATTTATAAACACAATTTCAATCATTTTCATTTTTGATCGCTCATTTTCCTTTTCATGTCCATTTTTCTCTGTTCAAACCCACACCTATAGCAAAAAGAGGGCATAATAGTTTCGATCATTTACTCACTATGAGTATCATGATGTGGATCATTTAATTTATTTTAAAATCTCAACGCTTACGTAAATAATTTTATATTGTAATAGATTTGTTTTTAGAATCCCCTCCATCACCCTATCAAGGCAATGCCATTACAACATCTTTCATTTTGAATATTTGCCATAGCTTGTCTGGTTTTATCTTAACTCTTTCTAGCCTTTGCAGACTTTTATATAGTAGATATGATAGCAATTACAACCATCACAGCATCAGTTCCATCCTCTTCATTGTACTCTGCCAGTTTTCTTCACCGGATTTCCTTCATTCAGTTGTTGGCCGTTTATCAAAATGTCAATGTCAAATGCCATTTGAAAAGTAGAGAAATGAAGAAACAAAAAGAAAAAAACTAGAACGGAAGAAAGTAAGAAGAAGAGAAGTAAAGAAAAGACGAGGGGAAATGCATGTATAAGGTGGTGGAAGGAGAGAAAAGGAGCAAAAATTGTAGGATACAATTAAATTTCAAAGCTTGCTTTTTATCGCCCGGATTATTGTTGAATTAAATGCCAGAGTTTGTTTCAAACAGCAACTATCACAGTAACAATAAAAAAGCAACGACAACAATAACGAATAACGAAGGCTTCTTCGGAAAATAAAAAATTAAGAAAATGTTATATGAAGATGACTTAATGTACGGTAAACTGGCTTAATTTAGTTAAGAACTTTTAAAGTGTGAACATTTTGCTTAATATACATATATCTAGAAATATAGTAATCCTATGCGCTGTGAAGTACCTTACGTCAACGCAGATACGTCTATATAAAAAATATTATAGAAGAATCGCTGATAAATTCACAGACAAGTTAATTACTAAAATATATAAATACTAAAAATATCGTTTCGTAAGAACAGACTTAGACCCATTAAGAATGTGACCCATTAAGAATGTGAAATCAGCAAAATTTTTCCTCTTAACTGTAATTGGTTGTTAGTGCAAAGCAAAAAAGGTTATATAGCGGAAGTTCTCAAAAGCCAAAGGAAATATTTACATTTCAAATAATGCGGAAACCGTGTGCAAAATTTCATCTGCCAGCCTTAATCGCCTCAAAGTCCAAAACATTAAAAAGGAGAATATAATGATGGCGCGATTGATTAAATTCGCGTAAATCCGAATTTAATCAATCGCGTCATCGTTATATTCACCTTTTTAATGTTTTGGACTTTAAGGCGAATAAGGCTGGCACATGAAATTTTGCACACACATTCTCTGCCATCATAAATTGTTTGGGGTTGACAATGGTGCGAAATCGAATAAGAAACACGGGTCTCTTTTTACCGGTATAGGGTATGTTAACTACTGCCAAGTAGGTAATGTTGTTAGAAATTAACGTTACGTTGTTCCATATGAAATATGAAACGGCACAGAAGCCTTGAAAGCTTATTCAAGATGCCGTGGAAGCATTTATTCCATTACATGTGCTTTACAATCAAGCCTTCAAACCAGTGGCTCGATTCAAGGTCAAGCGTAAAGTTGTGTTTTGTGAATAATTTCATTTTTATTCGATATATGGTTTCAACAATGTGTTTTGCTTATGACCAAGTTATAACAGATTGAACATTTTAAAACCAAATCAGTGACAATATGACCTTTTGGGTCATGTTTTTGCAAGAGATTAAGTGAATTTATGTGTACATTAATCTATTTCCGGGATTAGTTCTTTCGGTAAATATTTGATCTATTCACAAGGAAGACACAAATGTCTGACTCCAGTTCCGTATCAGGGTCTAACCAGTACAGTAGCATTTTTAGTTGATTGGCTATAATCTTATCGCGTTGTTTCAAGACTACAAATTTAATATTAAGGTAATTTTTTTAATTTCAAAATGACATACGCTAAAAAAAGTGCAGCAAAAGCACAAAATACTTTATTAATTAGGAGTGAAAAAAATTTACCACGAATTTTGGGGTGGCGCGAAAGCAACCAATCTAAGATATGTGTATTTTATATAATCTGTATCTATAATCTGATCCTTCAACGATTAATGCTACGAAATTGAAAGTATTTCATTTACCAAAATATGACTAGAAAGTGCCATGTTGCAGGCACTCTTAGCGGAGTACTTTATGCTTAGAGAGATTACTCTATCTTCTTATTAAGTCTTATGGGGATTTTTGATCGTCTTTAATTTGATAAATAGTTTTCGCTAGACTTCAGTGATAAATTTTCAATTAAGCGCAATACTGCTTTTATAAAGCTAGTTCTACAATGCTTACAGTTAATTGACATATTTAATCATCATTTTTAATGTTTGCTTAAGGTTAAATTTTTTTCAGTAAATATTCTTTTTTTAAATTTTTAAATAATTTATTATCATAATTATTATAGTTAGTTTACAGGTTTGATAGTTATTTTTCACATTCCTGTTATTTCTGCAAATATTTTACAGTAGTGTTAGTTATATAAACCATATTGATAGTCAACATACATCAAATTGTATTAGTCGTTTCGACCATATTCATATTTAACATATATTTTTTCTTAATTCTTTTTATGCTTATTTTCCTTTATTGAATACAATTTGGAACGTTATGTCTCTTGGCAACCTACTCCTACTCTCACAGTATTTCCGCCTAAATCTCATCTCTTTTTTTACTGTTTTATTGGCCTATTATCCCAGAAAAATATATATCAACGATCGCGAATAGTTCCACATCACTAGATTCTATCTACGCCTAAAGTCCACAAATACGTAGACATAATATTGAACGTAAAGAAAGTACGTACTATGTACGACAATTTATGCCGGAAGATCCACATGTGTATGTACGTGTGAATGTCTAAACTACTATTTCAGCATGACAGCAAACAATTTGTCTTCTCCCAGTGACTACGCTTTCTTCCTCTTCTTCTATGTATACATACATGGCATATTGCTGCCGCTTGTACTTCTTTTACTTTTCACATCTGTCCTCCGAATGATCTCTCGTCCTCCAACTCGTCCCCAACTCAAGTTGCCGTTTATTAAGTTTTTATAAAAACTACTCGACAGAACCTGATTCTAGTCTTCCTCTACTTGCTTTCGTGTTTCATAAAATTTACATGCATTGCATGTATCGTATCGTATTGTACTCTTCTACACACCACGAATGCATCCACATACATACGCAGTCAGATAGACACACTCACACACAAGTATATTTATTTTATGCATTTTCTTTTTATGTATTATTTAAGCAAGAAAACATTAGAAGCTCAATAGTTTTTGCCCAACCATCCGACTGGTTGTCTGTCCGTGTGACTGTCTATGTGTTTTTGTCTGTTTCTTTGGCTGTTTGTATTCGTCTGCTCAATGGCAGTATCGCGTATTTGTCTTTGGAAACTCATTTAAAAAACTCCTGACAAATTGGTTTCTTTGATTCTACCATGTCTTCTTCTTTGTTTCTTCTCCTTTTGGTTTGTTATTTTCATTTGTTTTGGTATAGTTCTTATTGCTTTTTCTATTTAGTAGCAATAGATTGGAACAATCTACGAATGTGTGAGTGTATGTGGGTATGTGTGCTAAGACTATTTTATATCGAAGATTTCCAAAATTTACTTTTGAGAGAATTCATTAATGTTTCATTGACTTCAACTGATAGATGTATCTTGCACATATAAATCTGAAATGTCGTGTAGGAATCATTTATGGTTTCCTAAGGAATCTCACCTTGCGACTTTCCTTCCCTTTCGAATTTAAAGATTAATTGATTTCAGGTTTACCGAACTCATTAAACTAATCGCAGTAATTTTTATAGTTTCATTTTAAATGAAGATTTTTGCGGCAAGAAAAAACTTTTAATTTATAGGCGCCAGATTTTCGATAATAGAATTTTACGTGCTTCGCTGAAAAATAATCGGCGAGAGAATAAACATGCTATGAGCGCTGGCTGGCACTCTATTCCCTTAAATGCTTTTAATTCAGTAATTATTTTTAAATGCTTTTAAAAATATAATGATGTTTCGTAAAAGGTGCAAAAGGATGCTTCAAAATACCATTCCTATTTATGGCCTTAAAATTGGTTTCGGTTGACGATTAAGGCATAATATTAGGCTACCATAAATAGCAGTTTATTGGTGTGGTGTGGTGTATTAGTGGTGTATTTCGGATATTAAAGGCGGAAACCTAATACAACCAGTGTAATAAATTTAATTGTTTCTAAATTTTTGATGAAGGAGGGCTACGAAAATAACCCCTTCAAGAATTGGGGCGTGTATTTTTGGGAAGTATTTGTTGGGGAGTACGTTATCAAAATGGGAATCTGTTGAATTTTTGCAAGCTTTCTTACACTTCCAAATAATGTTCTAACACATTATGCCCACTTTTATAAACGCCCACAATAATTCTGCGGCACCAGGTGCTGCATAATTATCTGATGACGACAGGCAAATGTTTAAATTAATCATTTAATGTAGTTAAAGACTCTTAAACTCTTTTGTTGATAAACTGTTTTTATACTATATGTTATAAATGAAAAATCAAGTTTTAAAGTAAAATTTTTATTTTCAATTTTGATTTGCCTCTTGAGAAATAACGCCTCCTTAAAAAATAGATATCTAACTAAATAGGAAAACTGCCACTGTGGGCATTGTAAACCCACTGAGTCATTTAAAGTTATTACAAATTTAATTTTAAATAATTCAATAAGCTTTTGTTTTAATGGTCTGCTTTGTTCGGGACCTTTATTTTAGAAAAATTTTCCAAGTTCTTGAATTGGTTTTGTAAATATTTGCAAATATTTATCAATCAACACTGAGCTTATAATTAATTCAACATAAGCCTCTTGTTTCTCTTTAGATCCCAGCAATTATTAAGAAAATCCTTTCTTCTCCTTTATCTGCTACTGATCTTATAGAATTGCTTTCAGATAAATGCAAAAACTGAAATAAAATGAAAATAAAAACTTCTCACTAACTTCTAACTATTCTGAAATCCGCTTTCAACTTTGTGGCAACTTTTACTCGAAACCTATATCGGTCTGACTGAGCTGACAGTTTGTTTATCTGTCTGTCTGGTTCGCTATCTACACTTTTATCTCTCTTACTCCATCTCTTTCTCTATCTGAGTTTAATACCTTCTAAGAATGCTCAAGTGTTGATTGCTGCTGCAACTCGTTCAATTGTTGGTAAGTTCCCATAAGTCTGCCTGCACGTCTTCACCGTTGACAATGTTTTCTTAAGCCAACCGCAATGACGGCAGTGGCAATGACGATAGTTGTAATGACAGTCACGACAATAACTAGTAGATTGGTAACAACATCAGTGACGAAGGCGGCAACAACAATCAAAGTTATCAAGAATCTGTAGGAGAAGTAACAGCCGGTGTGCGGTGTTTCAAAGTTGGTTGGTTGTTTGACCCATTACTCCTTAGTATTGGAAGTTACAGGATTCGCCTTCTACATGCTTTACTTTTTAATTCCTTCGTTCCCTTCCAATTCTCGTTTCCCCCCTTAAGGAGAGAACTTTCTAAACAAATATAATCTCATTCCAAATCGAATACTACAGAGTGTGATGGAAGATACACCACTAAAGTTACTGACATGCATAGAAATCAAGAGAGGGAGAGAACGAAAAAACGGGAGAAGGAGATAGGAGTACTTTCCGCCAATCGAACGACAATTACACAAACGCAAATGGACTAAGTGAAACTTTCCGGCAGACCAACGTTCGGAGCAGCTGCCTGAAATTTTCACGTAAGCAAGACTGATGCGTCCATAGAGTGGTCGTTCGGTGAAGTAAAAACATGATTTATGCACCTGAGATTAAAAAAAAACTAAAACAAAGTACAGGGTAGAGCAAACAGAGCACAGCGAAAACCAAAAAAGTTTGTAAATGTCTTTGCAGGTCTGAGCATTGAGCTGGGTGGCAATAGCGATGGCTCTGGCGTTGTCATTGGTGTTGGTTCTTGTTCTGATGCTTGTGGTATTGCAGCTCTAGCTCTAGTTCGGGCAACTTTAAGATTATAGAAAAGAAAAGCAAAAACAATGACGATGTTACTGATGTTGGACACCCTGTAGAGTTCTACGTGAGATCAGATCAAGGGAGCAGTGCGTTTGCTGATCGAAATCTCCTAATTTTCCTCCTCAGAACTTCTTCGAGTTCTTTAGGAAGATAACTTCTTCTACTTACCCTCGTTTCCTCCCTTTCTCCGTATTCTCGAAGCAGTGCCTTTGTGAATATAAGCGTCCTATTAAACTGCAATCTGATCGGCTGAGCTCATAATATCTTGATCTCATAATGTCGTTGGAATGAAAAGAAGTTGGTAGATAAACGCAACGAGTTTTATATCATATGTTACTACGACGTTTTGTTGGTTTCTCAATTTTTCATTTCTTTTGTTTTATGTATTTTAGTACAGTTTTCTTTAACAGTCTTCTATGGAATTCGAAACAGTATCAAAAATTAAAATTAAAAATAAAAATAAAAAATAAAAATTAATTAAAAATTAAATTAAAAATGAAGGCTACTTGGTGTCTAAAAATATCTGTGGAACCCCACGGAGCCACCGAGAACCTGTATTAATTCTCTGACGCCGTCTCCCTAACTCTAAGAGCGTAAACGTGAAATCATTTCCTCTGTGATCCGCTTTCAAATCATAAACTCTATGCTCAGAAGCTATGTATTTATCAAATAATTCCGACGGACTATTGAAACCGCGGCGCTCTAATAGATCGAATTCTATATCATTCAAACTTTCCGTTTGTTATTGAATCAATATTCCTATAGATAACAAAATGTACTATATCAATCAATCAATCAATCAATACATCATTTAAAAAATGCCAACTTTTTATTCTTTGCTTTTCCTCACATTTCGGACGGCAGGAGTAGATATCAAAATATCTTCACAGAAAACAATCATAGTTAAGAAAACTATCAAAAATTTTGATTTGATAATAACTTCTCGATGTTTGAATATTTCTCTCATACTCCTTAATATCTTTTACGCTTAATAGTCCAAATAGTCAAAATAACTTTAATGTTTTGTATCATAAAATTCTTCAACAAGAAGAGAAGAACAAAAAGACAACATCGATATTTATAACACACGACTCTACGAAATAACAAAATTACGACTTATTTCTTAATGATTTGGATGTTAGAATTCCTGCATGCTTTTAAAACATCTACAACTTTCAACATGATCTCGAAGTTGTTTAGTGCTTTACTGCTGCTTTTATTAGCGGGACTGTTACCAGATCGGTTAGCTTAATATGGTCTCTTTTGTTACTCCTAAAATATTTTAATATCTTTCTCAATCGCAAACATGTTTTTTCTTGCCATTATTTATGCAAACAACTTCAGTCGTAATAAAATCCAGCCGGCTGAATTTGTGAGGATCGTAATCGTTAAAATAGTTCAATGCATAACGTTGTCAGGAAGAGGCGGCGTGAGAAGTGGTGTGAGTAAGGAAATAGACCGTGTGAGGAAGAAGGATCTGCAAGCAAGCAGCGCAACCTCAAAGCATGACGTGACATATTCCGGCCATGGTGTCGGTCTTGCCTACACTGACACCAATTCAGATGTGAAATGCGGTCGCTTAGAGGCAGTAGTGGGTTAAAGCTCCCGCCCCCGATCGTTTCCATGGCACTGCAAATGCATTTTACTCTTTTTTATATCTTTTTAATTTTACATCTACGCACATAAAGTATTTCAAATGACGTCTGGGTGTACTCAAGGCGGTTGTTGATTGCTGGGATGGCTGAAATGTGTGTGTGTATATGCGTGTGCGTGTGTGCCTTAATTTGAGAATGATAAAAAACAAGGAGACAAGGAAAGAAAAGAGGGCTTGGAAAAGGCCACGAGAAGGGAGATGTATGAGAAAGATTGCGATTTATAAAATTCAATAATCAGTTCAAACTAACCCGCTGAGTTTACGACCAAGACCAAAAGATGAAAGAGCAGCTTCAACCAACTTAATAGTATTGCTGAACTGCAGCAATCGACTCAGTCACCAAAATCATGTGTGTTAATGTGTGTGTATCTATGTATGTGTGCTGTGTGTGTGTTTATATAGGTTATGCGAGCAAAAAATATTACTCTTTTCATATGTATGCCCATTTTCATTCCCTGGCATGGAATGGTTGCAGTCATTACTTCTTAACCACTCTCCAACCTTACCTCCGTCTCCCTCTCCACCTTCTTCGCCAATCCCGAGCTACCGCTCCCTTCCATTCCGAATAGTTTCCTTAAATGACTGGTTTACAGTTTTTCACCAAAATACTCATTCATTCACTATTTGTCATTAAATACTTACAAGTAGCGCTTGCAGTCGTTTCGAGTGTCGCAAAAATTTTTATGTAAGCTTTAAAAAAGCATTTCCCTCTCTTGGTATTCCTCTATGCTCCCTGTGTTTTCTATTCGTAAATGTGCTGATTTGGCTGGTGCACATTATGAACGCCTAACCCATTTTAAGAATTCCATTCCGATTTCAAACTAATCACAAATAAATTTCAATTCTTTTATCGAAGTTGAGGAAGGGGAAAAGAAGGAGTAAATACAGTAAGAAGGAAACAAGTATTTAAAAAAAGTTAGTAAAAAACTTCACAGAATGAAATACGTAATAAAAAAGACTTTTTAATAAAGCTGAAAAAGAAGCTGAATTCTAGACATTTTTATAAAGCCAGACACATATTCTGTTAAAATTTTATTGTATTAAAGGAAGGAAGGAAGAAAAAGTAATGTTAAATATAATAATAAAAGTAATTTTATTTCTTAACAGTTTTTATAAAAGTATAAAATGGCTTGCATGACATTTTGACAGTTCCTCTTTGCGAACGATTATGTCAAGCCGGCTTTGGCAGAAATCATAGAGTTAGTCTGTTATGCAGCTATTTGTTTTATTCTCTACTCAGTATTGTAGAATCTGCAATACGTGCAATATTTTCTTCTATTTTATGGAAAAATTGGAGAAAATATCGTGTGGTTTACTGAAATCCTTTCCCTTGACGCAATTCAAAAATCGTTAGTTTTTTTTCAAACAATCTGTAAAATTGTTGTGATCTTACTGACAACTACTGCGTAGATTTTATCTACGCTGCATATGTAATATGAGATGTATTAACCCTTTCGCTACGAGAGTCGCCTATTCGATACCATACGCCTATACTACGTATACGAGCACTTCCCTCACTTTCTGGTTTGTTCGATTTTGTTTTAAACAAGTGCGATTTATCTTTCATTTAATGGACATTTGCGTTTGGAACGCTTATTGTCTGTAGATGCACAGGATGTAACGACCGACATCTGTGGCAAGATTTCGATTTCAATTAATTGGGGAAAATACTCTTAAAAAGTACCCTTAAGGTATAAGTCATCAATAACGGACGGAAAATTGTCATCCACTGGTATTAATAGAATGGAAGCTTCCGTTTCGGCGTTTTCCAATCATTAGAAAGAAAACCAAGATGTGTTTTTACCATGTGTGCGACAAAAGACATAAAGCGAAACTGTATGAATGTAAAAACTGCAATGTGAGATTGTCTGTCGACCCTTGCTTCAAAATTTATCACTGTTAATTAAATTATTGAGAATTTTAATTTTTTATTGAAAAATGTTCATTGTTTGTTATTATAGAGGAACTTATACATATATAGTTTTATTTACAATAATTCCAAAATCTCCAAATATTATTGTATAACACTTAAAGGATTGTACGATCCAGGTGATGACGAAGCAAGATGTATGTCCGATCACATTGCGAAAAGCGAAAAGATAAAACAGGGTTTATCGTATATTTGATATGGTGTTGCCCGCTTTACCATAAGCATTTTTATTACTTTTCTTTTGTTATTTATATGAAAGTGATGTAGTTGTATAAAATGCTCTTTAACAAATAAAAGTTATTGTTAACAGTAAAATTATAATTTATTCAATCAAGATTTTGGCTGTTGGCTTCTTGTGGTGATATTATTATGAACTTTAGAATTTTTTTCATGACTCTTTAGCCTGATAGGAACACCGGCTCAGACAGGCCAGCCACTAAGCTCAGGCAAGCATAAAGTTTGGATACCAGTCTTTAGCTTTTTCTCTTCTTTTCTCTTTCACATTTCATCGTGCTTGCTCTTCATTCCCTCCTCTTTTCACGCCAAATATTTCACCTCTCTCCAGCCTTTCTCTTATTAATAATAACTTATATTTTTCTCCCTCACTGTATCCTCTCTCGTTACTTATATTGTTTCTCCCTCTCTCTCTCTCTTTTTCTAAATCCCTTTAAACTATTCATAGTCAACTAGAATGGATAACTCTCTCAATTCTTAATTTTTCTATATCTGCCTTGACTGCTCAATTCATTGTCAAATTTAATGGTGACAATACTTTAACAAAAAAAGAACCACTATGATTTCTTGATTCTTATCGCTTATTCTTGTTCGTCTTCCACTTCTTTAAAATGTTAATATATTTGCTGTCATTGATTTTTTCTTACGATTTCTTTTCCACTTTAACTTATTCTCTCCCTTTTACAAATTTTAGTTTGTTTTTCGTTTTGCGCTTTTAACAAGTCATCCATAAAGTTGTCGTCTACGATTCGTTCTTACAAAAAAAATTAAACTTTCCATTCCATTAAACCATTAGTAATGGTTCGTTTCACATGGACTGATTCCGCGCTCGATTATTTCGGATACTTTTCTATATTACTCATTGGACTAAAAATGCTTTTTCTACTTCTGGGGCTTCTCTCTTTGTTTCAAGTCTAGTTTTTGATGGTTCTTCTTCCTCTCTTTCTCTCTCTCCCTCTCTTCTAAAATCTGTCACTAGTAATTTCTTCACCAAAAAGTTGTTACAACGGCTGCAACATTTTATTATTGTTTAACTCTAGCTCACAATCTAGAATATGTAGTCGATAACCCGCGCCTAAGAATATGCAACGTTTTCTATCAACAGTGGAATAGCGTTCACGCCATACCACCATTACCCGCATTCACAAGATATGGCCTTTGTACATAATGTTTGCCTCTTAGGGTAAAACAAAATGTATAATGAATGCGATTTTAAGGATGATTTTAAAATTGCAGCTGGATCTTGTCTTAGTAACCACGACATATATACCTTTCTAATGTTGGCCAAAATTCTGCTCTCATGATTTTGCGCTTTTGACTCTATTGTTTATAGCTTTTCCTTTTATATCTGAGCCTAGCTAACCCTATCAACCCCTACTAACTCCGACCAATCTATTTTTTCTCTCATTTTATTAAAATGCCTCTAAAATCCTACCACGTATTTCTTTTCATCTATGAAATGCGTATGTGCATATGAGTGCGACTTTGTGTGTGGCAGTGTGTGATTGGGTGGGTTGGTGCGTATGTATACATGTGTGTCAAATTACGTTTTAATTTATATATGTTAAGAATGTTAATATCTTCTTCACCTTTGGTCTTTCTCGTTTTTGTTCTTCTGCTAGAAAGCACAGTCTTAAATGTGCGCGCCACTTCGTAGCGAAACGTTTTCAATTTCCGTTTCCATCTTTAACTTCATTTGTGTGTTGTTTTTTATTTAACCTATTGGATCATTCTTGCCCTTCCTCTCGTCCTTCAAACTATTTACCCACCCTGAAACACTTCACTTCAAACCCTTTATCCTATTCATGTTCTCTTTCGAATTGCATTCGTTTGATTTTTTGTTTGTGACTGGGTTCACGTTTTTAGTTTCCGTTGCTTGCATCTTCCACTAAGAGGTTTTTTGATGCGGTATAATATTGTACGACTCGCACTTCCTTTCTGTTAAAGTCCATCGTTCCAATTCGCCTCTTTTCGTTTCGTTGCGTTGCCATATTTTCAAATCTAAGCTGACAGAAGTCCATTCATTGCAGACGTTGAACCCTGCCTTTGATTTTGCTGTTTTTTTCTATTTTGGTTGCTATTGTTGTTGCTGTTGTTGCTCTTCGTCTTCCTCCTCAGCTTCTTGATTCTCATTTTTTGACTCCTGCTGACTCCATTTCATGGTTATTTCCGCGATTTTGGACCCAGAAAGAAATAAAGAAACAGCGACAACGGGCGGAAGTTTCAGTAAAAAAGCGAGGAAGCAATAAAAACCTCGTAAAATCCTTGAATTTACCAAAGAAATTGGTTCTCTGTTACCGAAAAGGTCATTTATTTTCAAAAATACTCCTTATTTGTCCCTGTAGTTCCCCTAAGTAAACACAGGGTGTTCGCATAATGTGCGAAGCCTTAAAACTTTTAGCGACACAAAAATAAATTGTATGCGATTGGGTGTCATTCTTTCGCATATTTGAGTGTAATGGAGCTTGTAATAAAACAATTGTAAAAGAAATTAAGGCTTTTTAAGGAGACGCCACAAGCGTCGTATTTAATTTTTTGATTAAAACCTTTCGTCAGCCTTAGCATCGGTATAGCCTCATTTCATGTAAAACGCCCTGTATTTTAGGTCATTTACAACGAAGGAAACGAAAGAAGGGTCGAAGTGGGTGCTTAATTTAAGTCTTTCGGTGTTTCAGTTTTTTCATTTCATCGCATTACATCTCTTCTGGCATTTCTTTGATGATTTTTATGTTAGAGTTAATTTTTTTGTTTAAATTTAAATTAAATTTCGTTCATTCTGGTGCCTGGAAGAATATCACATTTGCTTTGTGTTTGTGCGTGTGTGTGTACTTTTCTCTGAATTTCAACTAACACAAAAGTGTTCTTGTGCGATTTTTTGACATTTGCCATTTCTTCAAGTTTTTATGGCGAGATCGAAAGCAGAGAACAAAACAATTTCAAAAAACGAAAAACAACATGTGAATTATTTTCATTAATCCTGAGAGTTTTGTTATATATTTTTGCAAATAATTTATTATTGAACATTCAGTTCCATTTCCAAAACAAAACTAATAACAATTATTTGCATTTTGTTAATGAATTTCTTAACAAATTTCCAATTTCTCGTCCGGTTTGTTTGAGAGCGTCTCCTTTTGAAAATTAACGATTATATTTTATTCATAAATATGACATTCCTTCATACTTTAAGACAATTATTATGAAGAATATTTAAGAGTTCTGCCTTGTATTCTGCCTTGTCTTTAAGTAAAAACGTTTCGAAACGTAAAAGCGATTTGTCGAGACTTGAATTTTAATCAGTAGACAATCCGGAAAAGGAAGATCGCACAAGGTGTATCAGTTCAGTCATTACAGCCTTCAGTCGAGACGAAAACCTTAAAACAAAACCTCACAAAAACTTTTAAAAATATATACATTTGAAATATGTACACTTGCTCAGAATAAAATAGCAAATTTGAGAAAGATAGTTAAACAAAAATATAAATTTTTAATTAACAAAAAGCTAATATCACCAGCCCAAACACAAATATGAACTACACCAATAAAAAAGAAGAAGAACAACAACGATGAATAGATTTGTTTTAGTATCTACCAAGGCCGTAAAACCAAATAAGACTGACTGGACAAAGACTAAGAGCTGGCAATGCATTTTAAATATTAAAATCATTAAATGATGCAGAGGAGGTAAAAGCTTTTTGACAATACCTGCATAATAATAAAAAAACAACATATATGAAGCAACTAACAGCAGTAACAACAACAATCGGTGAGGAATATAATAACGAGTACGGTAGAAGAAAGTCTAGAGTAAGCATTAAAGACATTATCTCTCATGCACACAAAAAACACCTGATGTCAACCAACCTTGGATTGAAGGAGTATTCAGCACCACTACTGCTACCAAGCCTATCGACAAACCGCTCCAGCAAGCAACCAGCCCACAAACGGTTTTCGGTCGTCGGCTTTTGGCCAGGCTTTGTATACTGGCCATAAATCTACCAATATTGCCAGCAATAAGCTTTTGCAACCTGATACCATTTTCGACCATTTGTTTGTTGTTGTTGTTGGCTTTTTGGTTGGGAAAATTGATATCTAAATGATGAAATATATATGAAGGAATGCATTTTATATATTTCTATTTAATACTCGTAAATCATATGAAAGAGAGAACGAGAGAGATAGGAGAAAGTGTTTTCTCTAGTTCTTCTTTATTTTTTAAAGGAAATTATTTGGGAGTTTTTGAATGTGATCATTTAATGTAAAAAGATAAATTCAATTAAATATTTCCAAAATAAAAAAAAGGATTTCGAAGAATATTTTTGGATTAGTTGCATTGATTCTATTAGTTTGCTTTAAAGAAAAACATCATTTGTTTAAAATACTACTGAAATAAAATCTAGCTTTTTCGGTTTTGCTTCTACAAAGAAAATAATTTCGTTTATATATTATTTTTTTATCAATTATTATCCAGCATTCGATACATTCTCTCCACAGGTAATTTGCTCTTAATGGCACTTTCTACGATCTAACATTTTTCAATAGTCTAAGACTGAGTCAGAACAACCAATTCGCATTTATCATGACCATTTCGCTGTCTTAGAGACCCTGTTTTAACCCATAGAAACTTGGCTTAGAGAATGAAAAGAAGCGCACAGACACGACATATTACGTGGCGAACTATTGTGTGACTTTCGATATCTCAAAAATTCATGTATGCGGTATCGTTCATTAATCACTGATGAAAACTTAGGGCGATCCAAAGCCATGACCTGCGCCATGTCCATTGGAAAGGTCCTGATTATATATTTTTTGTTATTGGTCCTGTTTATATATTTTTGTCTAATTGTTGTAGACAATTTTTATCAATTTATAAATTTGTTCATTCAATGTTTACCAGTGCAAGCAAGAAAAAATATTTTAATAGAAGAATTTTTTATTTCCTCAAATAAAAGTTCTTTCATTCGTGATTGAGCTTAAATTTTGCAGTAATCGGGTTTTCAATGGCAATCAATTTTCGGTCTGTATGGTGTTAAAAATTTGTAAATATTTCCACACTTTCAGTTTCCTTGCTTTGTTGTTTAATTTTGTTCAGAAAGCATTTCTTCAGTGGTCACTCAGTCTGAATGCGAATAGCGTGTGTTTATGAAGAACTTCTTTTGTTCAGTCATAGCATTGCAAATTTTGATACGAGCGTACAACACAAAACAAATTATGCACTGTTAATTTTTTTATTGACTGATTGCTTTTTTGTCATAGACAAAATTTGTTCTGTGGCTTCGAATGATTGCAATAAATTTCTGGCATTTTTCCTTATTTGCTAATATTAACGATGTTATGAAATGTACGTGACTCCTTAATGAGTTTTATAATGCCTTAATGATTTAATAATTAATTAAAATTAAGGGTTTAATAATGCCTAACCGGTTGTAAAACCTTAAACTAATAGATTTCGCCCGTACGTGAACAGAAGTGTGCGCCGCACAGTGGCTGGAATTTAAAAAAGGCGGTCAAAAATCTATATCTTCTGAACGCATTGGAATTTTTTGATGCGGTTTTTTGCATTGATTAGGTTGAACCTTTAGCTTCAATTTAATGCTTTGTTGATGAAAATCGACAGGAGTAATGTGAGAGTAATGATGCATTGAAAGAAACCATCTCCGGTTTTCCTTGAATTTTAAGATAACAATGATGTTCAAAACCTGAGAAATCCTTTGAAATCTTGGATAATGGAAAGATTTATGTATTCTTAGTTCAAAAAAATAATTTTTATTAAAAATTTTAATATAATATAAGGTATGCACATGTGCGATATTAACATACGTCCATATAATATATTAACTACAAGAAATAAATAAATAACTAACTATAATTAATAAATAAGTGTAACTAAATAGTTTAATAACTTAACTAACTTATTAATTAACATTAATACGTATATTAATAGCACAAACATTATTATTCGTTAACTTGCCAAGAGATCTTTTGCGTCATTGTCCAATTTAATGGATGTTGATTTCCATTTTTGGCGAATGCTGGACAAATAAGGATCCGAAGTGCACAATAAAATCATAAGCAGATCTTCATTGGCGCACACTCTTGATATTTTTCTAGTGTTGTGCTCACGAAAATATCTGTAGTCCTTATTTCTTTTCTCCTGGGCTTCTTCCGAGAGATCTCCGATGGGTAAAATATTAGAGAAATAAATGTCCGTGAGATCTATGTAAGTGACGCTAGCCATTACGTGAATAATAATGAGGCATGAACTTTTTATATTCCTATAAATACTATTTCTCTACATGCTGATTGGCTTTTCAAACCTTTTATGGGTATAAAAAATAGCGGACAAAAAATTGCGAAATTATTATTACAAATAATAACCCTTTACACGCGGGCTTTATTCTTACCTGGTTACCTCTACCTAGCTGGCACCCCTAACTATCCACCTACAACCCACCTCGTAGTCTTAAATACCTGTTTATGGAAAAGAGTTCTAAAAAACTTTAAATTAGCTCTGAAATGGTGCCTACATAACGTAAATTTTTATATCCTGTTCCCTTAAGAGGTAGACTCGTAAGAATCGCTCCAGCTGCCAAAACTGCAAGTAACTGCAAACAAAACAGGTACGCTTCTTTAGAGGAAGGTTCCCTCTATGCGAAAATCTAAATTTCCTTTTGGAAGTTTTTGGAGGGTTTTATATAAGCTTGGTAAACTGCAGAATTTCCCCTATTTTTTAGCATTTCTTTAAAAATTTTTTACAAAAAAAAACAGTTATAGCTAGAATCGAAATTTTTACAGAATTTAAAAATATATCGTCCAAAATATTTAACAAAAAAAAACCGGAAGCCACTATCTTTAAAAACTACTGAGTTATAAGTGTTTAAAAACTGAAAACGTGATATTAAATTTACAGATTAAAACCAAAAATCGAAAAAGGGTGTTTTCAACAGCCCCATTGGTAGTGAAATAATTAAAATAGAGATCCAATTTTTTGTCTCCTTAGGGTTTGGAGTATCTACTTTCATACCAACTATGCAATTTTTAAATCGGTGATAGTTGAAAAAATGATTTTTGGCCGCGTTTTCAAAATTCCAGCCAGTGTGCGCCGGTGGGAAATGTATGGGAGGAGGAAAAAGGATACAACTGCAATCCGTAAAATATTGGCATATTCCGTTGTCCTATAGCGCCTGATTCTATAGCGCCTTTACTTTATTGAATATTAACATTTTGTACGAACTTATTTCGTTTTTCATCTCATCTACCCGTCCTACCCGAATCTAACACTCCGTCAATCGGTATTCACCAACCACCCACAATTCTAGCAATGTCTAGAATTTATAGAAACAATAAAATGAAATAGAGGGATGCTGCATTTTCCCCTTTTTTCATTTTCTCGCCTGTCCTACCAGTTCTCGCTCTCTAGCTATCTGCCAAATTGGATACAGTTCAATATTGTTCAGACAGTTTAAATAATCAATGATTGACGTCATTATTAATTTGTCTGGACCTGGATAATGGATTTTTGTGGAGATGATTGTACGTGTCAGACACGTTTATGGAAATTTAATGATGCATTCGTTTTCGACAGACTCGACTCTTTTGCAAAAAGTGTGGTTATGACGGAACATTTCACAAATAAAATTTATTATAAAGGGTTTTCCTTAAACCCTTAGCATTGTTTGCCGGGAGTTTTTTTATAAAAGTATGTTATAGATATTACATTTCAATTATTGAATATTTTCTGAAACGAAATAAAATCACAATTTCTTTTTCTTTCTCTTTCCAGGTAAGCATTAATTTATCAAAATATTTCAGAAGTAAATATATTAAAAGTAAAAAGATATCTATTATTTTTTAAGCCGTTCAAAAGTGAGTAATTCTCAAAAATTATTATGCGTTTCTCAATTCTTGTAATATTCAATTATAGTCAGTTTTACTGAAACCGTCTGGAATATTGCGATAAACTAAATGGCTTCGTTATTAGGTGTTATTTTAATTCAATACGAGAAAGACGTACTTTTACAAAAAACACGACATTATGATCCTAAAATAAAGTACGAGCTCTAGATCTAAAACATTACTTGAAAGTCGAAATATAAACTTATAATTCTCTCGTAGTTATCTTTCTATCACATTTTTAACAAAAATTGGAAGATATTAAGAAACTGAATTTTTAAAATTTATAACTCACTTTAATTTGTAAATAACAGGATTTACATCTTGATTAAATAAAGTTTTAAATAAAGTCGCTTTCGTAACTAAATATACGCGATGAAAACGCCTATCCTGCAAAGTTTTCTGCCATGCACCTTTCTCGTCCTTTTACTATCTCTCCTAAGACAAATTTTAAAATAAAGTCTTCCGAGAAAACCTAAATCATCATCATTCTTAATTCTACAAAAAAAATTTCACTTAACCGCAAAATATTTTGAAAATAATGAAAAAAAAATTGAATTACGATTTAGTGAAAACAAATTCTTATAACAATAATGATCATACTCTTTCTTCTGAGTTCATATCCCCCAATCTAATTTCTTGAATAAATGTTTATTAGCTGATAATTTTTATTTGTTCAATTTACATCGCCCACAAAAATAATAGAAAACTGAAGAGAAAAATAAATAAATGCACGAAAAATTAACGCCACGGGAGTAACGTATTTTCTTAAACGGTCAACGACATTAGAAAAATTGATAGTAAATAATCTCGGCACCATTATAATCATCAATACTATTATCATTATAACCTCCAGCGACGTCATTATTGACTGCATTGAAAGGGTCAACAAAGCATATCAATAAATTCTCATAAGGTTGGTTGTCGTCGATTTAAGCACATAAAACTCACGCATCCATTCGTACATTTCCCGGCTCATTCTATCGTTCATTCGTTCCCCCTCTGATTCACACTGACGTTGTGTTGATGGTTTTAAATCAGCATGTTTTCTTCACATCTTACGCCGTAAAACGTCATGTTCGTTCGATTGTTGGTTCAACATTTACTACCTCTACATCAAATATCCGACGTACCGCTCCGTTAGGAACCATTACTTCCAAAGGTATCCCACAAAGTGATAAACAGCTAAACACCTTGAGGAGTGGGTTTTAAACGTAAGGGTTCTCACTGATGTCTAATGACTTTTACGGCATGAAAAGCATTATCTTATGGACATAAAGTCAGTGGAAAAGAATATGAAATCTACTATAAATTGACTTTGGACCTCTAGCTGTTTTGGTAATGCCTTTAGAAATATTAAGTTTTCATTTCTTTACATATTTGTAAATATTAAATTCAATCTATCTAATTAATACTGTTGTAACTATAAAGCTGTAGATAGGCTTAGTTTCAAATCTTTATTTATTTAATGAATAATTAATAAATAAATAAGTTATTGTTTAAACGCATTCTTCAAAGTTTAAATTGAGTTTGAGGTTAACCAAACCCGGAAGAGATAAAAAAATTAAACTTATTCAATATTCTATTTTCTTAATATCTGGAAATTATTTCTCTATAATTCGCAAAATTCTTCCATAAAATTTAGAGCTTCTTTTAAATTAATAACGTTCCTTAACAACTCTCACACACTTTAGTTTTATAAAAAATTTGCCTGACATCGCTAATTTAAACTTAAGCGCTACGTAAATTGATCTCGAAATCATTCGTGACCATCTTAAAATATCGTAACAGATTTTCAACATTAAAATTTCTCTTTCTCTGTCCCTCTCTCAGATTGGTGCACATTTTTTAAAAAATATCTACTTAATATGTCTCTCATATTTCTCTACTTTTCAAAAGAATGTCTTTTTCAAATTCTTTCCTTTTTAATTTCTTACTCAACGAATTTACATCGTAGATATCGATAAATTTTCTTTGGGAGACTAATCTTCAAGAACTAATTATTCGTTCTTTACTTTCATAAATTCGTAATTTTCTATTCAATTGAAATCTGATTTATAATAAATTTATTATGAATTAATCTCTTCATCCAGAGCTGACCGGACAGAAATCGATCATAAATAAATCAAAATCACATTTTTTGCTCCAATACGTAATGCGTGATAATAATAATTCCATGTTTCTGCAACGCTTTCAAAAGATTATCAGAAACTAATTTATAATTTCGATTCGGCAACTGAATTGGCAATGCCAACAACAAAAGCCACAAAGCAACAAAAGCCGCAGCATATTCTTGAATACTGCAAGCAATTTATAATAATTGCTGTTACAGACACAAACAAATAACGATGAGACGATATCGATGCTGTTGCTGTTGTTGTGTTTGTTGTTACTGCTTCTGCAACGCATATTTATCTAGTTAAATGACTATCTCTGCCCTTTTGCCGAACTATTTTGAAAGACATGCGCTATTCTTCTCCTTTCATTCGTTCGTTCATAAATAAAAATAAACAATCAATTCATTTTTAGAATTCAATTTGCGTAGTTTTAAAAAGATGAAAAATCACAAAAATTAATACAAAATATTCCAAAATATTATATATTATATTTCCCAACCCTTTGAATCAGCAGAAAATTTTGATTGAGGGAAAACAAAAAATTTATAATTGTTATTGAAAATGATCCAGCGAGCAAATTAATAAATAAATAATTGAAGATGTCTTACGACTGCAGAGAGAAAGAACAAAACCTTAATTAAGAATAACAAATAAAAACAGAATTACAAAAACGGTTATAGAATAAATACGCAGTTAAAAGAGATATGTATTGCTTTTGTTGTTGTTTCTCATATCACGAAACTATACACAAGATGTTTCCTATTTATGTTTACAATGAAATTTAACAATCTGTTTTTGTATAAAATATGCTTAACTCTAAAATATATCAGCATCTTATCGCCAGCATGAAACGCTGACAATTTCTTAAAAACCATATCGATCCCCTCCATCAAAAATATTGCAAAATATTTAGATTAAAAATATTTTCTTGAAAATCTAACATTTAAACTCTTTCAAAAATCTATAAGCAGAATACGTCTAGATAGGTTAAGTAATGTATAATTCGAAATTGAATTATTTAATACTCTTTCAATGTATAATTTTCTTCTCGGCTTCTTTATAACCGCGACTCAATTGGGAAATCAGGAATGCAATTGAGAATTGTACTTAAATTTTTTTCAAAACAATCAATTCTTAAGTGCATCTCACTTTGACCAACCTTAAGCTAAATTATATTTTATATCTAAGCCATAAAATAAAGTTTTAATCTTAACGTCATCGTCTTAATATTTGGAATTACTGATCGTTACAAACCTTACATGCATCCGAGAACTTAACTCGTTATTTAAAATGAGTAGCCCAATCATTACAAGCACGATTGTTTCAGTACTCATAAGTATGCTTTAGGAATATTCTACGAAATTTTCTTGTTATTCTTATGGATGATTTTACAAAATAACAGAGAAATTCTTGTTAAATTCTCCGTGTTTGTTATTATTTGTTGTTATCTCCAAGAAATATTCACTCAGATCTCCAAATCTGTTTAAATTAATTCAATTGTCAAATTCAATTGTCTACTGCTTGTAGGTGTGTGCATGTTTACGATTTTGGATAATTGTGTGGGTTTAACTGTACGTATGTGTTTATAGTACAATGGTTTGCCTCTAGATATTTGTTTTTAAGTATGGCATCAATTACATGATCATTATATCGTTTTCATGAAATACCATTAGAAGTATTGATGGAACGTTAACAATAAAACTTGTAAATAGAAACCAAATTAGGAATATTTACGCACAAAACAAAGCACAACTATAAAACGTTACAAGAATTCTCGGAAAATATAAAAAATAGGAAATAAGTTCGACCTGGCTAAAGGTCATATACACCATATGTCCCTAAAATAAAATTTGTGGTTTAAGACCAATAATAAGTGTCAGGGACTCGCCCGTTTTAATATTACATTTATCTTTTCTTGGTTAATTTAGATCAACTAACTCATCTTCAACACTTTTCTCAAAAAGGGAATTCCAGGCGTCATATAGTGTAAGAGTGTGGTTTATTGTGTGGTGTGGATGTTGGAAAATTAGGTTTTGTAATTTTACTTAATAAAAAAGGCAAAGTTTGTCATTTCTTGTGATGACAAAATATTCATAGTTCATACACCCTGATTCCACCGGGTATGGGGTATAAAAATTCGTCACTACAGGCGATTTGCGCATTGTACCATTCTCGAATATTGAAGGCTGGAAACTAAGAACAAAAAATAAATAGTATACTTTAAAAAACCACACACATGTTGCTTTACTTTTTTTCCACGCAGCTGATTCGCAGGAACAAATTAATTTTTTTTACTCTTAGTTTTTAGTATGTTTTATTTTTGTTACCTCTGCAGTAACGAATCATCACATGTGCTTCGCAGAGCAGTGTATATTCATTATAGAGAAATTAGTGTTCGCCGGCGGCTTTGGTTCATTAAAGGTTATCGCTAAATGCGTAAGAAAGAGTGGTCACCAATTTCTCGTTATAATTTGTTGGGGCAAACAAACAATCCTCAAGCCTGTAAATTCGAAATACGTAGAAAATTCAATGTACCGTTCCCTTACTGTTATTTCCTTATTGATCCCTTGCTTTATTCCAAAAGCGATTGCAGTTTTGATTTTATGTCATCGCGGAACATCGTCTTAAATGTAAGAGATTTGCGTAATGCCAAAATATTTTTATGCGGTGATTATTTCCAAAGGAACCACCTTTTTATGTTACCAAAATAAATTGGCCTAATTTAGAGTTCTATAACCTACCTCTCAGGTTGAGTCAGGAATACTGGACGAAGATTTCCCGGGTTATCGTGGCTAAAAGGTAAATACTTCTGGCCAATTTCATTACCCTTTTATTTAATTAAGGAAAATTTAAAGGCTTCTTATGGCCAGGAACACTGTACTAATATTCGGTTCGAGATTCCCTACACTTAGAATTTTATGCTACGCAGTGTGAAAGTCTTGGTCAACTGCTATAATGGAGCACCCCGTGCACGAAGGTGCAGAAATAAGCGAAACACACGATATATAATGGCTTCACCCACATAAGGTTGAATAATTCCTTTATGGGCACTTTTAAAAGTATGGGACCCAGATGTTTGCATTTAGTAATACTCAAAAGCAACCTGCTTAAAAATGAACTGAAAGGAGTAATAGAATTTTATAAACAAGGGGATTAAAATATTGAGGTATGATAAGAAGTCTCGAAGCAGTAGGAGTTCGTCTCTCATTTCAAACGGGCTACGGTAAATGCATCAGTTCAATTATCATGCCGAAATGGAAAATTTATGATAATGACATGTATTGCGGCAAATTATGATGTTCCGATAATAACAAAACAAAGCATAAATACAGTTTCACGGAATGGCTGATTAAAAAAGAAAGTTGCGGGAGGGGAACTAGCGATCTAGCGTGCAAAAGACACCCAACTGTTCGCACAAATGCATTTCCAGAATGCACTTGTTTGTTTTCAAAGGGTTTTTTTAATGCATCATTGAATTCACGCAAAGCTTTAGCGTTTTATTTTAGCGCCACCACACCAATCCCTATCTTTGTAATCATCCCCCCCCCTATTTCCTTCTCTTCTGAAAGTGCATTGAAGCTGATAATCCCTGCAATGATAATGCATCGAAACTTCAAAGCATTCCAGATTATTAAATTTGCATAAAAGAAACATAAGAAATGACTCAGGGGCGAGGTAGCAAGGTGCAGAGATAAGCGAAATAGATTGCAGGGGTAATAAACTGGAATGAGGCGAGTTCATTGGCAGTTTTTCAATTGAATTCCACGCACTGAATAAATTCAAATTCCCTGCACTGATTGAATACTGCCCTATTAGTTAGGAATCACTGACCTCAACTTTTTTCATCCTTTGTAAAAATAATCCCAAAACGATTATAACGTTTTGCTATATTTTCCTATACATTTTCACATATTTGTACAATTTATTCAGTATCATAACAGCTACTACACCTCTCGGCCTTTCCTTTCGACCGATTTCAACGTTATCAGTTTTCGCTGTTGAGTCGACTGCCATTCATTGCATGTCATAAATTATCTCACCCAGAAGTAAATCAGAGTTAAATTCGTTTTAGTATTATTCCCTGCATCATTCAAGTCGAAAAAACTGAAGAATGAGTCTGAGCTATCTGTAGAATTGATCGGAAACTATTCAAAATATAAACATGAATTGATTCACAAATTATAAAAATTCACATATTATGCTATATTGCTGCGAATTATATGTTTTGTTAAACATAACTCATAGGTGTTTTTTAAAACCTATAGAAATTCAGAAAACTGCATATGGATGATATTTCTTGTTTTATGACCACGTCTTTTCACGCACTCGGATACATTTAACCCTGTTGATTTCGTTAATTACGTTACAATTGATGCATGGAAGCATGGAAGGAAAATTTTGTCAAAATTCTGCCGATAATTGTTATCGATATTTTCGTATATAATTTTTATATATTTATCCCGATTGTGACTCGAATACCCTCAAACCCTGAAACTCGAAAATCCTAAAACGCGCATCGCCTCATGTTCAGTTTGGCAAACTTTAAAGTTTGTTTGATTACCATTTCCATAACCAAGGCTAGTTTGACAAAACTCATGCACAATGCTTTTGATATCTTGTCTATCGATTTGAATATGCATCTAATCTTTTCATTACCTGCTTAAGGCTATTTTGAGCTTACCAAACGGTTTGTCAGTTTTATAGCGCACTTTTGCATTTTGCTGAACTCTTGCAGAAGATCTGACCGCATTTCGAGAAAGTCTATTAAGAATTATATTATCCAGAAGAAGATCAGAGCTATATTCAGTAGGTAGAGAAATTCCGTCTTTATTCTCAGCCACATTCACACTGACAAGAATGGAAAATTATTTTAAGCTGCTGATCATAAAAATGAACACAATCAGAGACCTGAACATTATTAGAAAACTACACGACATATACAATTTAGACTGAAATCCTTCAAAAATAGTTCGCCCTTTTTATAACAAGAATGTTGTACTAGGAAACTTGGCAACCTTATCGAAATGGGGAACGAATTCAAATTTACTTATTTATTGGATTATATATATATATATATATATATATATATATATATATATATATATATATATATATATATATATATATATATATATATATATATATATATATATATATATATATATATATATATATATATATATATATATATATATATATATATATATATATATATATATATATATATATATATATATATATATATATATATATATATATATATATATATATATATATATATATATATATATATATATATATATATATATATATATATATATATATATATATATATATATATATATATATATATATATATATATATATATATATATATATATATATATATATATATATATATATATATATATATATATATATATATATATATATATATATATATATATATATATATATATATATATATATATATATATATATATATATATATATATATATATATATATATATATATATATATATATATATATATATATATATATATATATATATATATATATATATATATATATATATATATATATATATATATATATATATATATATATATATATATATATATATATATATATATATATATATATATATATATATATATATACATATATATAGCTTTCAGTTATATATATATATATATATATATATATATATATATATATATATATATATATATATATATATATATATATATATATATATATATATATATATATATATATATATATATATATATATATATATATATATATATATATATATATATATATATATATATATATATATATATATATATATATATATATATATATATATATATATATATATATATATATATATATATATATATATATATATATATATATATATATATATATATATATATATATATATATATATATATATATATATATATATATATATATATATATATATATATATATATATATATATATATATATATATATATATATATATATATATATATATATATATATATATATATATATATATATATATATATATATATATATATATATATATATATATATATATATATATATATATATATATATATATATATATATATATATATATATATATATATATATATATATATATATATATATATATATATATATATATATATATATATATATATATATATATATATATATATATATATATATATATATATATATATATATATATATATATATATATATATATATATATATATATATATATATATATATATATATATATATATATATATATATATATATAGCTTTCAGTTATATCCTTATGCGAGGGTAGACAAAGATAGCCTCGCAACGATATTGATATTAGCTCTATTGATCGGTAAGGGAAAATTCTAATACCGAAATCAATATTGTACAAGATTGATTGCAATAAGCACCAAATACAAAAAACTTAGGTTAGAAACTAATAACTTAATATTATTTACTAAATATATCTGGTTGTATGGTATGGTATGGTATCATATTGCTCACATTGTCTTTTTTCTTAGAAATATTCTCTTATGAATTGTTCTAATAAATGAAAACTCTCTTAGACGGTTTCCACGTGGAAACCTGACAATAATATGGGAAAGGAATACAAAATAATATGGTTTTTTAAAAACCCTAAGGGAAAGACTCCATAAGAAATAGCTGACCAACGGGAATCTTCCGACTAAAGTTAATGATGCTTGATAAGAAATTCCACGAAACAAATTCGCTAAAAGCCAATGACGCCTAAATGCATGCAACAGTTTTCTACAAAAAGTCACTTAAGATAATTTTGCAATAGCAAAATCATGTACTCCAACTTAATTTTTAAGAAAACCTAAAGTTCTCTTATCTGCTGAATTTCCACCGAGAAATATGTTTTGAAAACTTGCTTGAAAAAAATATGTTTTGTAAAACTTGCTTGATGGAATCAAATATTCATAGCTAGTCTTTTCAAAATTTTACACCAATTTATAGAACATTTTATGATAGACAACAAGAATAACAATGGAGAAATTCCACGATGGGGTCGTAAGTTAAAATTCATCTATCTGTTTGATAATCACAAAAAAGATATCAAAACACTCCTAAAAGACAGATAACGAAAGACAGAAAAACATTAACGACAAGAACAACAATATTTACAGAAGGTTGAAGGAGGTGCTTAATAACATTTAAACGCATCGATAAAATCAATACCATTCAACATAGCTTTAAAGTAGAATAAAACCACCAAAAATAATAACAACAGCATGACTGTTGGGAAAACAATAATAACTATAAAACTATACAACGATAGCAAATACAATTTCTATGAACCGCCAAAATGAAAACCAAAAAATAATAGTAGTGATGTTAAAAAGTGTTAGGGCTAGACTGCTGCATTGCGGCATAAGAGGAGTAATATTTTAAAAGAATTATGCCGAAAGTAAATACATACTCGTTAACATATCAGTCAAAGAAGCATATCAGAAGAAGAAACAACGATAATTATTATAACGGCAATAAGCAGAATGCCAAATCCACACACAATCACCATTACTGAAGTATCAGTTACCAGCAATGTCGAGTTCAATACCAACCTATTGCAGGTATTTTTAAAAGCAATTGCTGCAGCGGCAACACCAATAACTGAAGTAATTTTAATAATAATAACAGCAACAACAACAACTATGACAGAAACAATAAAAACAACAATGAAAATTTTTTTTATTTTTACAAGAATGAGCTGAAAATTTTTTCACTCCAACGCAACACGCCAACCACCCCACAGGCCGACCAACCAAGCAGCCCAAAAACATCCAAACCAAGCAGCATGAACATTGCGACAAATAAACTCTGAAACTGCATCAGTATACATTGATACTCTCCAATATTAATCTTCTTCCAACCGCAATCCACTCCTCCTATTTCTGATTCTTCCCCTCCATTACTTTTGTTCTATCCAAACAAAAAGCGGTCTTTTATAGCAGAAGGAATTATTTTGTTTTCATCGGAAGTCGTGGCAAAGTGAAGGAAATTAAGGAAGGTGGAAATGGATATGGTTTGAAAATTTGTATTGAGTTCGGGCACCGTTATTCGCATGTTAACATTTCATCAAATAGAACGGACAATTTTTTCCACCGTATTTTAATTTATTTAATTCTCTCAAATTCAACCCAAATATCCAATGCATGCATTCAATTTCCATCCCCCCCCACGATTTAATCATAATCACTTAATCCACGTTCCGTTATAATTTGTTCCGCAATGCGAAAAATATTCATGCCCCGTAGGGAAAATGGTGTGACGGTACTTCATTTGTGTGGCTCTAAATGACATTATTGCATTTATTTCGGATCGAATGCTCGTTGGTTAGGGCAGTGCACATAGCATTAACATTACATATAACGTATATGTCCGAAATACAAAAGCATTAATCTCTCGATTCCATCAAATATAAATACGTTTGGCATCATCCTTTCATTTCACTGTTATTCATGTTATTCTTGCGCTCATCATCCTCATTGCCACTCAGCACCTCAGTTCAAAATAACAAAGAACGGTTTCTGTCGCATGGCATTCACCTCATAATTGAAACAATAATTAATATCTAAATGGTTACAATACCTATTACCAAGTAACTGCACGTTAATACCAGACCACACGTTAATTACTTTATGCTTGGTCTGTTGGTATGTCATAGAAGTGAGCGCGTGTTTGTATGTGTTGGTGAGTGATATTTACTTAAATGGAAAATATGCAAATGTAAAATGAAATTGAACTGCGGTCTTAATAAAATCAAACTGATTATGATTTATGAATGAACAAATATATAAGTACGTGGTCCCTTGTGAAATATTTGTTATCAATATATGTTTTGCCTGTGGTGTAAATATTTAAAAATTATAATAATAAGAAAAACAAACTGTAATGAATCAATACCAAAGAATAACACTTTCTCGTTGGTCTAATTTCTCATTGATCCCTACTTTCTAATATCTTTTTGCACAGCTTACAAACTAACCAAGAAATATTTTTTAAAATAAATATTAAAAGTTGAAATTGTTCTAAGAAAATTTTAAATAATTCATATCTACTTCGTGACCTTAAAGCAAGTGAAACTTCCCACTCTACCCCTCCCCTTCCACTGTAGGAACAAACAGCATCATCGTTCTATTCATTATCATCAGCTTCTTTATAATCGTCGTTATCCATCGAAAAATGGGAACTTAATTATGCAATTTCAGGGCGTTTGGATGAATAAATCAACGCAATAAACTCACAAAAATCTGCATGATTTTCTTCCTTTTTATTTCTCTGATTTGATATTTTTCTTATTTCATTATGATTATTTTTATAACGTTAACTTTCGGAATGCAGTGAATTCTGTCAAACCACGAGAACAATACCAACTACAATAACAAGAGCAACAACAACGACTTTTGCAAATAGAAGTTAAAAATTAAAAAAATTGCAAATTCGTGGCATTACGATCGCATAAAAATAATACTCTTCAGCTAACTCACTCACACACAGGCGTTTATAACAATAAATAATTCAGGGTGAAAATTGAAAATATAACCCTCCCAGAAATCAAGCGAAATGAATGTTCAGGCCAAGGAACAAATAAAGGAACTGTAGTGAAAGGAGATTGTCATGGCAGGGGAGGGGCGGACTAAAATATTAAGGGTGTTCGCTTAATCTAATACAAAAACACGAATATATTTTGTGTAAATGCGTGACCGTATTTTGTTTTGTCTTCAACAAACACTTCCTTTCTTTCTTCGCCCCTCGTTTATTTTGTGTAAATGCGTGACCGTATTTTGTTTTGTCTTCAACAAACACTTCCTTTCTTTCTTCGCCCCTCGTTAACTGCATCGTTCTAAATCGTCTCTGTAATTTATTTTAAAATTTTAAACTTTTTCCTTGGCTTGTTTACTTTTTTGGTTTAGCTTTTCATGAAAATATTTAGTTAAAAAATTGGATTCACGAATAATTCAAGGAAGCGTGTTTAACACATAGAAGATATGCCGTGTTTCCATATGGACTGGTAGACATTCATATATTATGTGCATGTATGTGTACGTATAAATAAGCGTACGTGCATATCATGCAGCACGCTCTCATCCTTTTCACGCTAAGAATATCATTTTTGGTGGTTTTACCGACGCGTACGCTGCAACTAAATTAAAATTCAACGAAGCAAATGAGAGCATGAAATATGACTGCGCTGTGTGCTGTATACTCGCCTGCTGCTCAGACATAAGTCTCCCTGCATGGCGCGCACTTCGAAATTGAAGTCGTGGTTAACCCTTCACATCACGAATACCAAAGACATCCTAAGCATGGCATTTTACATATTTTTCAAAAGAAATTTTATAAAAAACAAATAATTTAGAAAGAAATTTTTAATTAAACAAAAAAATTTTGAATATAAAGAATGGTTTATAAAAGATTTCTCTCTGAAAGAGAAATGTTTTCATTAATTTAGTAAAATCTTAATCATTTTTTATTTTTCCAGTCTCCCCATTTTATTCCTAAACAGTTTAAAGCTCGACCCTTCTTCATCATTCAATCTATTGACATCATTTTCGAGACATTTAGCACGCGCCAAAAATAGTACCAAAATCTGTTACTAAAATGCCACTAATCTACAATAAATCTGGTCGATACAGAGCTGCCAAATTTTATTATAAAAACATACCATTTTATAGACTGACAACTTCTAACTAAACACTAATACTTCTGCAAAAAAATATATAAAAATTTTATAGAATTTGTAAGAAAATTCTATCCAATGCAAACATTAAAACTATTTGCTTCACTAAAAGAAATTTATTCTTTTTATTGCCTTAAGATGCTTTCGTAATACTCGAATACCGAGTAGATCTCCCAACACAAATTTTAACCTTGATTGAGTAAGACGTAATCTCAACAAAATCTTCGAATTTTGTGATAGTTTCTTGCTATATCATTTGATTAAAGAAAAATCGGTTTTGATGTTCAAAAATAGAAAAAAAAAACACTTCAGAAGACAAGAAGAGATGACACAAAGTTTTCCTAAAAACTGTTACCATCATTTCCTGTATACCATCCTGAAGCTCAATAACTAACTGAAACAGTAAAATTTCGTAAATTTAGCTTCCTGGTTGAGAAATATTTTAAATGTTTGTTTACTAAGTAAAATTTAGCAAATTCAATTAATTAATTCAATTAATTGCAATTGATTCCAGAACTGTATAAAAAAGTTGGGGCCCGGAAATTTGTACCCCTCTATATATTTGAAGAGGTTTAGCGTCCAAATACACTCATTAAACATATATTTCACTAAACACATATACAAAATACAAAAGCATACGTATGCCACGTTTGCGAACAATAAGGACATGCATTTTAAGTCATGAATTATATGTCGACGCTTCGAAAAGCTCACCACGTTGATTCGACGTAGTACCTCGACGGGGTACAAGATTTCCCAGCGAGGTACGAGATTTGTAGTAGAATACGAGATTTTTGGGGCAGTGTTAGTGAATTGCGTACGTGTGTATAGAGTATCCTACTCCTTACCATTGGTGTCCAGTAAAACGAAAGATATGACGGAAATTCGTTTCAGTATCGTTTATTATTTACTGCATTTCGAATGCGTAAATTCGAGTGAAGCGTCTTTTGGTAAATTCACAACAATAAAGAATTTATAAAAAATTGAAAATAATTATATTTTAAAATATTTATGTTATGAAAGGATTAGGATCAGGTTTGTGTGTTTTATTGTAAATTCAATTGCTTAGTAAGCTAACACAATTTATTAGTTAGGACCAGTATGAATTCAAATTAAATTAAACTGCGAAATTAAATTATTAAATTCAATCTGACAGTGCATTTCTAATATTTTATCAAACTTGGTTGCAGATAATAAACGTAATGTTAAATCTATAAAGATATATAAGTATCGATTCACAGAATCGCGATGACCTCGTTTTGATAAATTTAATATTCTTAATCATCCAGATTAAAAGTAAATTTTCCGAAAATTTGCGGAAGAAGTAATTTCCTTTACCATCAACATAATCTTCTTAATGATGAATACTTAATAGAATGTACTCGTGATATTTAATGGACCAAAAGTAGTAAATTCACAAATCTTACATTATCCATACCTCAGCTTTAGAGCTCTTTTTCGTTGACGTACTCGTTATTTTATGAAATATAAATTTCATAAAAGAGTATGTCTTATTTACGGTTACCTCACTGTTAAGCTTACCATAAGATGCTATATAAATTTAAAAATGCATTTTTATATACTTTTAGTTAATCTTATAAAAAATAAAGATTTTTGGAAAACCAGAAAGTCTGACACTTAGCAAGCTTTTAAATTTATTTTCACTTTCAAACACGTATAGTTACAACAAAATAAATAGCATTACACAATGAATTAGTGTTTGGGGTTTTTTGTTTTTGGGTTTCCCTAAACTGATGGGATGGCATGGATTCATTCGATACTTAAAAATTTAACAACTTACAAAAAGTGATGTAACCGATATGATGGTATTCACAACAACACTAACGAGGATGAATAATACAAGTAAAATCAGTGATAAAAATAACGGCAGCGACAGCAGTAAAACCGTGACGCCGGCTCTCTCGACAAAGATAGTCGTGCGATTCCATCACAAATCTGTTCAGCTTCGATCAACAAACAGAAACCGATAACAAGAAATTGTAAAGTACAGACGCACGCATGCAAAGAAAGGAACAGACAAAAAAACTCGTATATACATACGTACACATATTCGTATACACACAAGCGCTACTCCATACATATTCAAATATAAAAACATCTTAAAAATCACAAAATTCATTAACGACAAATCGGTTATGAATCATCAAGGAATATTCAACGAATATTCTAGGATGCCGCGATTCTGTCTATCTGACAGAATTCTGTCCGCGTGTCCGTCTGTCTGTCTGTCTGTCGGTCGGTCTGCGGATCTGTCTCTAGATGTGCTCTATATCTGTCCATCTGTCTGTCTGTTCACGTTCTACGTCATTTCATTTTCAAATATGTGGACAGATACTGAAGAATTAATGGTGCATATTTATATGATTAATGATTTAATTATTAATTCGATGTTCCTTTTAAATTCTTAAGAATTTGGAAAATAAAAAAATTTTAACTTCTAAGAAAGCGAAGTAATAGAAACAGAACTTGCGCAACAATAAGTTTCATTTCGAACAGACATGGACATAATGATTAAATTGGCATGTAAAGATAGTTTGATTTGAGTTGCGAAAGCAAAAACTAGAGGATTAGTTAGATCAATTGACTGCCAAATATCTGTAAGAACTCACTAAAAAGAGTCCAAATTTTTAGTAAATTGCTATAAATTAATAACCACCACTTGTGAGAGACCATGAAGGGTATAATGACCACGAAATTTCCCAATTATAAAAAGAAAAAGCACGCGAGAAGAGAAGAAGTCGTGAAAAAGTTGCTTAATGACTAGCTGTTGAAACCTCTTGTTGAATTTTTTTAAATCGGTTTTAAATCGAGGATGACAGTAATGATGATCATTACGGTTGTGTAGTAAATTGCCATTGTATTTCTGGAGTTACAAAGGCATCATTAAAATTTTATAACGCTCGCGTGTATTTTAGACATAAATTGAAAACGGTGGACCACAAAGAATGTGATACCGGACGATGAACCTTCAATAAGGGAGGTTATAAAGTTCGTAGCGTTGAGAAAAGTATACATAAAAGGTTTTTATAAATATAAATAAAAAATGGACAAATTCAAATGGGCAAATGAACAAATGAAAAAATGCGATATATTTTATGAAAACGAAATTAAATTTTCTTTGTTTTTTTAGTTTGTTTTGAAAGATCCAGTTTTGGTTTTTCAAATAAATTTCCTCTTTATTTTCTCGAATACGCTTTGGCAACATATAGACAATACCATTCTCCATATTTTTATTTTGTTGGATTATTGAAAGCTTTGTGTAAGTAAAACTGATTTCAGTAGAATAAATATTAACAATATTTTACAATTATTTTTCCTAAAATTTTAACCTCACAATTTTCAAAAATAATAATAATACTGCTTTCATTTTCTTTCAACCCCTCTACACCATATATACTATGTAAATCACCAAAAACTTATTTTGTGATTTACCGAACCAAACGCAGAAACAAAATGTGCAACAATTATTCTATAGGAAATACATATAGCACACTAAGCCAACAAAAATAACAAAAACATAACTAGTATTTTAATAATGAAATGCACACACCCACCTTCCACCACGCCCACAACAATAATAACGTCAACAACAAATGAGTCTTCGCTAGAAGCTTGTTCATGAAAACAATAAAAGATTGCTTGCATTTTCTTAAGCAGTACTTCATTATATTTTTACTATTAAACTACTGAACTACTAAAACAACAACTGCAGTAACAACGAAAACAACAGTGACGACAACTGCAATAACAACGACTATAGCATTAGCAATAGCAGTAACCTTTTAAAACAGTTTTACCTTTTTGTTCTCTTTTCATTAAAAAATGAACCTCATCGTCATAAAAATAATGCAATATCGTAAGAAAGCGAAAAAGAAAGATAGTGAGAGTGAGGAGGACGGAGCGTCATTAACAAGAAAGGATTTGAGGAAAAGTAGCTTCTCGCGAATCTTACGCATGGCATGGCATGCTTAAAATGTTATTGCTTAAGTGACCTAAAAACGAAGGTAGAATTAATAAGAAGCAACGTTAACACAAATGCATACGCATACATGCAAAAACACACACATACACGCGCACCGTCTGGGAGAAATAACATCCAAAAATGGTCATATTCTAGATCAAATAAATTCAACTTGAAGAGTTATAAAAAATTTTAATACTTGACCCATAAAACGTCGAAGATTTTTTAGAAAAATTAATGATGACAATAGGAGGCACGAAGAAAAGAAGGCAAAAGAAGAAAAGAAAATCACAATAACGCACTGTTAACAACTAAAGGCATTTATTTACCTTTCCATTTTACAACCTTTTGTTTATTGTGGTGTAGTATTTTTTATTGCGTCAATTTTTTAATGATCCTTCTCCCAACCCAAGCGGTCGTGCCTTAAAAAATACTTCATAAACACGAACACGAAAGTAATAAAAATTAAATTAGCAGTTTCCTTGGACCTTTGTTCCTTACTCTTCAATTGTCAATTAAACGAACTTAGTTTATTTCTGAGGGCATATATATATATATATATATATATATATATATATATATATATATATATATATATATATATATATATATATATATATATATATATATATATATATATATATATATATATATATATATATATATATATATATATATATATATATATATATATATATATATATATATATATATATATATATATATATATATATATATATATATATATATATATATATATATATATATATATATATATATATATATATATATATATATATATATATATATATATATATATATATATATATATATATATATATATATATATATATATATATATATATATATATATATATATATATATATATATATATATATATATATATATATATATATATATATATATATATATATATATATATATATATATATATATATATATATATATATATATATATATATATATATATATATATATATATATATATATATATATATATATATATATATATATATATATATATATATATATATATATATATATATATATATATATATATATATATATATATATATATATATATATATATATATATATATATATATATATATATATATATATATATATATATATATATATATATATATATATATATATATATATATATATATATATATATATATATATATATATATATATATATATATATATATATATATATATATATATATATATATATATATATATATATATATATATATATATATATATATATATATATATATATATATATATATATATATATATATATATATATATATATATATATATATATATATATATATATATATATATATATATATATGTTTAAAGTCTTTTTATCTAATTTTTTAATTTTTAAAATTTTATATTTTAATATATATATATATATATATATATATATATATATATATATATATATATATATATATATATATATATATATATATATATATATATATATATATATATATATATATATATATATATATATATATATATATATATATATATATATATATATATATATATATATATATATATATATATATATATATATATATATATATATATATATATATATATATATATATATATATATATATATATATATATATATATATATATATATATATATATATATATATATATATATATATATATATATATATATATATATATATATATATATATATATATATATATATATATATATATATATATATATATATATATATATATATATATATATATATATATATATATATATATATATATATATATATATATATATATATATATATATATATATATATATATATTAAAATATAAAATTTTAAAAATTAAAAAATTAGATAAAAAGACTTTAAACAGTGTAAATAAATAAAGAAATGTAAATAAAAATTTAAAAATTATAAAGTATAAAATAAAATATAAAATATAATCCTATGAATATAAAATGAATGACAATATTTAAATATAATGCAACTCAAACGCATACAAAATATAAAATATATAAATTGAGAGAAAGTATCAACAATAAAAGCGTGAATACATAAAACAAGTATACGAAAATGCGCCATGTGTAATATATAAATTCATAAACTCATGAAATTAAAAGCCAACGAAAAAATAATAACAATTATATAATAATAAAATTTTTTGATAATATAATGGATATAAATACAAAACTTGTCTAATGAAATTTTAATTTATAAGGTGTAAAATTTCAAATAAATATAAATGTAAAACAAAAAATAGAAAAGAAGTGCATACACAATATCAGAAACCTAATATAAATAACAATATAAAAAGAGTAAAACATAGATACGAAAATATTAAAAATTAAGAATATATATAAATGGAAAAATTAATCCATAAAAAACTGTATACGGAACATAAAATCTTTAAGTACCAGAGTAAATTATAACCCTGTGGAATCTAATTTCAGATACAACTGGCTTTCCGATGAAAGGCAGAGAACCTTGTTCGTGATGCCACCGGTGTTATCGTCCCTGTTGTTGTGTTATCGTTATTGTTGTTGGCATTATTGTCATCATTTATACCAAACCGTTTTTTGTATTTATACAAAATATTTTAATTTATTTCAATGTTTTCATTTGAAAATTAGAGTTAGAACTGACTTTTTTAAACACCTCTTTTTAAACTCACTCTTTTTGTTATTTTCTTTACCGTACAATCTAAATTTCCTTCAACTGACATTTGTGTATGTTATACCGCATCATTCGTTGCGTTATTGCAATGATTGATAAATATTTCAATTCAGTTGTCTAGGAAAATTTTTATCATTTGCTTATAAGAGTTTAATAATATGGTCATTCTCTCTCCTTCTCTCCCTCTACCTCGCTACCAATGTAGTCGCATTTGTAGTTTAATATCGTAATCATTTTTACAGATTACATTGATTTTCTTAATGTTCTTTTTCGGTTTGAAATCATCATTTTACGTTTTCTATTATCCTCGATTTGGCCTTTTTAATAAATAACGAAAAAGGAGAATGGATGAAAAACAGCAAGGTTATGAATTTATTTTATTGTTAGAATATAAATTTTAACTGGGAGAACCTAATTTCGTTGGAATTTTATGATACGGTATTTATGTGTGGCTTATTTTTGTAAAAAATTATCCCTCTATAACCCATAATTGGCACAAATTATAAAATTTTACGATATTAATATAAACTGCTTCTTTCGTTTTAGAAAATTAAAAAAGCTTATTGAATTTAATTGGAATAATAAAGAGTGTGTCCGTTTTATTTCAAGCCAAAATTACTTTCAGCTTTTAATTAAATTTTGGTATTAAATATCATACAATAGAATTAAAATTAACTTAAACGCATTCTTCCTACTCCTCTGGGTAATCCTAGATACAAATCGTAACTAATTAATTTAACCATCTTGCCTTAAGTCTCTCTCGGCCATGGTTAACAAAATTGCATAATTAAATGTTTGGATGGTTATCATTATAGTTATGCTTGTTATTACTGAGCATGTTATTTTTAGTTATCCTATTATTATCCCAACCTATTATTTCAACAATAACTAAATCAAGCTTCACTACAAGGAGGGAAAAGAGAAAACAATATATTCATTATGCTTATATAATAATACGTTATAAGCTTCCCTCTTTTATTGACATTACATTTAATATACTAATTAGCATTATAAATTGATATACAAACAAATACACACAAACAACAAACATATTGTAATCATTAGGCCAGTTATAGCAGTTAACCGTAACCATAAGACGATGAAGATTATCTTCTAGTTGTTCTTAGAAATTCTTGAAAGCTTGAGTGGATTTCATTAAAATAAGATTTAATGAGAAATAATATTCGTAATTGAATAATTTCAGATAAAATCAAATCTACTCAGCAGAATTTATAAAAGACATAATATCGAAAATACAATAATGATAGTAGTAAGCTAGATAGGCGAAACTAATCCCTCCCTCCGCTCTCGTTTTAGATTATACGTATGGTGCGTAATTTATATATAATAAAATAGTTTCTGATGAGTTTTAAAGGGATTCGGAAAAACTTCATAAGCCGGGGTTTGCTTTTGCTGAAATTAAACAACATTTTAATAAAGAAAATACCCAGTTGTAGATGGCCTCCTGTAAAGACGAAGATTATTTTCAATATATGATCAATAATCGCTGCACTCAGTAATTCGTTAACTGAATTTTATTCGAAAAATTGTAATCAGTTTAGAAGTTATCAGCATATGTTTAAAGCATTCATATGTCAAAGAAAACAAAGCCATCCATTCAAAAACATAAACTGAGTAGCTAAAAATTACACAATTCGAATATACTTTTGCTTTTATCTTTATAATACACATTATTATATTATGATCCATTATATGGAATTAACTTACTATTAAATATTGTTCAAGGTATTTGACTTGATTACTATTTGATTTTAACGATCACTATTTGACTACTATTGACACGTACTGATATTTTTGTTTGTGCATATTCCTGCGTTCAGAGAAAATTAATGAAGAAATTAATAAATATACTAAGCATTGATTTATAAAGTGATATATAGGATAAACCTTTATTTTTGCACGCCGTTCAATTGCTATGGACAAACAAATATTCTTTGCTGTGAATGAAATTAAGGATTTTTTAATAAAGCTTAGCATAATTATGAGCTAAATTAAGAAATTGTCTTCCCCATATGCTGAACAATCGCATTAGGAAGAAGGATTTTAGTACTTTTTTAATTGATAGTCTGACTGCGAATACTTTGCTCGACTCAACTATCCTTCTTCAATAAAATACCAGACACAGCAATAAATAGCACCCCAAATTTGATTAAGCTCTCTTAAATTTGCGACAATTATTCCCGAGATTTTTTCAGTAATTCTTTATAATTTTCAAACATTCCCACAATTTCGACAAAGTAAAACTGTTAAAGCTGCTTATATTTTTCGTCTATATACCCAGAGAAACTAATGACGCGATCCTATAATAAGACCGTAAACATATCAAAAGCAAGCAAAAGCCAAAGAAAAATAATTATTACTTCAAAATAAAGGCATATTTCTAAAACCAAACTTTCCATAAGACTAAATTCGAAAACGCATACACAAACACGCACACAAACACTGAAATAAAATACAACACTAATATTGTGGTGAAGACACATTCGTTTAAATTTATAAACACTCCGTGTCTAAATCTATTTCCTGACCTTCTTCCGATTGCATGGCTTCAGTTTGCATAATACTCTTTCGATATAATCCTTAAGCAGAAATGACCACAAATAAACCGATCGTTCATGCAGTACTGCATGATATAAAAACAATTTTGTATACATAAGTTACATGCATGTATACATCCATTCACCAGCGGGCATACAAACTTACATAATGATATGCATGTATGTTTGTGCATACGAGGCAAATGTAGCTTTCAAAAAAGGGTCAACATCGTGGTACAGTCAAAGGAAAATTTGTTTCATTTGTAAGCGTTTGCATTTCCTTTGATGGCACTTTGCCTATGTAGCACTAATACTCATACGGAAAATATAAATTCAGAAAGGATATCCACTTACAGGAGTTATGACATCATGTGCAAGTAAACAGACAAACGAATTAAAAAACAAATGAACGAGTGAACGAAAGAATAAACTCTACGTTGCCGTGGGTAATCTGAAAACTTATTCATACTCTTACGCTTCCTTCACACAAGTGCTAACACGCACACATCGATACGTGGTGTATGTATGTACCTCCAGCATCATCATCAGCAATCGTATAACTGAAATATCCGAAAATCAATCTAATACTAATTTTCCCAATTTCTCTCTGCTTAAATTTTCGCATCACGTTCATTTCACGTTCATAAATGACGGAAGGAACGCATATCTTTCTGTTTGCTGATCATCTCCGAGCTATCTATCTATCACTCACTCACACTCTGACGGTCTTCACACTATCCTTTACTCATACCATTCTTTACTTACTCAACCACAAATTTACATTTGATTCCCATCAAAGTGTAACGGGACTTTGTTACCGCACAAACGTGTTCACCATTCGGTCAATGTTCGACCTATCCCTGACAAATTTTACTTCGTATTCATTTGAAAATCATTTGTTGGGAAGGATTTTTCTACCGGGAGTTATTGCTGGAAATTAAAAGTACGTGAACTCTGTCTTTGAGCTGGCACAATATTCTACCAACTCAATGAAAAATCGGCACTTTTTTGGTCCTGTAGATGTTCAAAGACTAACGGTGGAGATTCATAATAACGTCTACTTTACACGACTTACATGCTTTTTACTTTAAGACTGCAGAGAAAGGAATTAAATTCAGGAAGCTTAATACTTCTCTAAAAAATCCTCATAAACATGTTTTCTTACTACTTGGAAATTTTAAAAGCATTTTGAGCAGTAAATCGTCAAACTCAAAGAACAAAAAACAAAGAAGCAACTTTTTTTTGGAAAAGGATTCCTACATATTTAATAAATTTTACGTTTTATAGGTCGAACATTTGCGGAGAGCTTTTAAAATTCGGAAAGGGTTTCTCGTCCAAAACTGCTTTCTAGCAGATATTGGAAACTTTAATTGAAATTAGAAAAGAATTATATGTATCCTTCAAGTCATTCGAAACGGCACTCATTAAGATGTTGAAACTCTTAATTGAAAACTATATTCAATTAAAAACTAGCTTCAATTATGAAGACACGTTGCATATCGCGAATATTGGAATAGAAAGTGAAATTTATACTATCATCAATTAATACTTAATATTATCAATAACACTGACAATAACAAATGTATGTATCACCGGCATCAACTAGGATTAATAATACTGCAGATCACATCGGTGATAATACTGATGTAAAACATACTGTTATTAGTAATATTGACAAAAGTAATAGTAATTTCGGCAATATTAATGTCAAAAATATTAATGTGCTTTATATTGACATACGTAATGCTGATAGTAGTAATATTGATATCAAATGATATTGATACTGATAATTGATACTGATATTGATAGTAGTAATACACATACTCTTGATGTCAATATTGTTTCCAACAATTATAAATATTATATACATCAATTCCATGTACCTAATTTTTATTGATATCAATATTTTTTCACTAATATTATTAATTTATTAGCGCTAACTCATAGAAACTGTGGATATCCATCGTACTTATATTTTTATTATTGATATCGATATTATATCAATTAATATTATTGTTATTTATATCAATATTGTATCAATTAATACTATTGTTACTGATATTGATATTAACTGATATCAATACTATTGCTATCAATAATATTAACATAAGCGCTATTGCTGTCAACACTAGTCAGAAAATCTGTCGAGAGTATTGATAAAAATTATGGAATGTGTTGACGTCAATTATATTGTCAACTTTCCCCGTATACCGGTATCCGCTCCACCATTTGCCATTTTTCCATGCCATGCATTTCTGCCATGTGCCATTTTTTCTCATAAATTTTCACGTCGGAGTCAATAGAAGATTCGCTGTCATGTGAAGAAAAATTTTTTTCCAAAAGTGGGAGAAATAAATTGAAAAACGTCAGATGAATAATGGCTTAAATAAAAATAATAAATGGAAGTTAATATCAAGCCCTAAAAAAGAATACAGGCCGACAACGTTTCAAACCGCATTAACACATAGCTAAACCTTAAGACACTACACGAAAATTCAATTGTATTCTATAGAAACCACACCAAATAATGGTTGAATGACATAAATATATTTTAGGACCGAAGGGATTTTGAAATTTCTTTTTATGAAACAGAGAGTGAGAATAGAATTGAAAGGGATTTGTTTCTTTCTTTTTCCCTAATAGGGGAATAAAGAGTCCTAATCCATAGATCACTTCTCCAAATATATCCCTGACCGCAAATAAATAAGTTTACATTAAGTTTTTTAAAAGCTTTAAAGAAGTGGCAAGAGCTAGATTTCAAAAAGAAAAAATAGCTAAATTTCAAAAAGGAAAACACTGCGATCCATTTCGCCAACCAAACATTCAGAATCAAAGAATGAACAGCTTTCGAAAAATTAATTGAATTTTATTGATTTATGGATTTGTATAGAATTTTAGTGAAATCGTTAGGAGTAAGACAAAGGAGTACTACTAATACCAATGTATCGGAATGTCCTCAAACTCATGAAAGCATTCAAAAAAGACCCATTAGAGAACGTCAAAGAGCAGCGTCATTGGAGAAAAATTATGTTGGAGTAGCTGAAGTTTTTTGTTTTCTTTTTTTAGATAAAAGGAAGCAATAAATACGCACCGTCTTAAAGTCAATCTACAGACGAATTAATGCGATCAATGGAAAATTTCATCTACGAGTTTTCAAAGCAACATGAAATAAAATAATGACGATAGCAACAACTAGAGATACAACAGCAAACAAGACAATGGAAATACTTGCTGCAAAAACAACGGAAACAATAACAACGTCCCATCAGTCCTTAAATCAGTTGTTCCCAAGCTTTCTACATTGTATTGTATTTCTACACTTATTGTATATCACACACATATATAGCTTATGACCTTGAAAGTAGTTATGAAAGTGCGTGTATTCCTCATTTCGGGCTTCTCAAGGGTTGTTACAGAAAACATAGTTTAACAGAAAAGCTAAATCTTCAATGAAACTTTCCAATAAGAACATAACATAAGATAACTTCAGCAAAATTTTAGCAAGAAGGGTTCAACGCTTAAAGTGATAACGTATACAAAAGCCTGAAAAGAAAAATATTCTTGACTTGAAGAAATATTAGCAAATATTCAAACGGTATTTATTGTCAATTTCGATAACGGTAAACGTTATTGGAATAAAGTTAGCCCTGACTTTTGGTCAGGTTTAGCCCTTGGTTTGGCATTAATAGATAATAACGTACTTACAAAAACGCGATCGTTTTTGAATATGAAATTGTAATGCTCTTGTTGAAAAGCCAGATATCAACACAATAAAAATCTATTTTGACATAAGCGGCGGAACGCGTTATATTTGTCTGAGAAGGTTACCATGCTCAATTGTACGCGTGCCTTTTGTAGTTTTCCCTTTATGGTTAAGTGGTTGGGAAACACTACCGTCACCTGATGCCACTCAAAATGCCAACGCAACATAAATTTCTCTTCCCTTGATGTGAAGGGATGAGAAACAACGCATAGCAATGCGTCTGATGTTTTACGTTACATGAAATTCTGGTTCATTCACATTCATGACATTCGCATTTTCTAAGCATCATTTTCCATTCCATTCCATTCCATAATCATTTCATCATTATGGAATGTGTTGACGTCAATTATATTGTCAACTTTCCCCGTATACCGGTATCCGCTCCACCATTTGCCATTTTTCCATGCCATGCATTTCTGCCATGTGCCATTTTTTCTCATAAATTTTCACGTCGGAGTCAATAGAAGATTCGCTGTCATGTGAAGAAAAATTTTTTTCCAAAAGTGGGAGAAATAAATTGAAAAACGTCAGATGAATAATGGCTTAAATAAAAATAATAAATGGAAGTTAATATCAAGCCCTAAAAAAGAATACAGGCCGACAACGTTTCAAACCGCATTAACACATAGCTAAACCTTAAGACACTACACGAAAATTCAATTGTATTCTATAGAAACCACACCAAATAATGGTTGAATGACATAAATATATTTTAGGACCGAAGGGATTTTGAAATTTCTTTTTATGAAACAGAGAGTGAGAATAGAATTGAAAGGGATTTGTTTCTTTCTTTTTCCCTAATAGGGGAATAAAGAGTCCTAATCCATAGATCACTTCTCCAAATATATCCCTGACCGCAAATAAATAAGTTTACATTAAGTTTTTTAAAAGCTTTAAAGAAGTGGCAAGAGCTAGATTTCAAAAAGAAAAAATAGCTAAATTTCAAAAAGGAAAACACTGCGATCCATTTCGCCAACCAAACATTCAGAATCAAAGAATGAACAGCTTTCGAAAAATTAATTGAATTTTATTGATTTATGGATTTGTATAGAATTTTAGTGAAATCGTTAGGAGTAAGACAAAGGAGTACTACTAATACCAATGTATCGGAATGTCCTCAAACTCATGAAAGCATTCAAAAAAGACCCATTAGAGAACGTCAAAGAGCAGCGTCATTGGAGAAAAATTATGTTGGAGTAGCTGAAGTTTTTTGTTTTCTTTTTTTAGATAAAAGGAAGCAATAAATACGCACCGTCTTAAAGTCAATCTACAGACGAATTAATGCGATCAATGGAAAATTTCATCTACGAGTTTTCAAAGCAACATGAAATAAAATAATGACGATAGCAACAACTAGAGATACAACAGCAAACAAGACAATGGAAATACTTGCTGCAAAAACAACGGAAACAATAACAACGTCCCATCAGTCCTTAAATCAGTTGTTCCCAAGCTTTCTACATTGTATTGTATTTCTACACTTATTGTATATCACACACATATATAGCTTATGACCTTGAAAGTAGTTATGAAAGTGCGTGTATTCCTCATTTCGGGCTTCTCAAGGGTTGTTACAGAAAACATAGTTTAACAGAAAAGCTAAATCTTCAATGAAACTTTCCAATAAGAACATAACATAAGATAACTTCAGCAAAATTTTAGCAAGAAGGGTTCAACGCTTAAAGTGATAACGTATACAAAAGCCTGAAAAGAAAAATATTCTTGACTTGAAGAAATATTAGCAAATATTCAAACGGTATTTATTGTCAATTTCGATAACGGTAAACGTTATTGGAATAAAGTTAGCCCTGACTTTTGGTCAGGTTTAGCCCTTGGTTTGGCATTAATAGATAATAACGTACTTACAAAAACGCGATCGTTTTTGAATATGAAATTGTAATGCTCTTGTTGAAAAGCCAGATATCAACACAATAAAAATCTATTTTGACATAAGCGGCGGAACGCGTTATATTTGTCTGAGAAGGTTACCATGCTCAATTGTACGCGTGCCTTTTGTAGTTTTCCCTTTATGGTTAAGTGGTTGGGAAACACTACCGTCACCTGATGCCACTCAAAATGCCAACGCAACATAAATTTCTCTTCCCTTGATGTGAAGGGATGAGAAACAACGCATAGCAATGCGTCTGATGTTTTACGTTACATGAAATTCTGGTTCATTCACATTCATGACATTCGCATTTTCTAAGCATCATTTTCCACTAGATAGGACAATAATAATAATAACAACAACAGCAACAGCAAAAGGGATCATAATAAGAAAAAACACTAACAATTGTAAATATTGAAACCAATGTTCGCGACAAAAGCAGACGCTGAAACTGACGTTGACTGAGCTCCGGTCGCAGCAAAACAACAATGTCACCAGCGGCAGCAAAGAAAATAAGAGCTTATCCATACAACATTGTTAAAAGCAGCAACAGCGACAACAACAAAACGACAATGCTTCAAACTAAGAAACCAAAAATAAGTTTAGCCCGACTGAAGTCGGGACGACCAGCAAGCAGCCAGTCAATCAGTCAGGCAGCCAACAAGAAAACACTAAGACACGGAAACGGAAATAAAATAGTCGTTTGTTTGCTTGTGCAACCCCTAGGTGTGCGTGTGGGTGTGCCTTTAAGGGGATATGTGTATGTGCGCTTGTGTGTACGTTTTCAGTGTTTGAACGTGGTATTTTTTGTGGTATTTTTTTCATGCTTGTCGTGAAATTGTCATTAATGTGAAAAATGGTGGCCATTGCAATTGTCGTCATCGTGGACGTGACGTTGGCTAGTCCGTTGCTCCTTTAATTTTTTTTCTTGTAAACTCGTTTGTCTTATTCTTTTCCTTCCATTCGGACCCTTCCACTTTTCTTCATCGTTCTTGCGAGCATTGTTGAAAAATTCGCTCTTAGTTGGTTTCTCCTTCTTTTTTTTCTTCTATTATTGTTAGCCGAAGGTACTTTTGGTGTCCTCATTGATTTGTCTACCCACTCGAAGTTGAGCGATGCGGGCAGCGCAATGATGCTGCGTCTGTGGTTTTGCTGAAACGGTGTTCGTTCTAATGCTGCTGCTTGTGACGCTGTTGCTATTGAATATCTATGCTGTTCTTCCTGCCACTTGTATTTTTACCACTCTGTTGGATACGTGAGTGACACTAGAACGGCGAAAACTATTTGAATGGAATCAGTCAAGGAGCATCAGCTCGCGCTTATTGAGACAAAAGCTTTTCAAGTTGATTTTTTGAAGAAAAAAAAAGAAAATTTGTGAATAGAAATGAAGAGATGTGTGAGGAAACGAAGGACAAAATGGAGGAGATAGGAGGAAAGGAAATAAATTTGATGACAATAATAATGAGGATGATGAATGGCATCGTTAGTCTGCGGTTCATTTAAAAACATTTCAAATTTTGAAGCGTTTGGAAGCAATTTTTTAGAAGTTTTTTTTTCAGATAAGACTTTAACAAAGTCTGCAGGAATAAATTCACAAAAATTTTGATGGCAATTTTATTTAATTGATAAAATTTGATTTTTTTGAGAGTATTTAAAAAATGCTATTATGTATAAAATAATTTTATATTTATTGAAAGATATTATGCATGAACAATAGACTATTAAACAAAAATTATATATTTATATTTGTATATTATATTGTTATATATTGTTGTATATTTATATTTTTATATTATATATTGTCTTTAAATACATCGGGTTTTTCATTAGCCACATGCCAGTTTTTAATATTTTTATCTAAACGCAATATTGAATGTTGTTTATGATCTACCCGCGTCAGAACGTTTCAAGACTAGACCAATTTTTAACCCAACGAAGCGTGAAGAAACCGTAACTTTCAGATGGCGGCCGTAACATTGCTCCAATTTTATCACTGTTCGAATGCCATAATTGGTCATGGCATCTATAAAATTAATATTCTAAGAATGTTGATTCATTTTTGTAAAGCATAGTTAATAACTGATTATAGCATTATAGCCATGATTTGATGGTGTTTCTGACGCCACGATAAAATCATCACACTAAGACAGTTCTACTAAATAATTTTGTCTTGATATTTTGTAAGCAATTCTAATAAAATGAATAAAAAATATGTACCTGAACGTGTCTACGGCTGAAAGTGAATAGTCAGGGACGTCGGAATTTGAGATTGAAAATATTTGGCGTTTCTAATTTTTAAATAGGCTTATTTGTGGAATTCAAAATGTAAATCTCTGGACATCGTCATCACTCGTCGCTTACACTCATTTAATAAATTATATTCAGTAAAGCATTGCGGCGCCTTTTTTCGTTCCCGAAATAACCAAACGCACGAGGTGAACTAATTTATGCGGCGACTGCCACTAAAGAAATACACAATCTTTAAATTGATTACGATTTTTGTTTGTGTCAGACACACGCGTCCCAATGCGAGTGAAATGATTTAAGTAAATTCTCCGTTTGTTGCATTTTGTTTCTTCTGTTTGTGAAAACATAAATGAATTTCATGTAAACGTCCTTTTTCCAATCCCACCCCACTCGACCCCCAATCTTCTGCCATCTTTTCTAGAAAGGAAAAGGGCCGAGAGGGTAACATGTGGAAATGAAAGCCCTTCAATTGGAAAAATTACACGCGTGTGCTTAAGCGAACATCACTGTCGACAGCGTGAGCAGCAGTAGTGGCATTAGTAATAGCCGTTATGTATTCGTTGAATTGAATATTGCTCGATACGGTTTTTATTAGTGCTTTTCGTCATTGTTGTTGTTGTTGTTACTTTTATTGCTATTATTGGTTTTGTGCTGTTATAGCCGTCATTGTTGATTTTTCAATGGCCAATTAAAGTGGCAATTTGCTCAACCCTCTTTGTGGTTTTGTCAGCTACCTCCTACTTTCCCATGGCTCTTCTACCCCATTTCCCCCTCCCAACCGTCCTTCACAAACACTCGCCATTGTTTCCATTCGCATCCAATTGAATCGTCATCGTTCGAATGGTTTGTATTCGATTAACATTTTCGAAATGAAGCAAAATGAAAAACGATAAATCATTACTTTGAGCTTTTGTTGATAACGTTTTTCTTAACAGCGTTGGCATTGTTGTTATTTTTGTTGTATATATATATATATATATATATATATATATATATATATATATATATATATATATATATATATATATATATATATATATATATATATATATATATATATATATATATATATATATATATATATATATATATATATATATATATATATATATATATATATATATATATATATGCGTCATTGTAATCGTTATGACATTAATGCCGTAATGCTGTTGTTGTTATTGTTGTTGATTTTTTTATTAACGTTAGGCCAGTCGATTTTATTATATTTTCTAGAGCGTTCACTACGATTCATTTCAATGAAATTGTTTCGTGCATATTTCCTGTTCTGTAATATCGAATAATGTAATCTCTAATATCGAATGGAATGGTTTTATTTGTTGTCGTTGGGCTTGAAATTATAAATTGGTAACAAGCTTCCATCGTATATTTTTCTATTTATTCTCTTATAAGCTTTAATATATTCTAAATTTAAGAATAAAATACTTACAATTTTACAATTTCAATACTGAAATCATTTTATAAGAAAAAATTCGAAATAGTCAAAATCATAAAATCAAAAAATCAAAATAAAACGTTATTCATTTCGGAATATTCACTTCTCCAAAAAAATTAAAATATTTTAAATTAATTTAACTTAATACATTTTATTTAATTTTTCAGCCCTTTCGAATTGTACGTTTCCTGCCCGCTGGGAGGGCTCATGGTTTCTATCGGGTTATCAACAATCGATACACATCAAAGGTTCACAATTCAGTTATCGAGGCAAATGTGCGGCCTCGGATGGTAACAAATATCTAATTGTTGATGAGTAAGTACTAAAATTTTCCATTATTTCTTTTCAAAATAGAATAAATTTTTTTGTCGTGTTTATTTTTGAAACCTTGGTTTTGTTCTTTATTGAAAATTCCGTATGTATGCTAGAAATTAGTCTTTATTAAAAACATATTTTTGAAGAGAAAAAATTTTTATTTTGGGAATTAAGTGTGACTGTCGCTAAATCTATCTATGTATCTATATTTTTATTTTTTCACTTAAAAAATAAAACGTCATAGCTTGAGCTATGACTCTTTTTTTTTTTTTTTGTTTTTAAAGAAACTAAACAATTACTAAAATAAAAAAAACAAAAAGCATCTCTTCGTTCGGTTACCAACCGCGTGAAAAGATAAATCCTACTAAATGTGTGTATTTTCTATATTTTATACTTAATAACTATGAAATTATATCAGCTATAAAGTATAATTATAGAAAATTATTAAAAATATTCCTATATATTTCTTTATATGCGAATGTTGTAAGTTACGATTAAAAAAAGAAACCAAACTGAACTAGAAGAACTTTCATTTGTAGCTGCTAATGCGTATTTTTGAATTTTTTTTAATTTTTAAAAATGCCTTCGATTTGATTTTTTATTTTCTGTTTAAAATATTAATTTTTAAAAAAGTACTGAATGTCGTTAATTTTCGTGTGCTTTTTAAAATTAAATATCAAGCAAAAGAAACACCAACGGATAGCGGAAGCTCGTGTGTGTTTTTAGAAGAGGAAATAAACATTATTTTATAAGATGTTTGTGTTTTCTTTTGTGTTTATTCACCAAATTTTTTATCGAAACTATATTTATTAATATTAATTTCTTCGCTACCCATAAGATACTTTTAAGATGAACACCCATTAATTTGATTTGTGTTATTTTTTTCATTTTTAAAATTTTTTACTCATGTTCATTTTTACCTTTTGGTAAGTTTGTAAAAGATTTGTCAAACACATAAATATCCATAATAAAAAATTGATAATCACTGAAAGGATAAATATAAAACACTTTGTCGCGAATGAAGCGAGTGTTATGCGAATGAATTAAAGAATTCTTTAAAATTTATATGTAAAATTATTCTAAAAAGACTTATTACGCGACATAAAACTTTTAAGAACGACATAAAAAGTAGGGAGGCTAACAAAGGATATTGAATAAAAGGAAAAATTCAAAACAATCTTAAAGGGAGAAGTGGTATTTGTTCTAAAGGACTTAATATAAGATCGATAATATGTCCAAATAATATACATAAAATGATCAAAATATAAAGTCAAAATAAAAATTTTTATGTACTCAAAACCGAAAGAACTCTCACAAAAGGATTAAATCGAGATTAAGAATTTTCATTCCCAAAGTTATAAAACTGAGCTAAAAGATTTTACGACTTTAATGCTACAAGGCTAAATTGCATTATTGGAAGAATTATTGAAATCGAACAGCTCCTAAGATGTCAAACATAAAGCACTATTTTAGTATTTTAGTAAGGCTTCTTATAGTAATAAAGCCTTAAGGAATTATCCAAAAAATTAATGCAATTAGATGGATCAGAGTGGTACGATCTACGCAGATAACTAAATGAAGCATTGAATCTACCGAAGTCAAAATAATCTCCGAATTTTTATAAAGCAGGGGATACTTCTAAAAAGGAGTAACACTAGCCGAACTGTGAGTTCAGTGACTATCAGTGAAAATACTGAATCATTAAAGCTTATCGTATGATATCACAATCCTTATCTTCATTATCGAGACGAATTTGAAGAACAATCCTTCCGTATTGGACAAGGATGAACTTTACAAAATAAAGAAAATGTTGAAGCAAAAATTACAAGCACAGATTTTCGGTCTTGATATTTTTTATGAAAACAAATCATTGAATGTGATCTACTTAAGACATTGCAATGGAGCCTTCACACTAAATAATATACACCACAGTTACTTCCTCGAAATTACCTGATTAACTTATATCACTTGTGATTATAACATAATAAGATTTTAATTCTTATTACGTACACAAATTAAATGTTTATTAATAGTTAAACGATTTTGCAGTCATGGCATTGACTGAAGTGATAATGTATTAATAAAATAAAATATAACTTAAAAATTAAGAAAATAATATGAAATAAAATAGTAATGAAATAAAATCTTATTTAATAATAATATTTAATTTTTTGTTTTTTTTTTGATAAGTAAAAATTTTTCCTTGAATTAGTCCTTGATCTTCCATATATTTTTGTCTGTATTTCTTTTCATACTTATAAAAAATCCTCATATTTATTATCGTAATTTTTATTTAATGAAAAAATAACAACCAAATAATGTATAATTTTTTCCATTTTAATAAAAACAACAAAACCAAATACGCACAAAAACGAACCACAAAAAAACTAACTAAAATACTTGAAACACAATTTTCCCATCAAATAAAATTTTAGGAAGGGATGTCATCGGTGTCTGGTTATCTACGAGAAGCATAAGAATGTCCTGCAATATAAAGAAAGTGAGTGCGAAGGTGATAGCATGTATTTGCATCAAACGAATCCATCTGCAATGGCGATGCGTAGCGTATTGAAACAGAGTGGTGAACACTCTAGGGCGGGAGCTCATCCCAATTCGAACGGGCACTCGCGACTATCCTCATCGGATCAATATATAATGCGATCCAATGATGATATGAATGATTGTAAGCATCAAATCTGTCACCAATACAAAATTTCTGTCTCTACGACGTCTTTTAAATTTAAATTATCTTCTCTTTTCAATTCAATTGGTTTCAGTTTTTTTTTTGTCATTAATTGGTAAAATTGATCAATGAAACTAAATTCTGTTTTTTAACATAGTTTTTCTTTGATCTTAAATATTTCTTTTCACGTTATCCTACAAGTTTTTTAGACTTTTCCTAATTTTCTTAAGTGAAAATAAATAGCAATCGAAACTAAACAACAGTTCCTTTAAAGAAAAACTAAGAAAAAAAATACAAAAGCAACAATTTCTGTTAGTATTTTCATTATATTTACCATTATGTATGTTTTCATTAAAAACACATTATTTACATTCAAACGATACAAAAAATGCAATAAATCGTTTATTAGTTTCTCATTCCTTCATGTCATTCTATCTTTTTATTTTTAATCACTTTTTACATTCAATCACTCTTTGACAAGTTTCCCCACGTCCTCAAACTCCAAAATTGTACTAATTTTTTGCCTTTCAAAGTCTTTTTAAGGTACTTTCTTTTATTTTAAAAATTTCTATGAATTTAATCAATTTTTTTAACTCAGTCTAATCTTCTTTTTACAATAGTTTTGAAAAGCCTTAATCAATTTTTTATTATTAATCAATATTTTCTGAGGTGTAGAATTTAAAGAATATTTCCCACAAAACCATAAAAATTACGCCTATTGTGCAAGAATTCTTTTCAAACTAAGAATCATTAGAAAATATCTCAGTTCAAAAGATCGTTCCTGGTCTTCTCATTGAGGGCGATATAGGTACTACATCCAGTGTATGTGCTGAAGACGAACCACACATTGTAGGCAGTTCTGTGCACTAGATGTGGATTAGGCGTAAAACTTCAGACGTTTACGGCGGGTTATAGGAGCCATAAGCAAGCGATTTCTGCACTGAACACAATTTACTTAGGAAACAAAGACGGGAACATACTAGTTCTTGAATATTGTTCTTCAAAGCGATTAGTCATATTCATATACTAGATCGGTCCGTACGATTGTTTATAGATCAATTAATCCGGCCAAAATGACAGTCTGCATTAGCCTTCCAATGATTTGTTTTAGCATATGCGAGAATACGCGAATAACTTAACGCACGTGTGTTCGGAAAGCCATTCTACCCCTTTTTCCAATAAACTGACCGCATTTGCTTCTCTAAATACTTACGATTTATAACAGAAATATCTTGTAAATTCTTCACCCCAAACTATTTTCACTTAATTTAATATTTTTTATTGTTTTTGTTTCTATTAATTTTTTTATTTACAAAATTTGCCCGATTAAAAAATTTGTAAATATTAAACTAAAAAAACGACATCATCAAAATGTGCTTAAAATAAAATTTTGAAACTTGCAAAATTCACATTTTGTTTGATTTTTCAAATCAAAAGGGTCCTCTCATTTTCATTGTATCTGTCTCTCTCTAAATTTTGTTTTTTCTTGTTCCCTTATTCTCGAAGAAGGGGAACTAATTCTTTAAGAAATGAATTATGAAAAACCAAAAGAAAAGAACAAAAGGAAGCATTACCGGAAAAGCAGATTAACCCGTCCCAACTTTAGTAAAAGAAAAATTTCCTTAAAACTAACTAAAAAAATATCTTCATTAATTTCAAAAACAAATGCAAAATTCAAATATTAGAAAAAAATTATTTCTAAAAACATTTTTTAGAATCTGTTTCGTTTTTAACTTACTGTAAATAATTACAATTTGTAAATATTATTATAATTTTTAATAATAACGCAAAACATAAATATTTAAATATATATAAATATAAAATAAATAGATTAAATATTTTTGTTCAACTATTTCTGAAATTGTATGTGCTTTAAAATTAAATATGTTTATTACACGGAGCATATTTTCTTAAAAAATAAACACAATCAATCACTTTTTTCGAAAAAGTTTGTGTTTTTATGGAATCAAAAATTCAAGGGTATTGAAAAATTTATGAAGATCCAATCCAAAGCAGTAAGAAATTCAACTGATTCCTATAACCACTAGGTAATTTACTACAACCAGACGGTAGGCAACCTTATTCTGACCCTGAATTTAATCTGCAGACTGGAGATCAGACCTACTATACACTAAGGCCCATCGATGCTAGGAGTGATATACACTCATACTTTACATGCCCGTAGGATTTTTACAAGACTGTTATTGCTACAGGATTTTTCCTCCTTACTCGAGGTTTAAGGGGCTGCTTTTCAAAGGACTGTTTTTCGTACGAATTTTGCGAACCATTATTCCAACATAATTTCTCAAAAGTTTCTCAATTTCTGGATTGAGATTTTTGCCCGAAATAATCCTAAAAACATAAACTTCGCAAACTTTGGCAAAAACATGCATAATAAAAGTCATCTCATTTGTAAATATTTCATTTCTCATTGTAAAAAAGCAAATAATGTAAAATAATTATTTTTTCACAAAAAATTCAGAAATTCTGTGTAATATAAAATAACTTGAATCTTTTATAACGTTTAACAAGAAATTAATCTTAGGTCTTTTTTATTTGTGCACGCTACCAAAATCAAAATATATGCTTACTTTTATAATGTATTATTTTAATTTTCAAAGACTTTGTACAGCTTTTCCACAATTTTATATTTTGTTAAATCAATACAATTTTTTAAGAAAAATCGTTTTCCTTTTTTTCTCGTTTTTCTACTTTCTTGATATACTTTCTCTATGTGCGTGTTTCCTTGTGTGTGTCGTCTTATCCCAGCCATAAAACTTATTATCATTATCGTTATCATTATCAATATGATTTGTTTACCTTTAATCCTTTAAAGTACTTGGATAAGTTTTGTTTATTCTTTTGCTTTTGTCAAAACTTATTTTTCTGAGAAGTTTTTCTTGTAAATACATTTTTAGCAATTATCTAGTTATTTTTTAAAATTTGTTTATATGAACTATTTTCAACTTGCTTATTGTTTTTCCTTGAATTGACTTTATATATTAATGACCGAAAAAAAGCAAAAAATTCAGGTAGGTCAAGAACAGTTGTTAATTTGTTCTCACGGAAAAATTTCCAAACAGCGAAATTATTCTGCTGAATTAATCGATACAATTTACAAAATAGTTTAATTAACAAAATTTATTGGTAAACCACTTTCATAAGTTGTAGCGAGAAAGAAAGAAAACAATTACTAATTATGCCCGTAATCTCGTACCTTCATTATCTAGTGATTAATAGATTATGTGAAAAAATAATGCTTAATAATAGTATGGAGTTTTGCAATATAGGACCTCCTTTCGTTACGGGCTTACACCGCAAGAGGCACAACAAAATACGTTTGAGGAACTTACGAGCCGACTGCACAAATATAATGAAAAAACTGGAGCCAGAATCTAGTTGACACGTCACACAAAATAGAACTGAGGTCGTAGTGATACCATGACTACTTTCATGATTGGTTATTAGCCAAATTTTTATATAGGAATTAATCAGAAATCAGTTAATTCGACATATGTTGTAAGCTTTCGATAACAACGTTGAAGAAGTTTAATTATTTATATTGAAACTAAAAAAGCGAAGAAAAAGTAAAAAAAATATCCCCACCATTTGAAAATCAATAGCAATGTAAACAATATGATTGCACAATATAATCAACTATACAAAATTTATTTTTCATTAAACAATACAATGCAATATTAATACAGCAATATTGATATACATCGTATAGAGTATGGTTTTGTAAAATTACTGCAAAGAAATAAAACGGTTGACTATCTACATGTATAAAAAAAGTATTGCACAATAATGTGATTTACTAATATTCAAATATAACAAAATGTGTTCAAGCGTGCTTTTTAAAATATTATACTACACAATTATTGGTCGATATAATTGCGAAATATAATTTTTTAATAACACTTATGATATAAATATTTGATATTATCGCCCAATTTCCCTATAAAGTATTTGTGGAAATTCCAATTGTTCAAAATTATTCAGCAACATCATTGACTCTCATACCTGCCCAATATTGTACGGTTTTACATTCGCATTGGGCAGTACTATTTACTATTCAGTAATATTATAGTTCTATAATATTGTACAATAGTACTGCTATTACAAAATTATCTGCTATTTGGCAATGTTATTATCCAATATCGTTGGCGAATTTTGTGATCCAATATTATTGTACAACATTATTGTGCAATATTGTTGGATAATACTAGTGACCAATATAACTTCACAATTTTAATCCCCTTGTTAAAATTTTTTTTCAATATATTATGGATTCAATATTATTGTGCAATATTATTGCCCAGTATTTTTCTTCAATTTATTTATTATGTAATACTATTGGCCAGTGTTATTACTTGGCAATTACATTGCTCCATATATTCTAATGCAAATATTTAGACGATGGCTTGTACAGCATTACAATTTCATTCATTGGTATCATTGTGCAATATCTTTTATGGAGGAGATAGTCAACAATTTTAATCCAATGCGTTTCTTACAATCGAATTTTAGTTAAGAGCGAGGCCTCGATGTGTGGGGCTTAGCGGAACGACGCAATTTTAAGAAGAAGGGCTTGTTGAGGCTTTCATGAAGATATTTTACACAATACTATGAAATTTTGTGGCAAAATTTTTAAATTTTTCAGTACATGTTTCCCACTGATTTATATTGCAAATCTATAACAAAAAAAAACACAGAGACAAGTTTTTAAAAAAATAACGTAACCCTCTTTATTCGGCACTTTTCACTTTCATCCTTCAGATTATTTTCCAGTTGCGAATTGCACTCTAGAAATAATTGCAGTAATCGAAATAACATCAATTTTGACAGACCCAGTCATAATCAGTCTTTTTCCCTAAAAGTATTTCACATCACACTGCAAGTAGTTTCTTAAAATTTACTTTAAAATAAAAAACCATCATCACCTTAACTCAAGTAGTGTAAAATAAGGCCAGATCGTAAAGAAAACTACAATGTTTGGCTTTTAAAAATTGCACCGTAAATTTTTTTATTATTAATTACTAATAGTTAGTGCTTCTGATGATGTCCTTTCTTCAACGAACAGGTCATTTTTTTAAAAAGTAACACGTTCCCTTTTTTAACTCAGACGGGTTTAATGTGCTTTTTTGAAGAATGAGAAACAAATTGAATATTGAAATAAAGTTTTATCTATATCCCAAATAACCAGAAATTTTATATTTTACTCCTAAGCCATATTTTTTCTGTCATTGATTTTTCTTCTAATTTTCATCATGGAAAACACATTAATTAGCATTTAATGCTGTTTTAATTTAGGCTTCTAAGTTTTCCATTATTTATCTGCATTTCAAAGGCAAAAGGCAAAACTAGAAGCTTCATTTTACGATTGACAACAGTTTAAAGAATGAAAAATTATTCTCCAATAATGTTTGTCGTCGCGGAAAATATGAATAAAGTCAATAGTTATTATTTTGGCAACTTATTATTCTCCCAATATTTCCATCAGTTTTTTCTAATGCCAACACTTCCTATAACGCCTACGAATATTGTAAATATTTTAATAATTTCTTTAAATATTCTATTGATAATAACGAAACAATTTTAAAATATTTATAAATATTTTTTATTTTTTCTAATTCATTCATTGTAATCAATTCGTACATTTTGCAGTCTCTCACATTTCATTGTTTATCCCTTTATCCGTTGATTCATTCGTTTTTCGTGGTTTTGGCTTAAAACGCAGCATTCCAGATATATTTTAAACGTTAAAAAATTTTTATTTAAAATTAAAAAATTGTAAAAAAAAGAAAACTTATGTAATGAAGTATTTATTTAATTTCCAAAATTTTCTCTACTCATTTTTTATCACGAAAACGCAATAAAAGTACTGTAAAAGTTTAATTTTTAAACTTTTCGATTAATTTTTGATTGTACACACTTTTTATATTTCGCTCTCTCTCTCTCTTTCGCTCTCCATCTCTTTCCCCTTTCCACGATTCCTTCCCTCTTAAAAGCAATTAAAAATAAAATTAAGTAGAATCCATCACGACGACAATCATGCTGTAAATATTTTAATACAATTCTGTTTTTCCTTTTAATAACTTTTGTACATTATTTTTTTTCTTTCGTGAATTTGTTTTGAGATGTTTTATTGTAAATAATAAAAAATTCATTCATTTGTTATTGTTTCTCAGAATGTGTTTGAAGGTATCCGGTTTTTCTTTCTTGTACATTTTTCTTGTATTTGTTTTTTAAAAGAAGAATATATATACACACCATATATGCGACAAATATCGATATCGATAGTGTATGGCAATAATGCTTTAAAATAAAATTACTAATAAAACTTAAATTTTTCTGTAAACGAAATGAATAACGATATCATCCACGGATAGAGACGTACACAAGGAAAAAATGTTGGGATGGGCTGCCCCGCTGACCCCGGTGAACGCTGTAATAACGCTCTTTTCAATAATCGTTTTTCTTTCTCAATTACACTTTTTTCACTAAAATATTTTCTTTAAAAAGATATTTATGAATATAATTACCTTTACTGTTATTGTTATTGTTATTGTTAAAAATATTAACAATATTCTCTATTTAGTCTAAAGCAATAACAATCAGCAATTGTTTTTAATGTAAAAATATACAACAACAACAATTTCTGTTTCTTTTCAATTCGATTTTTGTTTTAAAATTATTTTAGTATTCGTTTTTTAACCATTGTTCAGTTTGATTGTTTGTTTGTATGTTGAGAACTTTTTGTTGTTTAAAAAAAGTTTGAACATATCTGAAATTAGTTGATGTTGTTTATGGTAATGTAAGCTTTTCTCTTTCATTCTCTTCATCTCTTTCATTATAGCAATATCCTCTTCTAGTGATCAGAGAGATAGTAAATGTCTCTTTCACATTTTCTTATTTTCTTTCTTTTTTTCGACCTTTCTCTATTCTCTCTGTTTCTTAGTTATTATTGATTTAAATATTTTATTTTTCCGCTTCAGAAATCGTTCTCTTTCTTATTTTCACTCTTAATAAACCAATGTTTTCTTTGATATTTACCCCTTCTCTCTGCCTACCTGCCTATCTAGTGTTTTTTTCCGCTTCCTCAGGCATGTATTGCTTTTATTTTGTTTTATGAAATTAATGTTCTTACTTGTTTTTTATCCTTCTCTCTCTTTTGCTTTTTCTAATATATTGCTTTACGCTCTCTTTACTTTTTGTTGTCTTCTTCTTTTGACTGTAGCATTATCCCTGTAGTGCTCAACTCTTTCTATCCTCTATTTGCTCAACTTTATTTAGTTATTTGTATGAGTGCGTGTTCGTGTCGCCCTCTTTGTTCTCTCCCTCTCATACTATCCTTTATTTCATCAAATTGCATATGTGTTTCCAGAAGAGTGTGTAGTCAAAGAAAAGTTAACACAGAAGTATTTGTATAATATATACGTATGAGTTTATGTATGTATGCCTGCATATTTATTTCGATGTTTTCTGGATATATTTTGTCATGCAATTTTTGCCTGCTTGTGCATACGCCATATTTTATTTGTATTGTGGGGGAAAATATAAAATTATAAGAAAAATCGTCCCTTTTCTTAATGGAAGTTACATAAAAATTATAAAAAATTATAACAAATACAACCAATATATAAACCTGGAGAGGACCCTGAAATTGTTATTATGTTTTCAATTTTAAAACATTTTTATATATCCTATGACATTTCTTCATAATTTTAATGCAAACAACTTAGAAAGATAATTCTTTTTTTCAATATTTATAACTGATACTATTTTCTATAACCTCGAACGGAAACTTACCATCTTTCAGTTTTTGCTATTTTTTATTTGTTTCTCTAAGCAATTTTCATTTAATCTTTAAAAGTTTTTAGTATGAAATTTTTAAGAACTAATGTGTGTATAAGAAAAATACTTTCAAGTAAATTAAATAGACAAAAAATTTTAAACTTTTTTATAGTTATTTGGTTAAATTAACAGAGTAAGTAATTAAGAAAATATTCTCAATAAATATTTACCAATATTTTAATATTTAAAATTCTAAAATTAAAAGGCGTTGAAATATTCTTTAATTATAATATAATTCCTCAAAAAAATGTGAAAATAATTAATGTAATAACAGAGGTGATGTGCACCGGTGTTACGTAATATGTAAGTAAACTATATAACAATATAAACAAACATAAGTATCCGTTTGCTTGTGTTTTCTTGTTTGCTCCTTGATAATGGAATAATCTGAAATCGAAGAAATTCTTTTAATAAGACTTAAAATATGAGTGTGATGTATACCTACCTCTTTCCAGCAATCAATATAATATCACTATAGAGATCTATAACACACACTATAATTATCTACAACACTATAAATATCACAGATTCGACAAGCCCTGCACCGACTAACCGTGTATCCTTCTCCCATAATTCATTACTTTAACAAAGAAGTATCTATTTTAACGGTTCATGTTCCCTGCGAATGTGTATTGGAGTTTTCACCAACACTTTCTTTTTTTATATGTTTACACCCTCAAAAATTTTTCTTTTAAAAATAATACGATTGTACTATACCCAAACAAAATGAGTTTCCATATAGGTGTTGCAGCTTTCATTTAGCACAAACTGCCTAAAAGTAGACTACAACGATGTAATTGCATTAGCAGCAAACAAAACGTATGCAACGATAATAATGAACAAAACAGGGGCATGTCAGCAACAATAAAATCAAGAAAAAAATAACAAGAACAGTGGCAAGAAAATAACACCAAAAATAACAACAATTACATGAGCTATGAATAACTATTGTGTCATAGAAACGTATTTATCACTGCTGCTCTCTCCACAAGTAATAATTAAAAACACAATTACTGATACATTTCAACATGCACTCACGCAAATGAACCCACACCCGCACTCCATAACACAATCCGTTTTAAAGACTACCCATCAGTTTCCCAAACTCCCACACTTCCCACTTCGTTCGGATACAAATAAATAACCCTGGCATAGGGCAATATGAACAGACATGAAAACATATAATTTTAGACAAATAATTTCCCAACCCACACCTGGACCTGGACCCTAGAAGACCGTGCGCAGGCATGCAGTAATGTTGGACATAATATTCAAAAAAATGCAGCATTGAAGAGCTATTTCCCAGGAGCCTTAAAATTTATTTGTATTCAGAACCTAAACATGATTCATAATTCGGATTCATATTTCCGTATTCAAAATGTTATTTTGCGAGAAGTTTATGTCTACTTTTATATTCTCGTTACGTCCTTTAAGAAGAAATAGTGACAGTTTATTCATCTATTTATTGTGGGATCGTCAGAGAACCTTTTTTCAATTCTCTGAAGTAATCAGAAATAATTTATATTTTCAAATCAGCACGTTTCATTGATGGTGAAGCTTCATGTATGATTCGTTTATGTTTTCTTTCATATATTAACTGCAATTTTCAGAAATAAACTACACATTCAGGGCTTGCGAAAACCATTTCATTTTAATTTTTCCATTTGTATTCAATATAAATAACTTAAACAGTGGTGTGCAGTTGTTTGGCTACTGCTATGTTAGTTCCCCGATTCTCTCTGTATCTCTCTCTTTTCCTCTAGCTTTTCCGCACACTTTATCTCTCCCTCTCCCTCTTTCTTTTTCTATCATTTTGCCTTGAGTGATAAAAGAAAACTTATCGGTTTCAAAGTGGTCTACCACACCAAAAGTGTTTATTTAATGTTTTACAATTGATCAAAAGGAAAACGAATGAAATGAATAACTCTCTAATTTATTAAAAATGGAAAACTTATGTTATGAAACAATACATTTTTAACAATGACAATAAAATTTTAATAAAATAGAATTTTTCCATCAAAGCTTCTGTATGCCGTATTCAACGATTTTAACAATTTAATCAATATATTTTCATAGCTCTAATTTCTATTAATGTTATTGCATTTATTTTAAAGTCCTTTAAATCCAACACGACTATTATTAATTCACTCAAATCATCGTAAGTAGTTTAGTACTGAAGTACTCTCAAGATTATTTTAATCTACGTAATACACGCATGCAAACACCCCCAAATACACTTACATACCGCACATATATAATTACCAACAAATGCCAAACATTATTTTAATTTTAAGCTTCGTGTTATTCGAAGAGAACTAACAAATATTAGATAGTATTGTATAAGCATACATACATATACACATGTATAAGTGCAAACATACAAACATGCACAGTCACACACTCAAATTGAAAACAGCACAACAATACAGAACAAAAGAAACCGTTATGGCTTTCCTGTTTGTTCAGTCAGTTGGTTGTCGGTCAGTTATTCATTAGCATAATGAATGATCCTCATCGTAGAATTGAGTTGTCTGCAGATGATTATGATATGCTTTTATAATTATTATTTTGAAGTTGTTTTTTTTTATTATTTCAACAAAACAAAAAGGATAATTATTTGTATTCTGTTGGAGAGCAAATAATACAAAACAAATCTTCGTGAAGCCAAAATAAAAAATACGTTTAGAAAAAATTAATCATATTTCTTCAAAACCATCCTCTTCGATGCTCGAGGATAACGATGAACGCACATAAGAATTGTTTTAAAGAAAACTAAATCGCTAATATTCTCCTAAAAATGTTTTCCAATTTTATTTAATTTTTTGAAATAATCATCTCAAAACAGGATTAATGACTGCTTTAACAGAGTTCACTAGGATTCTTTTTAATTTATTTTTTGTTCTACGTCTGAGAACAACAACAACAGCAACAACGAAAAATTAAATAAATTTCTGTCATCATCTCTACAATAAAAATGTACAGAATGTTTATCACTGTCACCTCGCAGATTACCCAGTGGTGTTTATTACCCATGGCATCGTTCCTGACGATGCTGTTCTCTCAACGTCCAAACGTCCTCTTCTTTACAAAAACCGCTTGTTTGCAAAACCCAGGATTTTGTAAAATATTTACGACGCCTCAAATTTTGTAAAACTGTTATATAAGCTAATGGTACTAACAGACACCTTTGGTCCATTTTATTTTGTGTGTCTCTCTTATTTTGTCTTAAGTTCATTTCTCCCTCATTTATTATACATATTTGTCCCCCTCTGTTTCTCTTGGATACCATGATACTACTCCGCTTCTCACTTCCTCGACGCCTCCTCTCCTTCTCTCTCTGTCTATCTCTTACCCTATGGCTCTCCTTCTCTGTTTCTCTAAATGATTTTCAGCTGGTTTGACGTGATTTCAAGTTTCCTGTGGCAATGCTTTTACTACTTTTGTATATTAGTACTTTTCGTCTAAAATTTAACGCCTAAAAATTATGTCATCTGTCTCTGCATTCACTGCATTTCCCTTTCTTTTCTTTCTCTCTAAAATAGCACACTGCATTTCCCTTTCTTTTCTTTCTCTCTTCTGGATCTAAAATAGAAATGTGGCTGCTCTGTCTAAGCTTTAGTTTCATTTAAGTGATGAATAGAAAAGGATTACCAAATAAAAAAGCAGGATACGCATTCGATTAATGATCCAAAACGGTTTCCAGGGCAAATCCTCTTCTCTCGTTCTCTCTCTCCCTCTCTATTCTATCTTCCATTTTAGTGCTGATTTCCATTTCGAAGCACATTTTCAAACAAACTCGCACGAAAATGGAGGAACAGACTGTCCCACAGTGGAACGTCCTCATTCACCGAAGCCGTGCCCAGTATTATGGCATGTCATGCTGCATTAATTCAAGCTCCTGGTGCTGCTGGCGTTGTTAATGCGTTTCAAAACCGACCAACCAACACAAAATCTAAGCATAATTTTTATATAACTAACGTAAATGTGCTAAGGATATTTATAGGGCTATGCTTTTCAAAAGGTTGCAGCAATCTTCTTCATTACTGCGAGCACATTTTAAAAGCCTAATGATGCAAAAAATAGGCCGGATCACTACTGTCCATAAAACCTCAGCAGTAACCACAAAAATAACTGTAATGCAACCAAAACCGGATGCGAATAGAAGCATGATACCGAAATAATAACAACAACAAATGAAAGCAAACAAAAGCAGCCTATCCACTTAATCGATTTAACAGAATGGATACTAAGCTCAATGGCTAAGAACGAAATAGCTTGAAGCGATTGGAACGACTTCCTCAGAAACTGTAGGATGCTAATTAACTAAGAAGAGATAATTACAGGGCAATCATGGGTAAATAATTCCCCAAAATCAGATAGAATGGTTGCGTTCACCTTAACTACTTCACCTCAAATAAGTCCGCTGTCTCAAATCGGTTTAGAAGAGCTAATTGTAAAATTTCGTGTCCGCCATAGCGTACGTTAAACATACGTCTATTAGTACTGAGATGGAACCACAATGGCAAAAGAAATACCAACATTAAATAACAAGTAACTACGTCTGAATGTGAAAATATAATACGCAAACATAAAATTCAGTCCACATAAATATTCACATGTATTCGTCAACAGCAGTTTTTTGATAGAAATTCGTACTTCTTTGGAGCAGATTTCTTGCAGTAGGTTAAGATAAATTCATGGTTTATACCTTCCACTATTAAATTTTAGTTAATCGCTTGTTATCTTAATCTGGAGCTTGGACAACAACAAACAGAAGATAAAAGAAAATAGATCCAGTACAAGCAATTTTGCATGTTTATGTCATGAAGGACTATGATGATGAATATGAACATAGATGACGATAACAGCGATTATGACAGAAATTCGCGGATCACAAGGTGTCCAATAGTGTGTTCTTCTCACTGAAAGTATGTCACAAAAACAAGTGGATTCGGGGCAGACGAAGTTTATTGTTTTCTATTTTCTCCATGCAGTTCTTAACAATAGCTTCTCCTTTTTTCTTTCTAAACCTACATTTTGTTCGTTTTATTAACCTTCGTTCGGTGACATTAGTTTTCTGGTTTGTATTACAAGATTGAACAAACCTCTTTACTAGTTAGTTTGCATACAATTTCCACTGAACCATACTGTTTCTCAAGCTTTCATTTTCTACCGCATAGTTTTTCACTCTCCCTAAACTTCCATGCATACCCACAACCCTTCCCTTTTCATTATGAATGGTTGCTCTTTTGCTAATGGAAATATTTTAATATTGTGGCTTTTTCGCTTGGCTAGTTCTTGCCTTCGTAATTATAAACAAAAAATATATATTTACGGCTCACATGGATAATGTGCAATGAACAGATTTTAGCTGGCAGCTCTATTCAATATGTCACACATTTTCAAAATGGCATTAAGCTGTCTGAATATAAAACTAGTCTTATTATTTAACAATCTTAACAATAAGTTTCATATCCATGCAAGTAACAGTAGTATTAGTAGTAACTATAGTAGTGGTAGTAGTAGTAGATCAATTTTTCTTGAGACCACAATCATGACAATCTATTATTGGGAACCAGAGACATAAGAGGTTTAATAAGTGTACCTTGAGTTCCTAATATATTATAAATAATTAACAAATTAATGAAATACGTTATGAGATAAAGGTTAATACATAAGAATTCAATGCAAATTAAACGATTTCTAGAGCTAGATGTTCATTTTTGTCATTTATTTGAAATATATGAATCCAAAGTGCTAAGCAAACCTGCAAGCAGATCCGCGGTAGTGCAATCTCGTCAAATTTTCCTTGTGTTTTGATCACGAACGAATCTACAGTCATTGTTTTCTTTTTCTTATGCTTCTTCGAAAGGAGCACCAAGTCGAAGCAGACTACATTCAATAATATGCTCGCAACAATAAATGGCTTTATGAACTGTTGGCGGTATATTCCTTTAGTGATCAATCATCTTTATAATTACTTTAAATCGCCTAATTAATTAAATATCCACTCCTTCAAAAGATGCTTCCGTCTCAGGTTCTAAGAAAAATCTCCTAATGGTATTTTCATCATTCGTATTTCCTTTTCCTTGTTTACATTACAAAGGTGTGAAATGTCTTTTGGAATCTCTTGGAGCAAAGAATTCCCGGACTTATTTACGACGCAAATTATCAAAATCAGCAACAATTTTACAATAACTGTTACATAATAATCGTTGAAATGTGAACACTAATATTCCGAAAAGTTTAAAAAGCGTCTGCATTTTTAGATCAAAATAAAAACTCAGCTTTATTTCATAGTTTTTAATGAAATATAGCTTTTAGTTTATGACTTGTTAAATTCTCAGATTTCTATCTACATATGACCCATTTTTAAATCGATAAGAGTAAATCGGCCGCTGGGCGCTAAATCAACACATGCACCACGGTACAACGTATTCAATTCATTTACAGCCAAATTTAATAAAACGTTTAATCAAATTGTTCCCATTTAAGAATTAAAAAGTAAAATAAAAAAAATTAAAAATAAAATTAAAAAATAATTAAATTGAAATAATCAAAAACGACAGGATCCGCAAAATATGTGCGAAAAAATTGTACATATACCACGCTATCATCATCGTTATTATCATCTTCATTATCAGCTCACTTGCTACGCTTTGCCAAATTTAAATCAAATTAAGACCCACACACACATTCCACGTGTTGTCACATGCGCGTTCATCCATGCTTTGCGTTCAATTGACCACGAGTTCAAGTCTTTACATTTCTAATGAATACGATATATCAAGGTTTTATCATAAACTATACGGTGACTTTTTCAGAAACAGCATTACTATGATAAGACGTACGCATGTGTCCATTTTCATCATATATTTCCTAATAAATTTTCAGCTGGGAGATAAACTGTAAAATGTAGTTTTCTCTTTGTCATTTGATATGACAAAATAATTTCTAAATATACAGTAGATAATTCGGTATTCACACAATACTGAAATTGGTACAACTTGTTGAAGAAAAAATAAATTGACACCACTTGTTGAAAGAGAAAAAATAATGGCATTGCCAAAATTACACCGGCTGTTTTAACCGGTTTATTGGCAAATGCTTAGAAAACATTGAACAGATGCAATAGGGGCGAGAATTTATGGTAGGCGGGATAAGGATGAAGTATTTAAAAAGGTATCATTCATCGACGTGATTGCAAACTAATGAAGTAAAGTTTAATTTTACCAAAAATCATTACGCGATATTAGTTGCAATCCGCGGGTAAGTGAGAAAGCAATCGCCTTTCATGAAATGGGGGGGAGGGCGAAAAATATATGGAATGCTCATTTATTTACAGCGTGAATTTCCTCTACTGATTAACAGATAGATAAAACTGTATATATGCATACACATATAGGGAAAACGTACACGCACACACGCGCGCACATTTAATCCAATTTGAACAAATCAAAATCGAGTGGTGTAGAAAATTTATTGCACGAGAATTTTAATTAAAATTGAAGGCAATATCTCCTTTTTATTTTATATTTTCATTAAGCAAAACGAATATAGAGACCAACTAGAAATTGTACGGATGTGAAAATTTAAAATTGAATTAAAACATAAATTAAATAGGAATGGAATTGAGTGGAATGGAATGGAATTTTTCGTATGCAATTAGTGAATACTGTATGCAATTCGTAACATTAGCAATAAAAACATTCCGGTGACACACAACGAAACATTATACGTACACGCATAAAACACACGCGCGCAAACATATACGACGACGTAAACTACCAACCAAACCCAATCAATATTAACCCAAAACACATTGGTAATCATTAACATAATTACGCTGTATACTGCTTCCTTTTGTATACAAGTAATTCATCATCAGAAGGTTTCAACAGAAATTTGAATAATGCAACAACAATAACAACAACACAAAATGCAAACGTACAAACCAGTCAACAATAATCATAATAACAATAATATGAAGGGAAAGAAGAGGCAGAAGAACAATAATAATATCAGAACGAACAACAAAAACCTATCAACAATTGGAACAACAAAAATCAGCACTCCACAAAAACGCAATCAGCTGCAAAAGAATATTGATTTAAATCATTAAATTTATATATAATTTTATTATAATGTATTCGAAAATGAAGAATAAGAAAAAAAATTGAGACGGAGGTTTTATAGTGCGCAAGGAAGAAAAGGATAAAAGGATAATTTTTTTATGATTGTGATACGATGACATGTTTTACGGTCGATTTCATTTATAGAACGTGCGCATATACGATTGCGTACGTGTGTGTGCACATTTGTGGGTGTGGGTTTGCGGTAAATGTATGTAGGAAAAGCCAACAATGAAGAATAAATTTCGCAGTCTCGTGCTGTTGTTATTGTTCCTCTTGTTGTTGTCGTTCTTCTTACCATTCATTCAATTCATTTCTCCCCTCTCTGTCATTCCTTTTATGGTTGTTTGTTAATTTTCCCTCATTCTGCATACAAAGACTGCAGAGGTAAGACACTGAGTAACGAACTGACTCTGGCTGTCTGCCTGAGGATGCTCGTAATTAAAAAACCGTAAAAATACAAATGAATAAAATTATTTTTTAATGCAGAGACAGGGACAAAAATATTGCGCATACGATGGTGATGATAATTATTTACCTATACATATCCGTACAAGTGCGTTCGTGTGTCTCTCTTGGTATAGGTGCATGCGGTATGTGGTTGCATCCGCTGCCGTTTTCAGGAGATTGAATTCCTTTCCCTCCCACTCTCCTACAAAAAATAGTATTAAAAACCATCACCGAAAAAGGTATAAAATATACATTCCATACAAAACTGTAAATCATTTTAATTAAACCGCCAAACAGCAACTGAACCGACTGAAACGACATGAACCAACACTGGCAAAACCACGTTGCCACCACTCAAAACACGCACACAAATATAATTAAATTCACAATTCGAGCTCCGCAGGAAGCTTTAGAGTTTTTTAATTGATATTGTATTTATTTAGGCGATGATTTCAATAGCATAATGAAAATATCATTAAATCGAAACGGTTTTCTTTAATTTTCCCAATTCGTGTTTCTAATTAGATATCGCGTCACACCTGCAAATGATTTATTAAGGTTCCTTAGCCGCCTTCAACACCACAGAAACTTACTATCATTTTATCATATCGTCAGTGTGATCACGATAATGTTTCCTATGAATTACTGCTATTAGTGATAATTCTATCACTATTATTTATTATGTACTATTACATATTAGCTTTGATTATTACACTGTAAAGGGAGGCGTATAAAAATCCTCTGTAGACTTGGCAAATAAAAAATGTCACGCAGTATAAATAAACACTCGTTTTATACTACGAGAACTGTTACTTTGTTCAGTAAAATAATATTTTTTATCTAAAAAACTTAAACTAAGCATAAAACTTTATATTGTTAGTAGAATTAAATTGATTAGTGGAATTGTTTAGTAAAAAAGCCATTATTGCATTTGAATGAAACTAAATTGCACTACTGCATCCTTTCAATTCTCACGAATCTTGTATAGTTTGGGAGTATTTTCAAACCAGCATATGTTTGGGAACAGAATGAAGGATTGAAACTTCAGCCTCGCCGAAATATCTCGTAGACAACCATCAAAAATTTGATAACAGACCTAGATAGGCACACGACAATCATTAATAGGTTAACTCAGGAAATTATTCTAAATGCAAACTAATTAAAGTACCGCAGACGTTTAGCAAAGAAATACGTCCTTGGCCCTCCGGGATTAGAGAGTAATCCGTCGAGTAAAGAGTCGATAGTAGAGAGTCCGTCGCTTTATCTCTTTTCTGAAGCTTAAAATATCTCCCACAAATATGACCTGTCTTCCCCTCTTTTCTAAAATGAAATAGTCTAAAATGATAGGGGTCTATCTGACTCGACTCCTTGAATATGAAAATCCACATCGAATCCCAAAAGAAGTTAAGTGAAAGTAATATTCCGTTATATTCTCAACAGCGTCATCATTATCTAAGGCTACTCCAGTTTACACTCATCTGATCGTCATTAAAAATCTTAGCGCAGACCATTCTTATTCTCACTATCATTGTTGCCGCATTTGTTGTCGTACCCTCTATCATCATCGACATCAGCTTCTTCTTCAATATACTTTCTCCTTTCACTGCTTAATTTCTTTTTAAAATTGTTTTATTTTTTCACAACCTTTTATCATGATGCTTTTGTTGCTCCTACGCTGTTGCCACTTGTTCTACTTCTTATTTTGTTTTATTATTTACAGCATTTGTGTATTGTGTTGTTGTTTTTTTTATATTGTCATCGTTGCTTGAACGCCCGCGAAACGAGTTATTAATTAAAAAACAATTTTTTTACTATTGACCGTTGGCTCGTTTAGTCGTTGTTTCAGCCGGCTTTATTTTTGAATCGCAAGCATGATTTCGGCCAACATTTATTTACATGTCTGTATGCATCGTGCATGCGTGCATGCTTTTGCATGTATTTGAGCAGGTGAATGTATTCAATACGCGATTACAGAAACGCTGGTGAGGCAGTGATGATAGTGATAACGATGATGATGATGGTATTGGTGATAACGATGGCAGTGATGGGAATGGTAGCAGTGTTGGTATTTATGGTAGTTGTGTGACGATGATGATGGTTTTGGTATTGTTTGTATTGTAAAATTTTAAATTCATTCGTTGTTTCAATTGTTATTTCGTTATTGTGGTTGTTTTCGTTTTACGGTTTTATTATGCAGCCGCAGAACATTTCCGTAATTCACTTGAATTAAGTTCATTTCAGTTTATCTGAGGGAAGCCGATCTACTTCGCCACCCCCTGCCACTGGCAATACCATCCACTGTAACCTGCGTAACTTACATAAGTACGCCATGTAAATAAAGTAATTAAGCTCGTGTATGCAAGCACACAAAATCAGAGCAAGAGAAGTAAAGGAAAAAATATTTTTCATGCAATAAAAAACCAAAAAATCTTTATTTCGTTAAATTGCCTGGCAACACTGAAAGCAATGTGATTTTTATTTCATTACTAGTTGTTGTTGTTGTGGTTATTGTTGCCTCGTTAGGACGGTGAAAACTGTATGATTAATAAGAATTCTTTCTTTTTCTCATTCCATATCATACAAAGAACACTGACGTAGCGATTTCTCATTATCAGTCATTCATTTTCAGCAGTTTCCTCTTTCCAGTAGTCCATACTTTACATTGCTTCTCCCACAAGTCGTTCGTTGCGACTTCAAACAACGTTTAATTTATAAATAAAAATATTTTATTCGAGATTATTTAAATTAATAAAAAGAATGCATTTCAATAATTTGGCATTTAATACTTACGTAACTCCATATATTCAGTTTATGCACTCATTTACTATGGGCACGATAAATAATTATAACTTTCTGCACTGTATCCTAGATTATTGCGAAATACTTGTCTATCGGTTTTTAAACATAAAGTAAGAACATTTTTTAAGAAGGAGACAAATCAACTATTTTATGGAATTGAATGCAATTTATTTCTGTTATTTTTAAAAATGTAACATTGGATATGCTTTAAAGTACATATTTCTTATTTCAACCTTTTTCAAATTTCAAAATTTTCCCACGAACCAAAGTCTGTCTACATAAAAACTGTTCTCCACAAAATTTCCTCTATACGAAAAATGCATTGCTTGAAATTGTACTAAATGAAAGATTTATTAAAATCTTTTTAAGTATTTGCTTTCATGCGTTAGCGCTTATCTTGCAATATTCGCCATTGTATTAACTATTTTTACTTTTAACTCTCAATTTTTCAGTTTTTTAATCACACAGTTTTGACAGCATTACTTACTCTTTTCACAGGTACCTTTTTGATAGTTTTTTTTACGACTTTCGTGTTTAACTTACAGTTTTAGCTGGTTTTGATTCCATAAGCTTTTGGGTACCTTACAATTTTGATATTTGTTATCTACTTTACTTTAGCTTATAATATTAATAGCTATTAGCTTCTAACTGCAGAAATACTTTGATGCTTTTATAGCTAATATTTACTATTTCGCGACTTCAACTTTTAAGCTTACTTTGTCGCTAATTTTATAGACAACTCTCAAGTTTTTTAGTTACCATTACTATTTTACCATTAAACTGTTGCCTGCTAGCTATTTATTATTGCTTTTGCAGATACTTTTACCACTCTTTTAGTGTTTGTTGACAGTTATTTTTTACTATTTCTGTAGTTAATTTACAATTTTAATGGTTTTTTACTATTTTCTTCGTTAGTTTAGAAGAGCACAATTCCGGCAATTGAATTATTTTACTACTACTACTAAATATTTACTATTCTACCACTACTATTACTACTACTACTTATTCTCCCTTCATGACCAACAATCATACTTTCTTGTATGCATTGCTTATATGTCTGTTCCTGCCTTATTTCCTCTCACTGACCACTTCGTCCTCTTTCTAATAATTCGTTAAAAGCATAGCATATGAATATTTTATCTGAATTTCGTTTTTACGGTTTATTTTGTCCGGCAAAGAAAAATTAAGCAGAAATTGTTGTTTTTGTAATTGATAAGAAAATCAGACGAATAGATATGTCTAATGAGAAGAGTAAAATTGCTCAAGGTTTTAAAATTGCAGTTTGTTTTCACTTTGAAGAAACCATCTGAAAAAAGATAAACGATATTGAATTACCTTTTCAGATGATTCCTGTTCTGAAAATCGCTATACAATTTTTCCATTTCTTTCTACTCATTGAAACAAAATGCATTAATCTATTATATTCTCTTCCCATTTTATTTTCCACTTCGTCGCTTATCGACGAACGATTCTGTTCTTTTTTCTACCTTCAAAAAATGTATGTCCCTCAGACTTTTGCAAGGGACGTGAAACTCTACAAAATCTCTGTGATCAGATACCTGGTGATGCTTTACTATACTCACTATTTCGAGAGAACGCCGAACCAGTCAAGTGTCCATTAAAAGGTAAAAATAAATGATCGATATGTAAGAAATGTACCCACTCAAAAATATATTTAAACTTAAAAAAATCAAATGTTATTGCTGACAATTTTGTGATTGTTTGTTCCATTTTTCAAGGACCCTTTATTTTTACCTACAATCGCGGCCATGGCGAATGCAGGAGTCCGGTTTCAAATATCGATAGCTGCACGGAAGACAGTCGACTGTTGTTGAGCTTTCAGGCTTGCCACGATGTGCAGGGTACAGAAAGTACAGGTAAATAATATAAGAAATTTTACATAAATCATAAACTTAAAATTTATATCATAAACCGTGAACTTTTCAAATCATACCCTATCATTTTCTCCAAACGCAAAACAAATGAATATTTGTATCTCGGTTCAAAAAGTTTTAAGAAGCTTTAGATAATTAGCTCGTTTGTAAAAATCGCCAAGAAAAACGTTTTGATGAATATTTAAAACCCGACGTTATGCAATAATTTAAAACTAATTGTTATTAATCCATTTCATTCAACAGTGGAAGAACTGACTTGTCTGGCAACCTGGAAGGATGGCAATTCGCGGTATTTGGTTGGTCTAGTTTCTCACCATCATGCCATTTCCAATGAGGAGCGTTACCGTTGCTTTGTTTATGAAAAAATCTCTTCACTAATGGGTAACTATCTCTGCCTCTTTGCCGCTGCCTAAATATAAAATCTCATTTAATCCTTTTGTAATTTATTTTATCTGTAATAAATCCTTCCTGAAGGATTATATCGTAATAAATCCTTTCTGAATAATTACCTTTTTGTTTTTTCAAAAATTATCAGGTGGTCCGAGTATTACCAGTTCGAAAGATGCTGAATACAAACTGGCTCAATCCGGTGATGCTACATGCAATGGGTTGGACAGTGCTGAGGTAAATCATTTTAATTATATTGCTAACATCATTATGAAGTATGACAAAAGGATCTTTAGAGATTATTCTATTGTGATCCATTACCTTATTTGCTTTCTTCGGCACGCTCCAGAAAACTCGGTCATTCTCATTTATAATTTTGGAGGAGAATGGAATGAATGAATGAATGTTTGAATTAATAGATCATCATCTTTCCCTGATTGAATGTAAAGAGCTCTTTCCTTAATAGCTATAGAATATAATAGAAATATCGTGTACTGATCGCATCAAATGATAACATCTTTTGTTCCTACGAATTTCCCCCCATCTTTTGAATTTTCAGTTCTTATTACGCTAGGTAATTACGCTAATTCAATTCCAGTTACGCTCTTCTGCTCTCATTCTAGTGTTTAATGCTATTGTAAATTTTTCAATTGTACAAAAAATCAACGATATGAAAAAGTCCAAGACATTGCTTCGTTATTTTTCCTTTGGCAAATTTGTTTCAAAATATTTTTCATAAAATTTAATTTTCTATTTTCCCTTTTTATGGACTTTTATTGGAATTAAACAAAAACTGTGTTAAAGAAATTAACAAAAATAAATTGAATAAACCAATTCTCGAACTAGTCATTCGTAAAAACAAATATTGAAATTTTACGGTTAAATTTTGATGATTTGTTCAAATCTTGCTGCAGAAGGACATTTTGCTTGAGCCACTACAAAGCCAAAAAAAAGCAAAGAGTAAACAGAGAAAATACACCAAAAAGAGGCACAAGGTTAAACTGCAAACCTATTTTCTTCCCCCCCCCTCCACTCATTTTGTAGTTCTACTAACTTCATTCCTCGTTGAAATCGTTGCAACTACAACATCATCCAGCTTCAGGCAAACTAAGAACGAAATGTCATTTATCATTGCTTCTTGTAAAGGAAGCAGAAGAAATAAAGTTCAGCTTTAGCTTGGTTTCATTTCCTTCAGCCTTTTCTTCCGCTTTATTCCATGGCCCCAGCCTTTTCCATCCCTTTGCGTGCATTCTGCACAAACTTTTGTCAAACTCTGACGCTCGAAGGACATCCGTAGGAAAATGGTGTAGTCACTTTACTCCACTTCACCATAATTACAATCCACCAAATACCTTTTTTATCTTACCTACGTATGTATTACTTTCCTCTATTTTTCTCTCTCTCTCTTCCTCTTCCTCTAGCCACCCTACTGTAGCTTGACTATCGCTACGACCAATTTCTTTGCTTGTTTTGGCTAATTAAAGTTTTTCTTCGGCATTTTTTCAAATTTTTTTCACTTTTCGTACATTTTCACTTTGCACAATTTTGTAGAACGTTCACCAGATCTGCCGCAATGCAACTTCAACGTTTTTTTTATATAAATTTAGTAATGGTGGCAGCATGCAAAACCAAATACAGTACCTTGTCGACAAGTATTTTATTTTTTAATTTCCTTCTCTTAAGTAAAACAGAATTGAGAACAGAAATAAATTGAATAGAAAAAAAATTTCGTTTCGTTCAAATGGATGAAAATTGAACAAACCCCAAACAAAAGAGTAGGAAAAGAAAAACTAAGCGGGTGGGGGCGGGGGTGGGGTAAATTGTATAAACTGCAGCATGCAGAAAATTTCTAATGAAATGTTTTTCTTTGGCAAACGAAGCCCGAAACTCCTGGCCTTTTTTACAGCTCTTTTACTTATTTTTCGTTAGTAAAATCTGTCTGCTTTCTTTTCCCATACGTTGCTCTCTCTCGCCGTCTAGTCCTCCCCCTGGCATACTCTGTTCACCTTTTCCCTGTTTCTCCCTTTCTTCTTCTCCTCCAATCATGTCCACTATCTCCCACAATTTTGTTAAGGAAATCAACTGAAAGGAGTATCTCAACATTAAAAAAAGTTAGATTTGATATTTAAAAGTTTTTGCATTTTCCATTTGACCAAAAAAGTTGAAGATAAAATGTTCTCCTATCCCTCCATCTACCGTCTGACAAATGAACGTTACAATACAAAAGTCTTTTATAGTAATTTCATATTATAAAGAAGCAGACCAAGAGCTGCGACCGAAGAAAACTCGGAGAATTCTAAATTCTCTTCTGCTGAGTAGTAGCTTTAGCTGTGGGGGCCCTTCAACAAAAACCTGCAAGCGTAATCAAAGGTTAAATGTTTTTAATTGGATTTTCTCACTGGCAAACTCCGGCAGCCAAAAGTATTAGCAGTTGAGCAAACAAAAAAGGCAGTGAATGCTATAGAAAATCCATTGAATACGTGAGGGAGTATTGCTAAAGGAGAGCGGAAGTAGGAAGGAAATTGAGTGAAAAAATAAGGTCGGAGGTTTTTTTAGTAAAACGATCACGGTTTAGAAATGTTAGCCCAAAGCAAGATGTTCGGACTAACATTATAATAGCTCGTTAATATATAACAATTAGTTAAATTTAAATTAAACTCTTTCACAAAAATTTTTCTTTAAACTTAATCCCAAACCGTACGATTTTTACCTCAGAAATTATTTCTTAAATTATCTAACGATTTGATTTTTTAGTTTCAGTTCAGCTCTTTCACGATCTTGTGAAAAAGGTTAATAAATCATAAGCAACTACATTCATATCATGAATCGTAAACAACTCGCTGAGAGGTTACGAATACCGTGTACAGATTTTTGTGAATATTTACTCCATTTCTTTCAATTTCCAAACCATAGATTAAAAATATTCTGTTGAAATTTATTTAGGATTAAAAAATAAAAAGGTTGGACTTTCTACGTGTTTGTTACAAACATAAATATTTTAATGAATTGAACTTAGCATATTTTAATACATAATTTTTTATATTTGAAAATTCAGCTCGTCTGCCAAATTCAATCAGGTAATTAAATAATAAAACTCAGTGGCTTAGAAATAAGTTTAACGATTGAAAATTGATTGAAAAATTATGCAAAAGACGTTCCAAAAGAATTGTGCCCGATCTCTGAAAAATTCAGTCAAGCGTTTGCAAAATTAAATCCAACGTTAAAAGTTCAACAATGTAATTCACAAAATCAAATGATTATTTGATTAGTTTGCCACGATGCCACAGAATAATTTAACCCAGTGGTTAAAAATTTTAATTTCGATAATATAAAAAATTTAATTTGGCTGATGAAACTTTCAACAATTTCTGCAACTATTATTTTAACTCCTATTTTTTCAACTATTTTTGGCAGCAAATTATTAACAATTCTTGATTTGGATTGACTAAAAGAAAATTGGTTTCATTTAATTTTAGTGATTCCTGTGATGCGATTCATCGACAAAATTCTAATGTGTTTCTTATTCTGGTTAACTCGTTAAGCTTTTTATTTCCTCCTACCTTTTCACTTTTCGCTTTCTTTTGGTTCCATGAATTCCTTTCTAAGCTTGCTCGTACATCAAAGAATATTTCCCTTTTGGAGCCGGAAACGAAGTATATCTTTTAATATGTATACGTCCGTCGTTTGGTCCCAATGCGTACAACATACGTCCGTGCATACGTGTGTGTTTCACTCGTTTGTTTCGGTGCTGTAGCTTTTTGTAAGTTTAATTAAGCACAACTCGTTTCATTTGAAACTTGTTTAAATTCATCGCTTTTCTATTTTTATCTCTTTCTCTGTTTGACTAAAATTTGTTGTGTTTCTTCTATTCTTTTGTTTTCTTTGTTCGAACTTTTTAATTTTCCTTAATTTCTCAGTTCTTTTAAATTGTATCAAACATGTTTTACCCTTTTTCATCAATACGCGTTAATTTCGAATTCTTTTCTGTTTCGTTTGTATGCTTTTTAATATTGCTTTTACGGTATTTTGTCAAGTTTCTGAATTTCTTTACTCTGTCTTAACCCTTTCCAAACTCCTTTTCTCCTTTTGATTCCTTTTACCATTTCGTTATAACTTCAAAGCTTGTCAACGTGATCGCTCTTCCTCTTTGTCTTAATTCTCTTTTTCCTTCTCTTATTCTTCTTATGAATTATTCTTTTACAATGTTAACTCGCGTGGTTGATTTTCTTTTATTTCATTTCTATTTTTTTCATCAGCAGTTTTCTCACGGAATACTTGCCAATAACTTCAAAGGGCTTTTGTCCTTCGCGTTGTATTGGTTTAAAATGGCTTCACTACAATGTTTAACAATGTTCTGCTTTCCCATATTTTTCTCCTTTTCATCTTCATTTACAGAATTTTGTTACTTTTTGGACTTTGTCAGAGTTGCTTTTGCTATTGTCGGTGTTCTCGTTGTTGTTGTTGTTGGTTTTATGTATTCTTGTACAACTTCAGACAGCTTATGTGAGTTTGTATTGAATGACTACAAATACCCGTCACTCGATGTCAGTGTCAATGGAAACCTCTTTGTTTTTTGGTGTTGTTACCGTTGTTACTGCGCTTCTGTGTTTTTATTGCTTAGATTTTCTGTGGACTTTTCAATTTCTTCAATAGCGAAAATAACAAAATTGCAATATTGACAACTAAATTGACAAATCTTCCAAACTCTTGTATGAACGATTGCAAAACTTTATGATTTGAGACTGCAATAAAGCTAGTATTGTTTAGAGCATCAAATATCAACAATTTAGAATTCTTAAACATTTTATTTTAACAAGATCAACTTGTTTTTAGTTTGATAGAAAAGCATTTAAAGGTATAAAGAATACAAAAACAGCTACTCCCCACTTTCTTTCCCAGAATTTACTTGGTCGTAATTTGAAATTAAAACTTCAGAAGTACGAATCAGCTGCTCTGTTATTGATAACCTTCCAAACCCGTCTCCCCCTCCAGCGTTGGCGGAAGGGACCCGTGCCTTCGCTCTACCAATGGCTCTGCAACAAAGATCCTTTTTATATTCTTGACAATTTATATTTTCCATTTTTATTTTCTATCAAAATAATGGAATTATCTTCAGATCTTAACGACAACATTTTATATCTCTTATAGGTATAATTCGTTTGAATTTTCTGTTATTGTTGTTGCGATAAAATTTTCTTTAATCGATTTTTTCTTGTTTCCTTCTTCCTTTCAGGTCGGTTCCCGCATCATGTCATTACGTAAACCACCGCCAGCAGAACGTTGTGATTTCCCTGCCTGGTTTAAGGGCCCTCGCCATTGGCATGCTTTGATGGGCAACGCTGTATACAATTATCATTCCAAGTAAGAACGAATAAATAGTTTTCATAAATAGAAAATAGACTAGTGTGATTGGCACGTCTTCGCCTTGGGTATTTATTTTTTATTTAAATGCTAATTTTTTTCACTTTGTGTTCGGTAAATAAAGAAGATGATAACGACAATGATAATGGCAATAAAGATAAAAATACCATTATTCGATATTTGAATGGCGTACATATAAAGTCGTAAAATACAAAATGTCTTAATTTCAAATAGTATTCATTGATCTAATGCTCATTTATTTCTTTGGAGAATTGATTGTTAATTATTTTTATGTGAATTGAATTTTAAACGCCATTAAAAAAATTAAATTGCGATATAGTCGTTGTGGAGTTATTGTCGTACATCAAGAACATCAAGAAGAATGTACGCACCATGCATTTCATACAATTTAAAACTCAGAGCCTACTTCTAGGCACACTTTTAAAATTGTTAAGTACCATAAAAAATTAAATTAAATGGAATTTTTTAGTCTTTTTTTATCCAATATAATGTCATAAGTCAGATTAAGTATGAATATAATTGAAATTCATATGAGTATAATTAAGATTAGACATGAGTATATGAGTACAATTAAGACTACAATGCACTGTCTATACCACATACTTATAACTACAGTACCAATCTTAAGCAAAAGGAAAATAGACTTCAAACCAAAGTAAAAGTAAGGCAGTTTACAATAAGTTACAGCAGTTAGAAGTCTTATAGTGGAATGACTACACTGAATACTAACTTATAAACTAAATTTAAACTAAAACGAAGAAAGATGAGAAAAAGAGAAAAAATGAGGTAAAACAGCGATCATAACCATAAAGAAACTAATCCCTATCAAGGCCAGACACTGATTTCTAAAAAAACTGTGATGTAAAGAACCAACAGCATCGAAAATTGGATGCACTTCATTTTGAAAACCGATAAAAGACAGGTAGCATGTGTTTGATCAATTTCAGTTTCTATTCGAGAAGAGGTTCGTCCAGCATAGCAATTTTATTATATTATTTTATTATATTTTAAGGAAAATTACTCACGTAGCAACGTCTTCAGCATTGTTTCCAACACAGTCTCGCCTAAACAAAAGTAATTTTGCAGGATTAAATTTTAGTCTGAAAATCTTTACAGCCACAGAAACCCTGTAATCCGAACCAGCTGTAGTGAAATAGACATTTCATGAAAATCAGCAGTCCTAGCATTAATATCAAATACGTGAATAAAAATCGTGTCTTTTTGAGATTTGCGAATTAGCATAGCTGTGAGCCTAAAAATATGCTATAATGTTTGAATACACGCGCATAATTTGAAGTTCGTATTTAAATTTGATTCGGTGATATCTTTAGGAATTTATTTTTCAAATATTCTCGACAGATATTTTTTTACATGATTTCATCATGAACAAACTTTTTCCCAACAGTTAACAAACACCACCGTCATTGTATACTTGTTTCAATTTATTGTTCTTAATTTTTAGATTTTTATTTTTACTTAAAAAAGCTGATTATCGTGTTACGATAATGTATGCTAAGAATAATGTTTTACGTGTTACGAATAATGTATGTAAGGATTATCCATGAAGAGAGAAAGTATGCTTAAGTAAATGCTGCTTGAGCTGAATGATTAAACATGAAGCATTAGTATGGGGAGCAGTAGCAGCGTCAACTTCATTGAAAAGACTGGGTCATTATGTCACGGGAAAAACGTTTACGAGTAGGCTTTTGAAAGAAATGGTTCGTAAGACGCATATGTCGCGAGACGTGTCATCCTTTAGTGACATTTATTCTCATTGTTTGTTCGGTGGCACACATACATGCCAATGCACGTAATATTCTTTTCAAGAATCAGTCGTAAAAATAATTTAAGTCTTGCCGATTTTTTGAGACAAATCAGCAAACATTAAAAGAATGCTACATTTTAGAAGTTACTCTTTCTCGGAATTTACACTTTTAACAGATAATAAAAAGTTACATGATATCTATAATAAAAGAAAACCTTTGCGATTTTGTTTATTTTATGGTCCTTTTATTTAAAACGAATGATCCCCTGAACGACTTTGGACGTAGCTTTCGTATTTGTCGACACACATCACACATCATGACATAGGCTGTACAAAATTATTAAAATTATTCCCTGGATCTCACTGGGAACACTTAAAGGTAACGTAAAAGGACGTTAAAAAGGAAGACTTAACTCAGCAATATTTCTACGGATTTTGAAGGGAGTTTTTACAGAATTTCATAAAATGTATATAGTTTAAACGTGTCCGGGAAGAGGGCAAGGTACGCAATTTGTTGTAAGATCAAGACCAAGAGGAAAACGCCAGCAACTATAAGAATTCAGGGATGATGTTCAGCATTTTTTATAAGTTTATACAGAAAGATATAGCCAGGTCAGCATGTTAGGTGTTTTTGCAGGATATAATAAATATTAAATATATAAATAATTTTATTTAATCACTTACTGATTTTACTTTTAGAAATAAATATTTTTTTAGATTTTTTTTAACATAAAAATATTTAGCACTACGACCATTTTGATTATCACATAAAGGCTTCAATTAAAAGAGTATTAGATACTAGTATTTTCAACTGAGTCCGAACTTTTTTATCAGAAAGTTTTCATCTAGAAAACTTTTTAATAAGTCTTGATTTTCTACTCCTTCTTTGATAAATACTATGAAAATAAGAAAAAATGGATCTCAAATCAAACAACGGTGCTAAGGAAAAATCACAACAAGAAGAAGAAGGCGGCAAAGAAAGCACAAGCTAAAGTCGTTGACCTTAAACAACAAAGAAAAAATCAAATAAGAGGGAGAAAAATCAAAAGGAAGTAGCATCAGCAAAATTCCATGAAACGCAGTCGCTCAAAAGAAGGTTATACGCGTACAACAACACATTATTACTTACGTGGCTAAACAGCATCTGCTGCCACGGTTGCTGCCGCTCCTGACTCACTTCCGCTAGACACGTCTTTTCTGTCTCCTCACAGTTCGCCTCTCGTGCACTTATTTCAAAATTCATTCTTCTAACAAAACTTTTTAAGCGTCAGAGTTGCAAGATGTTTAATTCTACTACTTTTTTATTAGAATCTTAGTACCTTATTTACAACCTTACAACCACTACTACCACTACTCGTAGCACCCGTGCAGTCACCTTTTTTTTTACCAGTTATGCATCACCTTTTTGCTTTACGCGTTTTTTTAAAAACACTTTAACAAACGCTGAACTTGAAAGAAAAGTTGTCCGACGTTGTTGTCATGACGAGTTAACGTCTTGGTGAAAGGAAAGAAAACAAGTAAAATTCGTTGTAGTTGCTACTATTTCTTGTAGCTGCTTTTATTGGTGTTGTTGTTATTTCCTGTTTTCCTTAATGATCTTTTGATTTAAACTCACATTTCGTAAATCAGAAGTGTTGCCAGATGATTTCTGATTTTCACATTAAATACACTTTCTTGTATTATTTTCTTTTTATGATTTACATTGATTGTTCGACTTCGCGCTTTTTAACTTTAGCAAATCATGGTAAATATTTGCAGAGAAAGATAATACCGATAGTATCCAAGGTGTTGGCCGGATGTCGACATATTGTATAGAAGCGAACTGAATAGCTAACAATTTTCAGCCCGTAGACTATTCACAAAAATTAAAGAGAAGTATTCGATTGAAAAAGAAACGTCACGAAAGAAGGAAATGTAAAAATTATCATGGGGGCAGTTTTAAAAAGTAGTGCTGAAATAGTAGTAAAAAGTAAAGAAAATACCGGGAATCTGCGTTAACGGATTTTGCTTTTAGTAAAACATTTTCTCAAAACACATTTTGCATAAAACCATTTAACCTTTTAGACCCACAATACCTAAAAGTCCTTAAAAGTCTAAAGAATCCTTGTCGTTGTCGTCGAACAAAGTAAATATTTTTCCGATATATCTATACGATTAGAAGTTAAATATTTTGAACCAATACACCATTCTGGACCATTGTACAACCATGTATAATCGGAGAACTCTCCTACCGAGGTTTGTAACTATGATAACACATTCGTTCGTACATCTGCGCATTTCTTAAACGAAATATTAACACAAATTAGATTTGCTTTTACAGAACCTAACCCAACCCCTCTCCCGTAAAAACTCGTTCAAAAATGAAAAAGCAGTTATGCGTTAACCAAATATTTACATTTAGATTTTTAATTATCCAGATTTTTGAAATTTTTCAACTGAAATTACTTTGCACCATCTACTCCTCAGCTTCTCCCCTTCACAAAACGTGCAGATTCATTTAACGTGTGCAAATTTTTATTTTAGACTCTTGTGATTGTTATTATTGTTGTTGGTATTTATTTTCAATTAAATGTAATAGAGCAGAGTATTAAATCTGCTAAAGTAGTACAGTAGAGTAGTAGAGTAGTGTAGTTGTTTAACAACGACATAAACAACCCTTAACAAACCGTATTGCAACCAAAAATATTAAAAATTGTATGAATGAGAGAAAAGGATACAGGAAGGAATGTGAAAAAACATTCCCCAAAAAGTAGTTAATTTTTCTCGTAAGGGCATATATCCGTAACATTTGTTTAATAAAATTGAGACGGTAGAGGGGATGCGTGTGTGTGTGGGCTCACACCGGAGATGAAATATGTTCATATCATTGCAATTGTCTCGATAGTTGAGTCTGACTTTATGATCGCGGAAGGAGTACCGACATAAGAGTCTGCACCGGTCAGCGAACCTGCAGTAAAATTCTGTTAATGTTAAAAAATACTTCTTTTAAATGTTTTTCAAATTCATACCATGGAACTCTACCTATTCAGGCAACTGTACACTATATCTATTTCATTGCTTGATATTTGTTGCTGATAAATGCCATTGGTGAAATATCTTTAACCTCTTGTTCACAGAAGGGTTCATAATAATTAATAATTTGTGTGTTGTATCGGCGAAAGGAACCGTCTGAAAATGATGCAAACAAAAAGACGAAAAATCTTGTTATTACAGACGATGAAACGAAAAAGATTCGTCAACAACCAGAATAACAACAAAAACATCCGAAAAGCAACAGAAACAAGCACTTCCGAAAAAAAACAACAAAATTAACTGAAAATATTTTAAAATATTGAAAAAGAAGTAAAAATTCTTCTCAAAAATAAAAAATTATGAACACATTCTAAAATATTAATTTTTTATTGTTTTTAAAAAAAACAATCATTTACAGTTTTCTTTCATTGTTTTTGTCGTAAATATTTTTGTTGGCCTGTTTTTTGTTATATTTGCGCTTCTTCTTTTCGGCAATACACCAAAAAATAATAGACACAAACGCAAATGAATAATATATATCAGAGTACAAGAACGCATACGCGCCAAACGTACACTGACAAGCGGACGGACAGCAGACACCTCTTTCTACCTCTCCGGGCTTCAATACTCCATTTTTCATAGCTTCCAGCGAAAATGTCGAAAACTGTTGATTTATTATAGACATGTTGCGAACAGCACACAAACACACATGAGGGGATGCACACAACACAAACACACATCTCTATAGAAACTCTACTTCCGGTTTCAAAAGAGTCAAACGTTTTCCTGAGTATCTACTATCTTTATCACTCATTGCCAACACATATGAATAACAAACCTAACCCCACCCTTACACTAAAGTCTCTTCTTCTACTATCTCTTCGCTTTAAACCGTTTTCGCTTTTAGTTTTTTCAGAAATATTTATTTATTTTTGTCGTCCTGATTTTATTAAGTTTATTTTATTTCGGTTCTTTGCAAGAAAAAGTATAATAATATCACAACAATTTAACAAAAAATCTCTGAAAACAACAACAGCAATAATGGTGGCATATGTTAAAAAAATTGTGAATGATTTTTGTGAGAAGACGTGGACGGTATGCAAACGATAGTAATGTTATTACTATCGCATTCGTCGTTGTTTTCGCTTTCGCATGAAAAAGTCCTTTTAATAACTCGCGAATATCCTTTCCACAAAATTTTGTGACTATCTTTAAACAATTTGTTCTTCTAGAATTTAGATCTCGTTCAGGGACCAAATATTTTATATTAATCTTTGCTCGAGAAGATTATAAATTATTATAAATAATTTTTTGAATGAATTTTCTAATTTCTAAAAAATTAGAAGAATTTTTTAATATAAACTGGTTAAACATTTAAGAAGAGTAAACTGTACAAACTTTAATCGAAGTGTGCATTAAAATTTATTATTATATGATAATTATATAATTATTTAAAAATAATTTCTTTAAAGCAACTTAGCACAATCAATTTCGAACAAAGACCAGAGGAATTATGTATAGTATTGAAAGTAATGACATCAGATAACCAACAATTTCATTTAGCAACAATTTCAAGTCAGTAACTAATTAATTAATAATCCATAAAATTCCTCTGAGTGATTTTAATATTCAGTTTTCTATTGAATTTTGCCTACGTGTATCGTAAGAGTGTACATCAACACAAAAACCTACTCACACATACAAATATTCTTCGCTCTTTCTCTACCATTTGCCTCATTTCCTTTTTTTCCCTCAATCGAAACTTTTGCCAAAGTCATTAAAATGGATGAAGTCAATTTTAATGAGTTCAAAATGCATTGATTGCAAGCTTGGTAAAGAGTTGGTTCTACACTATTACACAGAGGTCGTCAACTTTCTTCCATTAGGGGCACCAAAAGGAATTCATGAAGGTCAAAACTGAGAATTATACAATTTCGAATAATTTTTTTTCGAAAAAGATAATATTTCGAGACTTTAGGCTTTTTTCGTAACAGAAGCAATTATTATTGGTTCATTCAACGATTTTGTAATCGATAATATGTCGAGATAGGAAAGTAGAAGTCTAATTAGTTTAACTATTAAGTTCAATTATTTTTACTATTTATATCATGTTATCTTTATACGATATAAGCATTGTCTTTTATATTTACTGTATTATGTGTCTAATTATATCGGTTAAATACGATTTTGTGAAATTTAATTATAATTATTCTACTATTTAATTTATTTTTATATATTTTTTCTTTTATTTAGCCAATATTATATAGATTTTTATTTACTCACGTTATTTTATTTTACATTAATTACTTTTATATTATATTAATATATTTTATTTTATTTCATTCTATTTGTTTTTATATTACTTTATTCTAATTTATTTTATTTGATTTTATTTGATTTAAATTTATTTTGATTATTTTATTTTTTTTTATCTCCGTTAATTTTATTTTAATTTTATCTTTGTGTAATTCGCTGATTTTTATTTTATATCCTATTTCTCATTTAATTTTTTCTCATTTATTTGAGAAATTTCTCATTTAATTATTTAATATTTAATTATTTTTTACATTTAAATGTTTGTTACAAAAATATTTCATTATTTACTTATTTTTTTGTTTTTTTTTTTATTTATAAATGCATTATTTTAAACTAAACTACTTGAAGGCTTTTATAGTGACCCGTATGGTGTAGGTAGGCGACTCATGTCGATATGAACACTGTTGCCAGAATAAAAGGAAGGAAAGAATTACAGTCGACAAGTCTGAAATAAAGTGTAACTCTTTAATTATATGCAACTACTTAAGCCTGTACTGTCAAAGTAATAACAAAAAAGGATTTTTGCGTACTTAATTGAAAATAATGGAAGCGTACTAAGAAGTTGAAAATTATGAGAGTAACGATTAAAAAAGAGAAAGAACCTCTTTACAAAATTAAGACATGACAGAGGCATAGGAAATTATTATTTTCTTAAATACTCTTTCACTCTACTTAATGACGTCGAACATGGATTACACAAAGTGAAAAAAAGTAAATAGTATAATCACAATTTTATAATTATTGAATCAAATTTTAAACGCAAAAGTAAATATTTTTCTAACAAGAAGATTCTAAAGACTTAGAAATAATAAACTTTAGTTAAATTATATTTGTTCTGACAACTAAATTGTTATAAATTTCGTTTTTATTTTGATATAATTTAGGAATTTTTTCTTCTATTCTGCAAAAGTGTTAAAGTATTAAATTAAAAGTCTATTTTGTTAATTTTTAGTTCTCAACTGAGTTCTTAAAACCCATTTTAATGGCCTTCAATTATGCATGACCAAATGTCAAAATTTACATTATTTCATATATTGCTTAATATAATTGTTTTTTGTTAAAAATTTTATCCTTATCACAATTTCTAATACCATAAGGAAAATGAAAATGACACATTATATATTTTTTGCTCCAATAGATATATTTAATGTAGTTTCCAGATAATGAAATCTGTTACAATTTTACCAGAACAAAAAAGATTAATTAACATTAATTAAGCACGAAAACATCTACACACTCCAGCGTGTCTCCAGAATTAATATTTATATTCCATTTCACGACTACACTTCTTGTTCAAGAAAGTATTCTGTTATTTTTTTCATTAAATAAATTAATTACGTTTTCTCTACATTTTAATTCTTACTTTCGGTCGCAAGACATGTTTTACTCATTTACTGATGCCTGGCAACGTCTTTTCATGACAATGCTTTTCTCTTCCAATATTTTGGCATGTACCATTTTTCCCATCCATTCAACAGTATTCGTCTGTTGCCTTCCTTTTACGTTGATGTTGCGAAATCATACGACGCCTTACATATGAGTGGGTAGCGTTTTCACTTGTATGCGTGTGTGTGCTCCCGCACCCGCTCGTCACATCGCATGTTTGAGTTTCTTTATCTTAAAATCAGCGAAATAATTTGCTTTCATTTCATTTTTCCCTTTCATTCACTCACGGGAATGTTGTTTTGTCATAAGAAATTCATTCTGGATTCCAGGCATGGTTTTAACTATTCTTGCTATTCATGTTCTTTGATTTTGCACCAAATTATTATACATTTTTGAATGCTTTCAACCAAGACAGTTTTACATTTTGTGGTAATAAAATTGTATTATATCCAAAAATTCTCCTCAATATTTTTTCTTTAATAACAAGAAAATTCAGTCTGGATATTTGGTTTTCGTAAAAGTAATAAAATATACTGAAGCAATTAAAAGATATTCACAATTACGGAACATATATATCATCAACCTGATGTTATGAGTGCGAGACTTGTTATATCATTATCATTTCAAAACTTGAAGTTACTTGAGTCTATTTTTCAGTTCAATTCAAATCAAGTGAAATAAATTGAAATGGAATGCAATATTAAAACATTTCATTGTAATACAATGTAATTCAATGAAAGAATTCATGAATACAATGATAAAATATAACATAAAAACACAAACGTAAAAAAGGGGTGGTTGATTTTGTAAGTGTACGTTGTACGATGCAATGTACGTTGTAGATAGTGGACGTGGTGTACGGTCGGGTATAAGAAAATTATATATAAAACAGTATGATAAGTGCTGAAGGAAATTCAGAAACTAAGTAAAAACCGTCTGTTCATCTTTTTCAATCTATACAAGCGTATATTTATGTGAGTGTATGTGTATACTACACTCCATCGTTCAACCTATACATACTTATTACTCTTCCATCCTTTACATCAATCAAAAATTTTAAATTAATTCGGCATATTTCGTTGTATGTGTTTTTATCTCGTATTTCAGGGTAATCGAATGGAATGTAAATGAAAATAAACAATTCTTTTCTTATCGTAAACTCGTTCAATGAAACCAATTTTGTGAGTTTTCAAACAAAATCATTACTTTTGCAAAGGCCCTGAAAGAATCCATTGAATTGGAAATGTTAATTAATTAAAGATTCATTGATTCATGCTTTCTTATCTGATTATCTAAAAAATCTCGCATTTCAACATTCTTTGGCAAAAGTTTACTTTTATCTAAGCAATCACATAAATTCTATGCAATTTTTTAATTAATTACTTTTTTAATTTCATATAATTGGTATTGTTTATTCATATATTGGTGTGCTTTAAATCAGAAGAATGAGAAGGACCTAAAGTAAAAAGAAAATAAATAATTAAATGACTTAAAATCATCCATGATTATTATCAAATCAAATACGGCTATTATTTCAATGGCTATTCCGTAGCATTTCATCCAAATAAAAACTTGGAAACTTCTATTTTCTATACATTAACGTTTGACCCCGAAGTTCAGAGCTGGTTACCGTATCCGATAATGTTATACATACTCAATATGTATCGGGTTGTCATAGGCGCTAAGCCAATGAAGTGCAATTTACTTGCAAATGTAAATGAATGAATGAATTTAAATTAAACGATTGATTGGTATAAACTCAGTTAGTTTATACCGAGTTTCACTGAAACTATGTTAGCAAAAGTGGTTTCAAGTAGTACTAAATATCACTGTTGCAAACTTTTGATTCATGGAGTGAATGACTCAAGAAGAAGTGAGAACAGATGTTCGTGATAATGTTTATTTATTTCTTTTCATCCAATAGAATGCTACAAATTCAAACGGATTTTTTATTTTCAACCCTAAGTTAATCTAGCATTAGAACATAACTTTAATTTATTCATAAATCATCACAGTAAACCTATATACTGTGGAGCTAAAGCCCATATAGACTGAGTTCGCCGGTTTCAGTGATCACTTAAACCGCTTGTTCACCGTAGTTCACTTTATGAGAAGAAACAGCTCAAGAAGTCGACGATCATGAGAATGTATAAAAAATCCAATTTGTCCCAAGTTGGTAAAGCGAGATTGAATAAATTATGTTAACTCATATTTATGCTACAATTGATACTCCAAGCAATATAGTTAACTCCTGTAGTACTAATTAAGCGACCACTGAAGCGATATCAAAAGTCAAATATTAAATCACCGGCTTAGGAAATTTGATTAAAGGGAAAAATTACAAATTGTTGTTTTTTTTTTTGCTTTTTTTGGAAATGAAGAAAACGTAAAAAATGGTCAACTTTTTTATTTTTATAGAATACAGGTATAAAATGAATCAGACTCAAGTCAAGACTGCGACAGATAAAGCGTAGTTTTATAGTTTTACCACAAAAAAATTCATTTCGTAGCTTTAACTTTGTAACCTTGATTAAACGAAATAAGACAGAAATCTTTGCACATGCGACCTTAATCTCTTTTAAATTATGCTAAAATGCATTCTGTAAAGGAAATTTAGATAACGAAAAATCGGGGGAGCAAATAACTCTGGAATTGTTTGTAGTTGATTATTTTCAAAACATTGTAGCGTCATATCTTTTCATTTATTTTTGCTTTCCTTTTGAAATTGTTTTAATCTTATCATCATTAAAGAATTCTTCTATCAAGTTATCATTAAGAACATCAGCAGCTGCAGCAGCAGCGGTAGCAAAGGCAGCAAGAAACATCGTTGAAAACAAGCAACAGAAAAAATAACATCTGCTTACGTTACGTCACTGCTAACGTAAATATTGCGTATTCTTTCGTCTAATCCTGCAACAAACTGAAGTTAGAGAAATAAAAGGATTTTCTTCCTTCTTCATCTTCATCGCCTTCGTTTTATTCAACTAGCAATTTCTAAAGGCTGATTTTTTTTGAAAAATCAGCAACATTTTTTTGCAGTACATCTTTTAAAAGAAACAAAAAACAACAACAACTGCCACTACAAAAATACAACAAATAACTGCAATTGCTAAGTGGAAAAATACGCTCGTTAGTGGAAGTTAGATATTTTCGTAACTGCTACTGCTGCTTAATGCTCTGCCTCCTTCCCCTGCTTGTCTATCTTCTAGATAGACAGAAAATCTAGCCCTCTCTCTTCATCTCTCTCTATTCACCTTTCCCCTTAGCCTATTCTTTTTTGTAATTATGTATTCATTTATTTATTTATTCTTTGATTTTTTTAATATTTTTTTAAATCTTTTACACCGTTGATTACAACAATTTTAAACACGTAAACGAATAGGCGAGGTATGTTGACGCAAGGACAAGAACTAAATAAAATATAAAAAACAGAGTAGAATCGAAGTATAATACGCATAGAAGAAGTTTAGCTCGAAATAAATAAAAAGAGAAGGAAAATCATTTCATTGCAATTCGACCATAGAAATCCTTGAAAGCTCTTCGTGGTGTTAAGAAATTTCTGAACTTTTCCATTATCATTTCTTTTACTTAATCTTTTTGAACAATAAGACGCTCTCCTTCGACCAACTTATGAACCTTCATCTTCCTCCTCTTTTTCTTTTTAACTTTCTCATTCTCAGTCATATTTTTATCCTTATTCGACAATTTTTCCACCCTACCTATAGTTTAACCTATTCCACTCATCATAGATAATTGTGATAATGATGATGATGATGTTTGCAACGATTATTATGGAATCTGATAATACCAGGTGGTTTCGCCAATTATTGCAACTAAATATGAAGCACCAACAACAACAGCAACATCATCAGTATCAACAAAACAACAGGTTCCACTGATATGATATATAATGTGGTCAAAAGATGTTTTCTTCTTAAAAACACTTTTATATAATTAATGGAATGGAATATCTTCCAATAATTTCTCCTTTATAAAAGAGAAACATCACTCCATTCAAAGAGTTGTTCCGCATAACCTCGCGTGAGATAATCTTATACATTCAAGGATTCATCGATTAAATAAATATTATTCTTCAAGTTTCAATTTAAATAACACAGTTGTCAGTTTGTGTACATGTCGCCATCAGCAACATTTTCCACATCATATTAATCATATCAATTATTTAATAAACAAATATTTGTTTTCAATTAGTCGATCAGTCTTCCCCTTAGACCCGGATTTCTAAGCCTGTCTTCTCAGCGTGCTTTTCGCTTTGCTTTTCTTCTTAAACTCACTTTTCGATATATATTGCAGATACGATATTGCTGCCTTTGCTTTATTGGTATCTTCAATTACTCTACATTTTACTCGATCGTAGCAAACCCGTTTGATAAAATTAAAATTTCTTAAAATTTGTTCCGCTCCAGTTATGAAAAAAATAACACCATCAAATCTTATCTAAGCAAAATATTCTAATATTTCGAATTCGAATATTCAAATGTTTCGTCTATTTTTATCTTTTTTAAATTGCAATGATTTTTTTCAGTTTTAACTTTAGATTACAAAAGAAGCAAAAACGTGAAAAATAGGCATATTCGTTCAAAATTATTTTGGAAAAAAATAATAAAAACAACAGCAATAACATCAAGGAAGATCATTAACAAGATGAGAATGTGTACAATGTAGTTTATGCTTTGACAAATATTTAAAAATAAAACGTTATAAAGAGGCTTAATAAAAAAAGTCAAAATTTTTAATTTGTATTTTTAAATCTAAAGACCCCAAATCACCGCCAGCAATTGAAATATACTAAATATTTCCCTGATGATATGCTTTGGACGATTTCCAGTCATCGCTTGCCAAGTTTGGTTTGTATACAAACCGGTTTCGGCGATAAGCCATGTTCAGTGCTTGTCTCGTTCTCCAGGTTAACAGAGGTTGAGCCACCTGCTTTTCATAATTTCATCCTATTCTATTTTTCGTATGATTTCTGCACAAAAATATTTATTTTCTGAAATAGTTACTTTAGAAAAAAGTTCCTCATGCTGTGGATTTTGCCTGATAAACAGCCGATGTTTCCTTGCGTACGATGCAGTGAAGCATTAATTGGGGGAAAATCCGCTTAGAGGCATTCATATGGAACAATGTAAACTTGAAAAACAATAATAATAACAACAACAACAATGACATCAACATCGACAACAATAGCAACATCACCGGCGACAGAAACTAGTAAAAAACTTATGAATAGACGAACAGTAAAGTTCATGCAACAAATTATTCCAACAAAAATATAAAACATCTCAATGGAAATAACACCAACAACAACACAATCAGTATGGCAACATTATTACAATAACAACAAAAAGCAACCACAATATTGAACGCATTGAAACAGAGCTTGTGAATTGTATTCAAAAGAGGAGCGTGTGGATGCGAATTTTATTTTGATGAAAACAGTCAATACGCACAAAAAAATAACACTGCGGACAGACAAACAGACATATCCTCAAGCACACACACACACATACGTCCGATCACCGAATAAACGGAACCTGAGGTGATGCCAGAAATCAACAAAAATAGAACTACTTTTAGTAAAAATAAATAAAAATAATTAAAAATATCTTTTTAATATAAAATTTATATATCATATCAAAAATTTATATATCATATCAGCGACAACAGTGTTGAAAATAAAAAACTATATTTCTGGCATCACCTCAGGTATAAAAGTGTTTGATAAAAGCCGTAGATGACAAAAAAATAACGACCAAAAAACGAATGGCTGAATGAGAGAGTATGAGATACACAGAGAGAGAGATAGAGCAAATGAAGTTAACGAAAGTCAAGTAATATAGTTTTAGTCGAGAATATAAGAATAATTTTGTTGGAGATTTCTGTTCTTATTGTTGTTGTTGTTGTTATATTTGTTATATTCGAAATCGTTCAAGTGGAATATTTTGGTTCAGAAATTATATTATTTTTGTTAGCAATTATTGTTTTTATTATTTCATTTTACTTACTATTTTATTTTATTATATTTTCCCATTTTATTATTGGTATAAATTTTTGTTATTATTTTTCTACTTTATTATTTCTTTATGATTTTATTATGTCATATTTTATGAATATTAATCAATTTATTAATTCATATTGATTATTTTTTTATTATTTGATTTGATTATTTTACAATTTTCCTATTAGTTTATTTAATCTTTATTATTTTATTATCATCTGTTTTTTATAATTTTGTTTCATAATTGGATTTTATTATCGCCTTATTATATATATATTTTTTACTAAATTTTGACTGCTCTTTTACTAACAAAAAGCATTTGTTATGCCATGGAAAAATTCTTTTATTAATTTGCCGGAAATGAAGTTTTTTATTTATAAACTATTGCCAGAAATTTTATACGTAAAGAGAAAAAAATAAATTTATAAAATACATCAATTATGCGCTAAATAAGAATATCTGTAAATTCCTAGTGGTGTGACTGGTTAAATATATGTTCAAATGTTAAGAATATTAACTACAAAAGTTATATTTTTATTTAATTCTATTTCCTGTTTAATTTCTTTTTAGTGATGGTTCAATGCATATTATCAAACCTAACGGCTACATGGAAACTCGTGCACTATGTGAACAAATTAATAAACAAACATCAACGGAAATGATGGCAGTGGTTCACTACACAACAGGATGGTAAGTCCTATCTGAAAATATATCTGAACAATTCTGTTCAATCAATAACTTTTCTTACAAAAAGCTTAGTCTCCATTTAATCAAGTAATATTATTTAAGATAAACTATACGTTCAAACGAGCTATTTGAGAACAATCTAAATGAAAATGACTATTTGAAAGCAATCTAAAAAACATGCGATCATAGGAATCAAATTTTGCCGAATTTTGCCGCGGAACCAGACAGAGCAGTAGAGTATATTTCATATAATTTTATTTAATTTCAAATTAATTAAACGAAAAACATTGATCTAGAACAGCAAGTTTTAATATCTCTCTTAATTAGTTGTCAGATTCAAATAAAATTCATAGAAGGTTTATGTTTTAATTAAGCCATGAAGAGCATGAACGTTTTTAAAACTAATGCGAATATAATGCCACTTCCACAACAATCAGCAGAATAACTTTTGATCGGTTTTTATTTTTTATCGGTTTAAAAAAAAGATTAATTTTTGTATACTTTATCACTTTACATTTCCTTTCTATCTATTTCTACTATACTTCCATTTATTGATCCATTTATTGATGTTTGCGTATTTCCGTAGTCAATCGGGATTCATGTGCATGATGTTCTATCGACGGGACACGCACGTAATTGAAATACAGACTGGCAAACAAGCCTCACGACTAGAGGATGCCTGCGCTCCTGATCATTTCGATATCAGTCGAATGCCATTCATTACGCTTTTGGGTGAGTACGAATAATTTTAATAATGAAGACAATTATGTTCTATACAATAGCAACTAATTTGCGTTGTTCTTCCGTTCCTATCCTTTTCTTCCCTTTCGTTGTAAATTGGAAAAACAACTGGCAGTTTTATTGTTGATTATAAAAAACAGAAAACCATATTGAGAACTCTTCTAGACATGAAAAGAAAAAAATTGTAAAATACACACACACAAACAAGCAAAAGAAGTAGTCATCATATATCATCATCATCGTAGCCCTTATGATCATCACTCAAGAAGTAGAATGATAAAAATGGTACCCATCTGCAGAAATGTTTTCAATTTGTTTTCTGTGTTTTTCTTCTTCCTCTCGTTTTCCTTTTATTGTGCGTATATTTTTTTCTCTATTGTACTTTTATTCTTTTGTTAAGAGTTTATGCAGCAGTAGCGGCAGCAGCAACAGCCACAGCTTCATAACATTTTAACGGAAGTGCTTTAGTTCGATATTTTCCTTTTTTTTTTTTTTTTTTTTTGTCTTTTGTTATTCGCAATACGCTTTTGTTATGTTTGGAAAAGTCTGTGATCGGAATTTGAAAGGTTTGTTGTTTGTCATAGCGAACCAAAAAAAAACACCAAATATGCCCCAAAGATTTAAGTGTATAAGTGTATGTGTGTGTCTGTGTAATAAACACGTTGTGTTTGCATTCACGAAACCAACTTCCGGCACTTCAAATAATGGAATTGCTGATGCTGTTGCTGCCCCCAATATGGCCATTTTGTATAGTTCCGATACTCTGGCGGCGTGTCTCTTGTAATTATTCAACACGGCTTTTTTGTGACTTCAAACCAACGCAAAACAAAAAAATTCAAAGTAAAAAACGATGACAGGAATCAATACAAATTTGTTCACTTCAATATCGGTGTGTTTTTTTATAACCTCGGCCCAACCGCACCAAAATAATGACTTTACAGTTCAATATCTTTCTGTCTGCAGACGAAACCACCCTGCAGTTTTTTCGTGTTTACTTATGTTTGTGTATCCAAAAAGTTTTTATGAAACGCGTGATTTGTTCAATTGAAAATTTTGAAATACTTTCATCTCCTACAAAAGAATTTTCCTTTTTCTCCTTCTTCTCTACTTATCAATTTTTAGAAAAGTTTTGGTAATAATGATTTTGTTTATTATCATCAAAATTATTGCTTTTATTGTTATCATTTCTTTTAAAATATTTATTGAAAAAATTTGATGACGTCTGTGTGAAAATGCGAACTTCAGCAGCTGACGTTCCCTGGCTACTTGTCAATCGTTGTTATGCTCCCCCTCCTCCCTCTTTCAACCACCTTCAGTCCTTTTAGGTTATTCAATGGCATTACGTTCGTGGGCTTAGACAAAATAAACTTTTTACAACACTTCACTCTACTCCTCCCCTCCCCCCATTATTACTCATCATTTTTTAAATGGCCTTCAAGGATAATGTGGACCAAAACGGCGTTCTTCTTATTCTTTTTCCCTTTTTTCATGTTCTTCTTCTATAACTTTACAAACATTCTCAGAAATGGAAATGAAATTTGTCAGCTTTTGTTGAGATTTTTTAAAAATATTGCAATGGAATAATTCTCAAGGAGACAACAATATCAAGGATTGTGAAAATGATGGAAAACGAAATGTGTGTAGTGATGGAGATACGGCTAGAAGAAGAAATAATCAGAAAAGAAAGGAAAGGGACAAAATATGTACTTAAAAGTTGGCGAAAATATTCTTATTTTCCATAACTTTAAAATATCACTGCTATTGTCATTGTCGTTGTTGTTGTTGTTTGTGTTGTTGTTGCTATTGTTGTCATCATTACCGACATAAAAAATAAGCAACAAAACAAATAAACCTAACAACACCAAACAAATATCCTTTCAAAAGCATGACGATAAGAACTTTGCCATCTTCATCATTCCCTTCTCCCCCTCATCTTTTCTACATTTTCCATAATGGTTATCAAGAGAATTTTCGACCGAAAGAAAGCCCTTCGACACTTATTGAAACCATTTTTTCCATTTAGAAAAACTGTTTTTACATAATTTCAATTTATCATTAAATTTCTTGATGACTAATGGCCCGATTTTAGAAATTTAGGGTAAGTCCGCAATTTTAATAATGCTTACTACTATTTTGATCTTTAGAAACTGAGATGGAGTAAAACGATAAGAAAATATTTTAAAAATGTAGCGAGCAAATTGAAAACGAATGCAGACTAGGTTGGTCAAACAAATTTTTGAAGTAATAACTCAAAAATGCTGTTTATAAAATAATAGGCAATAAATAAGTTGGGCCTGATTAAATATTACGCGTCCTACATCTGCATATTGTTTATTAATGATAATAAGTAATAGAGTAGTAGTAGTAGAAGTAGTAGCAGATAATAAGTGATGTAACCTTTGCACTATGGTTAAACCACAATAGTGAAATAATGATGAAACCTTGCTTTGTTCTAAGAAAAAAACCCCACCAGTATTACTTGGTCCTCAGCGATTTTCCAAATTCTGCTTGAAAGTTTTATTTGTATTCCAATGCGAAACCCCGAAGAAAGACGTTCTGATTATTGTCGTCGAATTCCATGAAGATTTCGTTATAGATTTTCACAACCATAAAGACATATACATAATTGGTCATGGTTACATTAAATCAGGCACCAATCGTGATCATAATAAGCAAAAAAAGAAACAAACCCCCTAACGTTCGACAAAAGCAAGACTTTACAGATCGAAATTAAATTCTCACAACATATAAAAATTTCTAAAGGAGGTAACATCGCTTGCAAATGAGAAAACCGCAAAATTGTGTAAAGGATAATCAAAAGCATTCAAGATTCCTTCCTATCCCCGCCCCGCCAATCATTCAAACGCTGTTTCACCGATCCGGCAAATGTATTCATCATTCATTGATAACTCTTTTATCTTTTTATAAATAAACTCATTCTGATGACTTCATAATACACTAAGGGTGTTCAACGTTCCTCAATTAATACATATCGCACGTTTCCACTCTCGAGCTTTAATAAAAGTTCATTCTAATTAAAAAATGTAACGAGCTGCAACTTTTCCACCGTAGCTCAAGAAACGATAAAAGCGGCTTATATTTTGCAAGCATGCGACTCGGCGATTACTAAATATTTAACAAAAAGAAAAACAAAGAACGTTTTGCGAACCGTTATTTAGCTCCTCCAATTTGTTGCACTCTTAGGATTTGGTGGAAACATTTTTACTTTTGCCTTAAATTTATTACCCATTTTTTAATTGTTTCAGTTTCTTCCAATGCACTAAGGCAACTTTAATTTTAACCTTTAAATAACGATCGAAATTAACGAAAAAATTTAACAGAAATTTTCACAAATTCTTTGATATTTTTTTAGTATTTTTTTTTTTTGTAAAAAAGCTAATTTCTTTATAAAATAAATTATATTAATTATGCAATCTTAGGATTTCCTTTAATTTTATTCCTTATATTGCTTTTATAGCAGTATCGAAGTATATGGCATTGGAATTTATAAATCACTGAAAAACAAAACACTTTAAATCTTCCAAAATGTTCATCAAACTCGAAGAAATATTATTTACATATTTTTAAAAGCACTTTTAAAAAGAAATGTAATCACAAAAATCATGCAAACGTTTCATAAACGTGGAAAAATTTAAATTTCCAAGCAATATCGAATTAAATGATCGAATGAATGAGTGTTGATGGTTTATAATTCCATTGATTATCGTAATAGTGGGGATGACGTTGATGAAAATTATGATATTGATGATGATGTGGTGTCGTTACCGATAACGCTAACGTAATACTGGTAACGGTTACTCTCATTATATGCATCATTATGTATCGCCAGATATAAAAACACGCAAATGTAGCAACTACAACAACAAAACTGCTCATGCCTATCGCATTGCCCATGCCTGCAATGTGTGACCAACAGTGACAACGACGACGCGGACGATAGCGAACACCACTTCATATGACTAAACACATACGCTTACACATACACACAGATATTCACATACACAAACACACACATTATGGTTTAAATATTTAATTTGAAAAACGAAATTGATGCATATCGTGCTTAAATGAAATGATGAAACCTAATAAAGCAAGGAAGCAACTGCGCCATACCAACTCATTTCATCCTGCCTCATGCAGGCATATCACTCGGTAGAAAATTATTTCGTGTTAAATACAAGGAGGAAATATGTTGAGATTGGATTTAGATGTGTCGAGAGGGTAAGCGTGCACGATGTTGGTGATGGTGGCAGCATTACTGGTATTAAAGGCGTCAAGTAATGGCTGCAAAAAGGCTTGCAACGAAAGGAAATATGTTGAAGTATTAATTATTTTACGAGAAGGGAAAGAAAGAAAATTTACTGTTCGTAGGGGGCGGGGGTAGAGACTAAAAAAATAAGACAGGTTTGAATCTCGAATGTTCGATAAAGCCGTTGCAGAATTGCAGAATTACACTTGATAAAGCAGTCGATTAATTGTGATGGAAAATCATCGGTTATCTCTTACGGATGAGGCTAAGGCTGGTGTGGTTAACCATGTTCGCAAAAGGGTGGTCGGCAAGCAACATTTATATGATCTGTAAAAATGATATTAGGTGAAGTGCTGAGATATTACAATCATATTTCCCCAAATATTTTTTTTAATTGGATGCAAGGAGGCTTAAAAAGATGAGCAAAATTGTGAGTGAAATGAATAAAACTGCAAAGAGATCATGACAATAAGTAATCAAATTTAAGCTCTGAAAAATTTAAGATTTCTAAAATTTTGATCTAAAAAGAATATGTAAAAAAATACACATCTCCCCTAAAATCACACATTTTTTTATTTTTTCTTTATCGTTTCCCCCTCCTCTAGTTCCAATTTTACACTATTCCGTCAAGAGAGACATATCTCAACACCATTTCAAGCAAATGCTTAGAAATACAAATGCATACACACACACTCAAATAAATTCTAGGATGTAAGTTGATGGCGTTCTTGCCCTGCTTTTCAGCACTCTACTTTTCGTGAATAAATATAAAGTAAAACTAAAAATGTTCAGTGTATGTAAGTATCGTGCCAATATTGATTCTCACATATGCACATACTCACGCATATCGTACGCGCGCACATACAACCGTATGCAATTTGCCAACATATTCAGAATCCATTTAAAATGCTTTCCCTTGCATACTTTTCTAAAAGAGTGTGTTTTATGATTGTGCTGTTGTTCATGAATGCATGAACAACATGAAGACGAACTTGTTGCAGGGAAGGGGAAAACAGGGGGAAGGGACCACATGCATATATACTGCTTATGCGCTAACTGTAAGCGCACGCACGCTTGCTGCTGGCAAAAGACATTAAAGTTGCAACATAAAACTCAAGTACTTTGCGCCTAAGAATATGCAATGCGAAACCTACAAATGACGCAAGAAACAGCTCTAACAACTCTAAACGCGCCAACAGCACACATCTAGTAAGCTGCCAGCACAACAACAACAAACAAACAAACAACTGCGACAATAGTAAATGCTTCTCCAGCACTTTCAATGACTACAGTTCATTCCCTTAGTTCGCTTACATAATATAGAATTGACAACGTGGCAAAATAAAGGACCATCAAATCATGATTTTACGACAAAAACGAAAGGCTGAGAATATACTTACTCCTTGACATTATCACACACACGTACGCACACGATTTTCTTATCTCTGACATAACGCAAACGCGTTGAATATGAGTCGAAAAGTAACCATTTGAAACCATTTAAAGAATAAGACAATAGCAAGGGCAGGGCCAAATTCAGACGGGAGAGAGAACAGGAATATGTAGGAAACCCTAGGGAGGAAGTTATAAAAACGAAAGAAGTAACAATAATTTTTGTAACTAAAGCTTTTCATGTAAATACTGTAACAAGCAAACAAACACAAATGTTCTTTACTTGTTTTACAAGTATTTCCTCCAGGCATTACCCCCGTCTCCCTTTCGTATCAACAGCTTATACGTACGAAGTTCATTCGTACCGAGTTCAAGTTTTGAAGGTGATGAAAAAGTAGTTAATTAATGCACCTTGTAGGTACAAGTAATACTGCATATACTCAAAAGTACTTCATATATTCGTAAGGACACACATTTGAATTTATGATATACTTACGCGTGTATATTATTTTCTGTTCTTGATGTTTTCCTTCCTTTCACTGCTTTGCCTTGCACGATGCAGTTTTGTTGTTATTGTTCTTGTTCTTACTTGGACCGTCTTGATTATTGCTGTTGTGTACTGTCATTGTCATGTATATACTTCACTCTGCTGTCAACAGATGCATTTGAAATATTAACTACACTCCCACACACTTCAGATTGTCTGATGGACTCATGAAAAAGTGATGATAGTGGTGATTGAATCTTTAGATAACAAAGATTCTTTTCTGTCTAGATTTAATGCTATTGATTAATTTACATTATTATAATCAAATATTAATGTTCGACGATCGCGTGAAATATGCGTGTCATAGAAGAACCGCCATAAATAATTTAATTTAAATATCCAAGTAAAACAAAGCAAACGCACCAAGTTAAATCGGTAGCTATTCCCTTGTCGATGAACCCTCAACTGTTTGCCTACACAAATTGCCTTAAATTAGATTTTAGTAAATTATCAGATCTGCCAATCAGCTGATGCAACAGCTGATGATTAAACAGTGGATTCGCTGTTATTTATAATAATATTTAGGCTACGGCTCGACGATTTATCGGTATTGAATGTTCGACATACAAAAACTAAAGTTAAATTGTTAAACTGACGATTATTAAACCCATGTCGATTGACTAACATCTCACTGTGGAGTTGACTAACTGTCTAAGTTTTTATTCCCTCCAATAGTTAATAGTTTGATCCTTTCGGATTAATTAATTGACTAACAGTCATTTCCGGGGGCTGAAAAGCGTTTGGGTAGTTTACCTACACTCATCTGAGAGTCGACTAACAGTTCCTTCTTCATGATGGACATACATGATGGACATACCGGGAGACAGTCTCCCGGTGGTGGACTAACTGTGTTCTGGTATTTGGCCAACAGTCTTTTCTGCTGCTTTACTAATAGTCATTTGATTGGCTAACATTTCTTGTATCGAACTGTGCATTGTTTATTCATTAGCGAATATTTTTTAGTATGAATAATGAAATAAGCTGTCCTAATAATGTTGTCAAAATGTTGAAAAAATCAAACTAAAAAATTCATCTAAAAACTTTTTAAAAATTCAAATTTTCTGATAGATTTCACAGAGCAAAAAATTCCAGAGAGCTACACAGTAAAATATTTATATATACATATTTGTGTGTATGTGTGTGGCCTTTGTGTTACACATATATATATTCATCACACACATATACCAACGTTCGTAATGCAGTTTCAGATTATCGTAGAAAAAATGATGTGAATTCAAACGAGAATAAAATATAATTACAAAATATTTCAGTTTTTATAAATTTACAAAATTTCAATAAAATCTTGCATGAATAATACAATATCGTAAAAATTAACAAACATTCACGTCTGCAAAATACAAACTCGTTCAATTAGATTATATCCAATGACGTCAACGTGAGCCTTATGTGAGAATTTTTTTATTATACTAAAATTGCCAAAATTGTGGTTTTGATAGATTATAAAAACACAATCTTGTTGTTTCGATTGTTTGGATTGATTGGGGATAATCTTTTGTTATTGATCGCCGTGAATGGTCTAAATAATTAAAGCATTTGTTTGTAATAATTTAAAAAAGAGAAATTTGCACATATTCGTTTTATTAAGGTTTTTCTTTAATTACTGTATCCACTGTGTTATTTTTTTCCTCTGATCCTCTCATTTTTGCTTTTTGTTGAACAAAATTTATTTATCGTATTATTTGGCAACCCTAGTACTAATTGGACAATTGAACAAATTGTTGAAGGCTGTTTTGGTTTTTGTTGGTAAACAACAATAACAACAGCTGAAATAATAAACAACAACAATCACGAGCACAATATGTTTTTACTTTACAAAACTTTGCAAGCCTGGGAATGTACGAGGTTATATCTCTGTGTGAGTGTGTGTGTGTGTGTCTGCATGTGAGCTCGAGAACAAGTGTGAGTCTGAGTGTGCAATTAAACCTTTACCACGCCACTTACCAATTTTAAACTTGCCAATTTTCAACTTATTTTACACTATTTCCACAACTTAAAAGCTTTTTGTAGTGTCCTGGACGTCCTACACATGTATGCAAGTGTGTGTATGCGTGTGTATGTTTGTGTGTGTGCGTATGTGTGTTGTGTGTTAATTTATGGGAAGTGTATACGTATGTATACCACAAATTCGTTGGTCGGCCTTACCGTCTGTCCCTTAATTCGTACGTGGAGTTGATCAATGGAGCGCAGTGTTGAGCGCAAACAATTGTCATGTAAACAATTCACGCTAATTGTTCGTATTGACAGCTCGACGAACCGATGGATATCCACCAGACAAAGAGATTGCTAAGGCTTCAACGTATCAAATACAAGAACTTCAGCACATACACACATGCAGTCATGTATATTCATTAATACTTATGTGCTAGTTCAAAAAAGCGACTAACAAAAATTTATAATAAATTTATTTTTATATAATAGTCAAGAATATATTCCAGGCTCTATAAATAGATCCTCAGGTAATTATGTGAAACCTTAGACAAATTTATTGAAAATATTTTAAAAATGTATTTAAACCGAATGGGAATCCCTTACAATAATTACAATTTTAACAAATTTAAAAGTAATAATAGTGACTTATTTTGTACCCACACGGAATCATATAAATAGCTCGAGAAAATAGCATTCAACAAGGCCTGAATGAAAGAAGTCCCAAAATTTTTATATAGTTTGCGACATCACCTCATTTTATTATTAAGTCGGCTTTATTTCGGCTCCCAACCAAATAACGCCGACGAAGTTTTCATAGTATCGACTAGACTGTGATACGGTAGGGCCTTCAAGGCTTTTAAGTCTGATGGAAGAATTTATAAGCAACATGACATAATGATGTCAATTCTTTATTATAAAATTTTGTTCAATTCTTCCGTGGGTTGGTCCTTGGGTTCGAAAGAGAGATGAAAGTTTTAAAATATTGCTTTATTTTTTCAATAATTTAAGAAGGACTACTGTGAACTGTAATTCCTGTAGGCATTATTTTAGTATGCCTAAAAGCTCTTTTTAATAATTTCATTACAAAAAGGGCTGAATACGTTGAAGCACGCTATGACATTTTCATCGGGCATGCCTAAAATTCGTCTCACTCTAGAGATATTTAAACAATATGGTTGTAACTGTCGAAATTTGTTAGAAAGCATGGCTGCCGTGACAACTTTTCATGAACTTGGATCGGAAAACGGAAAAGAAAAGGAACAAATAAATGAAATTTAATGACATTCGCTCATTTTAACAATTCCATCCTTTTTAGGGCCAAATTTTGGTAAATCTCACAGAGAGAAGTTATCAAATTATGAAAATTCTATACGATTTTCGACTTCGAAATGGTATTCTACTTCCTTTACATACATTGCATTCTTTCCGGTTCCCACCTGTAACTATCTCACCACTTATTTCTAGCCTTTTCTGTGTAACTTCGTCTTCGTCTCTTTCACTGTCTCTCAACATCTTTATTCCTTTCTGTCGATTCAGAAATCCATAGCGATTGTGAAAACAGTTTGAAACTCCGACATTTTCAATTAGCTTAATTTTCTGCGTGTGCCAGCGTGTTGCTGACTTTTTCATTCCTTTACTCGTTACACGCCTTTTATGCTGTTTCTATTCCCGTTATTGTATTTGTAGTTGTCGTCGTGATTTTTCACGCTTTCCCATTTGATCAATATTCGTTACTGTCAACCGAAAAGAAGGAATAACAATGAAAAGCTCTAAAAAGTATGAAGGACACAAAAAGAAAAACGGATAAAGGGCTTTAAGT